>OZ038457.1:1752071-2028622 GCA_964036195.1 Sphaerolaimus hirsutus
GATCCCAATTGAAAGTTTGCTGACGAACCAACGAACGACGTTCAGATGCGAGCTTGGAATTGGGATCGGAACCAGTTGTGTCGATGTCAACTAGTGTGTGTGAGGCCAATTATCCGTATTTTTCTCACAAAACGTCGTAACGACGATCTAGAATACCTAATCGAAATCATCGCTCTTGTCGGAGAGAAATTTCACTGGATTTATTTCCTATTTTATTTCGCCAGATAACAAAATGGCGAATTTTTCTAGAAAAAATTGATCGATGCTTGACCAAATGCTTATTGGAAATTGCGGAAATTTTTTTTACATTTTGCATGACATTTAAACAAATTTGTGTGAAATTTTACATGACACTTAACACTTTAATTTACACTTTGAAGAGTGCGGGATATCCATCAGGTGTTCCTTCTGTCAGCTTACCGTATTACCTCGAATTAACCCCCCTCGAAATCACCCCCTAAAATTTGGCTGAGGAAATAATAACCCCCCCCCTTGAAATACCCACCCCCTAAAATTGAGTGTAAAGAGAACGTACATGACAAATACCGCAGTTTGTGATCTGTACAGTGCAGAACACACGTTGAAAGTGATGATTGAGTGAAGTTAGGGAACGGTTTCTGTGTGTATACAGTTATATATGCCTATAAACACATATATTTAAATCTATGTTATTGTTTGATTTTTCTACGTCTGAGTATGGGGAATCTCCAAAAATTTCTGGCGAAATAATAGACCCCCCTGGAATACCCCCCTCGAAATACTTCCCTAAAATTTTTCTGGCGAAATAATAAACCCCCTGTGGGTATTTCGAGGTATCGTTCAAACCGTTCGTAATACGTTCAAACCAAAGTTCCCATTTCACTGTGTGTAAAGCTAAGCTTCAAACCCGGAATCAAAGTTCCCATTTCACTGTGTGTAAAACTAAGCTTCAAACATGCAATTTTCGTACAGCTTTCATGCAACGGCGCAATTATAAAGTAAATACCTACTGGTTAAAAAAGCTTTTCCACACGGAACATAGAATATTTTTCCAGAACGCATTCCAGTAAATTTCAGATACAGTATATCCTCGAATAAGCCCCCCCTCTGGAATAAGTTGAGTGTGAGGAAAAATATCCCCCCCCCCCGATTATTTCCCCGTTTTATGTATTTTATTTCATAAATATGTAAATAAAAGTATTATTATCTAGCAGCTAAAGTTCACTAATATTTATTTCACTACTTGAATTGTGAATTTCTTGTATTCCTACAAATGATCAAGTCATTGGCATCGGAATTGGCACCAGATCATATTGTGTTTAATGTGCAATTTTTCATAAAATGTAAATATACCTATTTACAGCAGTGTACCAGACAGATAATTGAATACAAATAATACATGTAATTGCAACTCTCTAAATTGTGTAGTGTCCCTTGATATTAAAAAAACTCCCCATCAAATAACTCCCCCCTCAAAAGTTTCTGACGAAAAAGTAACTGCCCGGGGGACTTATTCGAGGATTTACGGTAAGTAAGTGTTTTTTTCTAAAATGAATTTCTGAATTTCAATTTTTTTTCTTCAAAATATTGTTTTTGAATTCTTGGATTACAGTTTTGAAATACCCTTCGCATTGCGTACGGATTTTCAACCAAAAATAGTGGAAAATTAAACAAGACTATTCGAATTTTTCAACAACAAAAAAACCATGTTTAAGTGTTTTTTTGCGGTGAAATAATAAATCGTAAATAGGGTTTGAACGATATGACTTTTCAATATCGATATTCGATATTTGATATTTTTTTCTGAAACTTTATATTCAATATCGATATGATATGGAACCTCAATAAACATGGTCGATATTCGATAATAAATCCATAATAAAAAATGGTCAATATTTGATATTTCGATATTTTCAATATTTCTATTTGCTTTTGGTATAGCAAGGCATATTTCAAGTGGCATATTGTATTTTCATGTGGTTGCACACATGTTTAATCATCTCTTTACTGAAATATGAATGGTAGAAGTGATTTTAACAAGGTTTACATCAGTCAAAAGTAGAAAATGGAAGAAAAACGTGATGAATCAAAATGTATCAGGCAAACAACAATTGGTAGATATTACAGTTCACACTTATAACCCAATTGCTTAAGGGAATGTTGCAAAAAATAGCATATTAGCATTTTCTGGCTTCAAATTTAGCACTCCAACAAAAATAACATTATAAATACCTATTGTACTTTTACTCATCAAATAAAATACTATAAGCACATCATCAATCACAAATATCACTATTTGAAACTAATAACGTAATTTAGGGACACAATACAGGTTCGATACATCAAAAAAATGGTCGATGTTCCATACCGATATTCGATTTTTTTTTCTATATCGATATTCGATATGCGATATTTTTTCAAAATTTTTGATCTCGATATTCGATGTTCGATATTAAAAAATGGTCGATGTTCCATTCGAGATAAAAAAAAAAATTTGATCTCGATATTCGATATAAAAAAATTGTCGATATCCGATATTCGATATTCGATATGATATATTGTTTGAACCCTAATCGTAAACTTAACGAAAAATTCTAAAACATCTCCGAGAGTCTTGTTTACCATCGTTAATTTAAGAACACTACTTGAAAAATTACGCCCTAGATTACCATTTGATGATAACCAATAATTCCCAGTTTTTATGGCTATTTTTATGTTTTTGTGTTTTTATTAACGGTGTTATGTTTAATAAATGTCACCATGGTGGTGTGGAATTGGGAATAAAACAGCAGTTTTTCTAATGATGTCATTCAAATTGAGATGTAAAAATTATGTTACGGTATTTTATTGAATGTAGTCACATGCATTATATCCACCCATAGCGAGAGCGATGTAGTTAATGTTGTATTTAAGAAGAATGAACTTTTGGGGCTTTTTATGGATATTCATTACATCTACATACAAAACTATCTACATACACACATATACATTGCTTATTTTAGCTGTTCCTGGAGCCACGGAAAATACAATTTGGTGAAACTAATTTCTTTGTGAAGTATTTACTTCCCAATAGTATTGTTTAATTATCTAACTATCGACTTTTTGCTGGATAAGCATCAACGGAGACTTATTTGCTTCTTGCTGGTGATTTTCAAAAATTGTTCCTAATTATCCCAAAGATGTGACACCTAAAATGGGTAAAATGTGGATTTTTATCAGTGCCAGGCCAACATTTTCTTCAAGTTCATAGTAGCATGCACTGAGGGTGATGTTTGAATTTCCTTTAACTTTTTCATTGCATATAATTGTTTTGCGACAAGCCTAATTCGTTATGCATCAGTTAAACTCTTCACGTACATGGCTTATAGGTAAAAAGCTTCCAAAAGATTAACAACTCTCAGTGTCCCTGCCCCAGCTTGTTTATCTGCCACATGCAACAAAGCAGAAAAACGAAAATGTTCAGAAAATCATGTGCAAAAAGAAACTGGTCAGTCAATAGCTAAACATTTTTATTTTCATGTTTATAAAGTTTGTCAGAGGTGCCACTGCGGGTAGTAGGGGTGGATGGGGGGGTGTGAGACACCCCCATACCTCTGATTTTATTGAATTTGGTTGAATTGTATTTGTAATGATGCATAAAGTTTTTACCATATGCAGTGAGTGGAAAAAACGGAGGCTAATTGTCACGAAAAATGGTGCTGTCAGGGTCTGGCTAGAGATATTATATTATGAATCTTGTTTTGCAAAGCGCCAAGTCAGTTAGGACCAGGTGCGATTCCGCAAATGAAGAAGTAACAAAAGTTGAAAGAGACAAGTTCAAAGTTAAAAGTGAAGTGAGCTTTCACTTTTTGTTAAACCTCCCTCATCTAAATTTACTTCACTTTAACTTTCCACTTTGCTCTTAACTTGTTACCCCTCATTTCACTTCTCACTTCTCATTTTACTGTAACGTTTTACTTATCACTTCTTAAATTGTTCACTTGCGGAATTGGCACCAGCTCATATTGTGTATAATGTGCAATTTTTCACAAAATGTATATTTACAACAGCGTACCAGCCAGATAAAGGAATGACTTTGTAAAACAATTGTAAAACAATTCCATCTTATGTATGAATCTGGTATGGGCCAGACATTAGTTTCTTATTTGGCAGTTGGCCAACAAAAATCTTAATATTTTTATACACACACACTCACAGCTCACAATCATTTATCATGAAGACATTGTTGTTCCATTTTTGTCAGCCATTGTTTATAGTTAAAAATGTTGTCAGAACATTGTCTACAAATTTTAGCTGAGTGCAATCAAATCCATTCAAATTTTAAGGTGAACCTTACTAACCCCCTACCCACCCCACCCCTCAGTGGAACCCCTGACAAAGTGTATAAAAAGTTGCCTATTGAATCACAGGCCTGCCAGTTTCTTTTTGCGTGGTTTACATGCACTATGCATACTATTTACACATACTTACATACATATTTGTGTATGTATTTAGATGGATGGATGTATGAATAGACATGAAAAGCTTCAATCATTCTGCAAATTGAAAACATCAGTGGGGACAGAACAGTTTATTGTATTTTTAATGTATTTTTTGTGAATGTATGAAAATTGAAATTTTAGTGTGACTGGGTGACTGCACCCTATACTTTTTGTCATTAAATAGAGCTCATTGTTTTGTGTCCTGCTAAATTTTCTCAAATGTTGTATTAGAGTGAATGTTAGTCTTTAAACTTCTGTTAACACAAATTGACAATACCGTATTTCCTCGAAATACCCCCTTGAATTAACCCTCCCCTCGAAATACCCCCAGGTCTTTTCGAGCTGAGGAAGAAAAAACCCACACCCCCTCGAAATACCCCCCGTCTGGAATAAGGTTCATCATGTATGCAATGTAACTACAGTATTTCCTCGAAATACCCCCAGGGTTTTTTTTTTCAGAGTGAGAATTTTGTGGGGGATATTTCGAGGGGGGGCTTTTTCGAGGGGGGGTATTATTTCGCCACAAATTTTCGTGAAAGGTGGTAGTAAAGAATAGGCTATAATGTACCGTAAACTGGTAATAAGTACATCCAAAGATCTTAAAATAGGGACGTATCAACGTGTATCGCTACACAATCTAGTCTATGTGTAGCAGCGATGCAAATATACCCCTTTTAATACATCATTACTGCACACACGATGTACTTCATTCCAGGCGGGGAGTATTTCGAGGGGGGTTTATTTTTTCCTCAGCTCGAAAACACCTGGGGGTATTTCGAGGCGGGTTCATCCAAAGGGGGGGGGGGATTCGAGGAAATACGGTACATGATATTGCTGCCAATATGCATCGCACGCAGCTCACATAAGGCCATCGACGTTTATTACCTTTTTTGGATATGTAAAAGCCCATCTATATTACGATCCATCTCGGAAAATTTCTGAGGAAATAATGCGGGGGTTAATTCAAGGGGGGTTGCGGGGGGTTAATTCAAGCGGGGGGTTACTTCAAGGGGCTTATTTCAAGGAAATACTGTAAATAGAAGACAGCGGACACTCTTTCAACGACATTCTTTCATTCGCTGGTTCATTCATCCCCATGCGTTCGTGCACTTCATCAAGTTCCATCATTTATGTTTTTCTAACAACTTGAAGTTGCTTATTTCAAATTTATTGTCTTAACTTGTTTCTGGCTATCCTAGAAACGTCCTTTCGTCAATTGATAAGTAATCACTTTCCAATTGCTAAAAAGTGTCAATGCAAATCGACAAAAAAAACCCGAAGCCCAAGCGCCATTTGACAGCTGGCATAAAATGGCGCCAGGCATTGTTCAATTTCATGAATCAGTCTGCAGTCACACAAAATTAACATCAGACTAATTGCATCATAAATGTGCACACATTCAAACAATCGCAATAAATTGCGTTTTTTCAAACTGAAAATCGACAAATTTCCCACCAGTGCGGAGTGAATGAACACTGCGCAAAAAATAGCATTACATTTTTAGTATTCCGCCGGCCGCGCAGTCTGTCTGAAACACGGAACTTGCGAATTTAGGCCCCGCGCAGATGAGTTGACGCTCCGTCAACTGAAAAATAAGCTTTGAACGCTAATTACTCAACGGGGAACACATTTATTCTTTTGTGTTGGTGAATTTGGTGTCGTCGGGGCCAAAAATATAATTAATTCAACCTGATATCCTCTCTTTGAGTTTGAACAACGACCAGGCAATAAAAGCTCGCCCACCAGCAAATGCCAAAAAATATCAATAATGCGTATTTATCAGTTATTTATCAGTTTGAAAATATCTTGAGAAACGTAATTTTCAGTTGACAGTTTATGAAGCGTCAACTAGTGTGGGTAGACATCCACGCAGAATGCAAAACAGCCAAGTTAACATTGCATTAGTTTGAAACTTTTTTGCATGGATGAACATGAGCGCAATTTGTTTCCTTTCTACAGATGTCCGCTGTCTGAACTTTTTTTTGCTAGGCATCCTGGTAGTTTTCCTCTAGATTTGTTTACCGAGTTTTTCTTTATTCAAAGTTTATGTTTTCATGTTTTCAAAGTTTTTATTCAAAATTCGTGTTCAAATGTTTATTTTTCTCAACACTTATTGCAATTGTTACTTCCTAATTTGAGTGATAAAAAAATGTACGATGGAAAAGGAGTAGTGATGGAATGGCGCCATGGCGCTGGCGCCATTTCAGGGCGCCAAAGGGCGCCACGCCATGGCGCCATTGGCGCCTGGCGCCCTTTTTTCTGGCACTTTTCCATCACTAAAAAGGAGCCGATGTGTAATAAATTTTATAAATTTTTCATCGGTTCATTTTATATATTTTAACCTAGGTATACATTTCTATAAATTTTCGTGGTTGGCGTTTATCTCATTCAAATCTGTAAAAGATCTTGTAATATATTTTTGAGTTACCGTATTTCCTCGAAATACCCCCAGGGGGGGGGGGTATTTTTTCAGAGTGAGATTTTTGAGGGGGGGGGGTAAACGAGGGGGGGGATTTCGAGGGGGGTATTATTTCGCCAGAAATGTTTTGAGATCCCGGTACTAAATTGTGGTCTGTAACGTACACAGACGTCGAAAAATGCAACAAAAGCCGCCATTATAGACATTTATATGTATCTATAGACATTTATTTAGACATTTATATGGACATTATATATCTATAGACATTTATATATATACGTAGACGGTATAAACTCTGGTCTAACATAACACAGTCATTGTTTTTAATTTGTGTTTAATTTGTGTACTTCGAGGGATGTTGATTTAACGGGGGATTAATTCAAGGGTATTTCGGAGCGGTTTACCGTATTTCTTCTAATAGAACCGCATACCTCCAATAGAACGGCACCTATAATAGAACGGCAGGTAAAAATGTTGACGAAAAAAATAGAACGGCGCTCTTCTATTAGAAGAAATACGGTAATTCAATAGGGGTATTTCAAGGGGGTTAATTCAAGCGTGTTCTTCGAGTGGTGTTAATTTAAGGGAGGATTTCGAGTGGGTAATTGAAGGGTACGAGTGCGTTTGTAAACGGAAACCATGTTTAGAAAAAAATCAAAAATTCGAAAAGTTATTTAAGAGAGTACACTTAAAAATTCAAACACTTTTTGCAGAAGGTTTGCCATCATAACGCATAACGCCACTTTCTCTCGCCATTTTTTATAGCCCGACTGTGCGTGACGTCGCTCGGTACTTTTTAATCATTACGAACTTTTCCGCTATGTATTTTTATGTTCGCATCGCAAAAAGTAATCCCGCAAAGCTGGGTGGATTACATTCGCGCCGCTCAAACAAGCCAATATTACAATTTATTTGTCCATTTTTACTGCAAAAAAAAACTTCACGAAGCCATGGAGTTTGGACGCTAAGCCCAGTCCAGGACTGTGTAAAAACGATTTTGCAATTTTTACATCCATTGCCGGTATTTTATCCATGCATTTCTTTATGCATGGCGTATGGTGGACCGGTGAGCGTTCTGGGTTCAGTACGATGAGAAATTTTTTTTTGTTTTAATTTTGAAACTTTTTTAGGCTTTAGAATTTTCATTCGGTTTGTAAAATGCACTTAGGGTCAGGGGTTTTTTGCAAAATGATTCAAAAGTAAAACAAATACGTTTTAAATTTATCGGAGATTCTACTTGTATACTATGCGGACATCACACTTTGTATGGAAACCTACCATAACCCATCTGAATAATGAACCAAGAATTATACACCTTTTCATTATAATATTTAGTTTTTAATATGGGACAATCAATCACGAAATTTATCACAAGATTTTATCCAGTAAATCATGGTAGTATATACTTCGCTGTCCGCCGAGTATACCAGAAAAAAGTAACAACAATTTTTTTTGTACGGTGAAATAAATCTATCCCATTACAGAACGTAAGAGCATGAGAAAACTAATTTGAAGAATTGTTTTGAAAAATAAAAAATACAGAATCGAATGCGAATATTTTGAAGCTGTTTTGGGTTCCTTGCTGATTTTGCTCCAATATCCATACACAAAGATATCAGAGAATTGCTTTTTTAACAACTCTAAACAATGGTGGAGCTTGTTTTTGTAGACCTAATATTTTTCTGTCTGATATGTTCAAGCCACACTGTCTTCCAAACATATAGTCTGACAACCTGGGGTCAGACCTAGAAAATGTCATGCAAGCTGTCTAAAGTCTTTTAAAACCTTTTTTGCCATATACAGGGGATTTTACATGACTTTTGACACATTGCATGACATTTGACATTTCCCATGGCATTTTACATGACTTTTGACAATTTTACATGACATTTGCTATTTTCAAAATGCATTGTTTTTATTTTACTTACCGACTTTCAGAAGTTGACTGCTTACGACACATTTACTATTGATGTAAAGTTTCATTCCGGGCGTGCATAAATATACACATATTTAGATTTAAAAAAAAATCATTTTTTAAACTCGAAACGAAAAAAAATTAAAATCATTTTTTTAATTTGCCGCCGGCCCGACTGTGCTAATTTGAACGACAAAGATTGGCCCGCGCTTTTCAGTTACCATATTTTCTCCAAATGCCCCAGTGGGTTTTTTTTTCGCCGGCAAATTTTGAGGGGGGGATAATTCAAGAAGGGCTTATTCGAGGGGGTGTTATTTATTCTGGTTTTTCCACGAATTTAGTAAGTCAGAAGCAATGCAGAAGTCATCCGAAATGCGTGCCACAAACACATGGTACGAAATGTTGGCACTGATCCAAAAAGGTGTGTCGATTTTTCTCCCGTTAAAAGGTTGGACTGGATAAATTCGACCGACAAATCGATGGAATCGGTCCGTTCAAATTTGCAATGATTACATTATCAATCGTTCCTGAACAAACAAACTTTTATAGCGATAAGTTCGTTGACTTAAAAACATGCGAACGTTTCGTCATTTTCATTGCGCAATTTATCGTTTAATATACTTTACCCTCTTTATTCTTGGCCGAATTCCAGCGAAATGATGTCATGCCGAACATTGTAGAGCATAACGTCTGCCGAGTTTAAGTATTTAGATGGTAAAAGCCCTGTCCTTGTCCTATCGTGACTCTTGTGTTTTTAAATGTGTTGTGCTTTATTATACATGGATCACCAACTGCAACATTGTAGTTTGCATTCTCTTAACACAGATTTGGGGGGGGGGGGGGTATTTCAAGGGCGAGTTTATGCACGGGCTATTTAGTATGAGGAATTGGCGCTGTACACATTACTGGCAGATTTTGGTAAACTCATAAATCGGCTTTGAACGCATTTCAGTTTACCAGAATGAGGTGTCTGTCAACTGCAGATCATGGTTATTAAAAAAACCCTATTATGCTACGATTACAGCTCGGGCGTAAAATTCCAGCGTAAAATAGAAATTTTTGAATTTCCACAATCAAATTGCAGTGACTGTGCATGATGACTCTCGGACACAATGAAGGTATTGATAAACATATTCTCCATGAAAAATTGCAGACCTGTATCATCATCCACTTTTATGTAATCAATTTTGCGATGGAATTTTACGCTGGAATTTTACGCCCGAGCTGTAATCGCTCCATTACAGTAAACTGAAATGCGTTCAACGTCGATTTATGAGTTTACCAAAGTAACACGCATTGAACACATTTGACTTTACCACGATAAGGTGTGTCAACTGCAGTTGACGAAGTTTTAAAATAACTCATTGTGGTATACTCAAATACATACAGAGCTGAGCACCGAATTTGAGTTCAATTTTTGAATATGAGCACCAAATTTGAGTTTACTTCTGTTAGAAAACTAGTGTGCGGCAACAATATTTATCAGGCTGTAAACTAAGTTTCTTATATTTTTTGAAATCTCATAGAAATGCGCATTCCTGCATCCCATTCTGTTGTACATTGGCCAATTTTGATGCCCTTCGAGTATGTTGGGGTTTGGGGTCTGCACTATGCCGAAATGTTTTGGTTTGCTCGAATAATCCCCCAGTCCCGAGATAAGGGGGGTCTATAAAATGGTGGTCATTTAGCACGGATGATTTGCACATTGGCTTTCAAGCTTAATTACTTGCCCATTTCTGGGCCGATTTGGATCATTCGACACTTAAAATTATCGGGAAAACCTGAAGATTCCATTTTTGAAGTCGGATAAGTGATGTCTAAATTCCGTATGCCAATTTGACACGGTTTTTGAACATGATAAAAATAATTTTTTTAACATGCTATCATATACTTTAGGCAACGAGAATTGATCTAAAACAAAAATGAGTTCAATATCTCGTTCCAATCAAAAGTTATAGCACTTTGAACTTTCACCTACTGCTCATAAAATAACCGCATGAAGAACAGTGCATACAGATAATCAGAACATAAAAATGAAATCTACAGGTCATTATGATCATTTTAAGCATTCATAGGTGAAAATCGGCAGAGAAATGGCCGAGATATAGAGCTTTGAATTTGCATGCTTTGTTCTTCATGCGGTAATTTATATTTATGGTTTGGGGGTGGAAGTTTGAAGTGCTGTAACTTTTGACTGGAAAGAGATATTGAAATAATTTTTAGGCCAGATTTATTCTTTTTGTCTAAAGTATGTGATAGCATGTTCAAAACAACCGTCTTTAAAAAGTATTATTACGACTATTTTTCACGTTTAAAAACCGGGTCAAATCGGCATACGGAATTTAGACATCACTAATCCGACCGCGAAAATGGAATCTTCAGGTTGTTTTGATCGATTTAATTGTTGAATGATCCAAATCGGCCCAGAAATGGCCAAGTTATTTAGCTTCAAACTCAATGTACAGATAATCTTTGCAAAATGACCACCATTTTATAGACCCCCCTTATCTCGGGACTGGGGGATTATACAGCAAACCAAAACATTTCGGCATAGCCCAGACCCCAAACCCCAACATACTCGAAGGGCATCAAAATCGGCCAATGTACAACAGAATGGGACGCAGGAATGTGCATCTCTATGAGATCGCAAAAAATATAAGAAACTGAGTTTACAGCCTAATACTATACGGCAGGTGCTAAACAATTCCTGAAAAATTCTCCACTCTAATAATTAATTCCCTCTGATGCAAAGACTATTCCCCGATTAAATATTTCAGGACTTTTCGGGGACACAAATATCGCGTTAAGAAATAGTGGAACGCCGTGTAAGATAAGCCACCCAGTCTGAAAAGGTAATAAATTCTGAATAGGCAATGTGAATGAAATGAATGCCATGTTCGCAATAACTAAGCAACAACTAAGGGGGGGGGGGGTAGTGCCGCTTTACGATGGCAAAAGTTTTTTTTGTTAAAAAAATCGACATCATGAATTCCGAATTATTCACAAAGCTTTTGAATTGTCGGGTTTTTTAATTTAGTTTTTGAATTTTTTAAAATTAATTTTGTATTTTTTAAACCAAATTAATGCATTTGCAAATTCTTGTATTTTTCTGAATTTTGTATACATCTGTATGTTTTGCGCCCTGTGAATCTTTACATTAACATTAACTTAAATGGTATATTTAAATGAACTTCCAAGCTGTTACCGTAGACACATTAGCACACTTTTTTCTTTTGCCGTTATGAATATATATCCATGTGAAATTGATGTTTTGAATCGTTTTTTTTTTGCATTTTTTTACTGGACAGACAGAACGCTAGACAATGAATGATACCATATTTTGATGAATAAAGTTACGTGAAAAATAGTGTATACTCGGCGGACCGAAAAGTATGCATCCAAAATTATTTATGTCTCGGTCAATAACGCGCAAGCTGGATACTTATGTATGCACTTTCGCAAAAAGAAAAAAACAGAGTCGCGTACAAACGAGGAATCTTTTTTCCCATCGTGTTTTTTTTGCTGGAATTATTTTTATTTTATTAATGATGCCATCATATGGAGTGTTTCCTTCAGAAAAATGCATAGCGTGCTGTCTGCCAAGTATACCAAATTCACTTGAAGCAATGTAACGTGACTAAAAGAAATTAAATGTTTGTTCGTTGATTCAGATGGGATATGGTAGATTTCATTGTAAGGTGTGACGTCATTAGACGATATATGCATTTTTAAACCAAAAATACAGATAATTTTTTTGAAGTTTTTTTTTGCCATCGCGAGTTGTACCAGACGTGATATGAACCGTTTTTTGAACTTATCATGCATAGATACATCTGTGTTATTGGGTGTTCTTCTAGTGTTGGGAAGTGGAAAATTTGTGAGAGGGTGTGTTTATTAAGAATCAAAATCTGGATCAAATAGTTCATATTAGTTTAAAATCCAAATTTGTAATGTGTTTCATTTTCAATCAATAGGTGAACATTTCTATTATTTACACTTTCCTGTATTTTTTTACTTTTACTTTTAGGATGTACGTTAATTCAAAATACTTATATTCTTTTAAAAGTTTGGTACTTAGAACAACTCTGGGTGTTAATTTGGATGTCGACCAAAGAAAGTTTACACTCTCAAAAATATACTATTTTTATGTGTTTTACCATTATTCTAAAAAAATTAAATAAAAAAAACATTTCAAACCCCACCACCGCAATAAATACGCGCATAAACCATTTTTCATAATTTGTGGGGTTCAAATGCAAAAATAAAGCCCCATTCGTTGCCGCCATGACGCAAATAAATTTTCTAAGTATCTCAGCTGACGTTTTCACGATAACGCTGCGTATGAATTAACTCAGCAGACTAATTTGCACTGTCTGGTTTTAATTTACTTGCAAAGTTGCGTAGATAAACTCAAGTGACTTATTGCTACACAATTTTATTGAATGAAACAGTCCAGTGACCCCCAGACACTAGTTTTCTATGGAAAATTTGAAAAAAACACTCATAGAATCAGCTTAAAACCGTAGTTGTTAAAACATATTTTGGTTTACTCCAAAAACACGTATACCCGAGTACTGGGTAAATACGTTTACATTTCCCCCGAAAAACTACCTGAACTCTTTTTGAATACAAGCGAGTACAGAAAACATTGAATAGCATTTACAGCATAACAAAAAATTTACCTCATAACAAAGTTGCTGGAAAAAAATTACTTTACGTTTTCTGTACTCCGCGGTGAGTAAAGATAAAATACTTAACATTTACATTTTCTTTGAAAAATTCAGTACTTTCAACAACTCTGTTTTGAATGCATTTGAGTTTTCCGAATGAGGTGCCTGTCAACTACAGTTGACAGAAATCAAAAATAACCCGTTCTAGTAAACTCAAATGTACCCAAAGCTGATCCGTAAATTTTCAAATTTTTGGTTGAAAACTAGTGCGTATGCCCCAAGTGCATTACGCAATTCAAAGTTGGCACCGAGCCAGATAAATGTAGGTAAATGAGTAAAATTTCGTTGGAAAAATTAAGTGGATAAAATTATTTGTGAAACAATTGAATCGGTCCATAAAATTTGAATTTAAGGCAAAGTTATGTAAACGGTAATTGTGTATTTTCGTGCTAATTGCGATTCGCTGCAGGGCGCTCTATTGAAGTGGATCATATGTCTCACTTTGGAAGCGTGCCAATGATGATAAAGCATGCGATTTTTGTATAAAAGATGAAAAAATCACTGTTGTGAATGAGTTAACTTACAGCGTTATTACAGCGATGACTTTTTCAACTTTTTATGAAAATCGCATGCGTAAAAAAATCGTTGGCACGCTTCCAGCGTGAACCACGCGTGCAGGGTGTAAAGTGACTGGAGTTATAATTATGTTTTGCTTGCGGACATTACACTCTGCAGGGGGGGGGGCATCATGAAAATTAATACTTCTATTTTTCTGTCTACAAAACTGCTCCTTGCAATAGATAATAAAAAGTATGCATCATATTATACTTTAGGTATATTCATATATATTATCATTATCATTATTACAATTATAACCTTAATGATACTATTTCATGAAAGTAAATCAAAATTGATACCCTTCACATTTTGTTGGTGATTTATGTCTTGGAAAATGTCTCCACAATCAGATATTTTTCTATTTAAGTTTACCTTAAATTTCTGTTTTTGTTCTAAATCTTCACTATCGCTACCTATTTACCACTTTTCAGGAAAAAAATCTAAATCCAGTAACATAAAAAAGCGGCCAAAACTATATATTTACTTAAAATCTACCGCTAACCAAAAATCTCAATCCGAGCTATTTTCGCGCCGGAACCCAGCCAAAAATTATTTAAAAAATCCAAAAAATGGAGGCGCACGCGGGCTCGAGCTACATATCCAATTATCCACCCTATTTCCAACAATCCAGAGTATCTCCCGGTCGAAAAATGCCATTGAGGAAGCTAATTCGCCATCTGCACAACATGGCGGCCGAGAAAAGGTCCGTTGAGCTCGGCCTGCACGCGTCGGACACGGAGGAGAGCTTGGTGCTGCCCTGCAGATTGGCCGATGGTCCGTTTTTGAATGGCTTTTTTTTGGTGGTGGTGTACCGTGTGGTGAAAAGTCTTTTTATTTTTTATCTTTTCCTCTTAGTTATGACTGAGAAGGCAATTTTTTGACATAATGTTTTGTCACTTTATTTGACCCCTATCACTTTGTCCCCTAAATGGAAACCGGGTGCATTGTTGTGTTTTTCCCCCGGTCTTCTGATGTACCCTGAACTGATGCAGTTCTGCAGACAACTTCATTCGATCGTATAGTTATACAAACTAGGATTATTGAATTTGCATAAATTCGCCGCTATAATTGCGCATCAATCTGCATAAGTTACAATTTAAAGCACTGATGAAAAAATGTCACGTTTTTCTCGACAGACCGCTAAGCATGCGCCCAAAATTATACTAGCAGGATACTTAGTTACCTATAATACTTATACACGCACTTTCACGTGAAAACTTTTTTTATAGAAAAAGGCGGAGCCGAGTACATAAAGAACCGACACATTTATGTTTCATGCCTCAAATCATTTTTGGAAATTTTTTTACTTTATTATTGAAACCTGTGATGGTGTGTTTTGTTCAGAACAATGCATAGGTATACCGTATTACCTCGAAATACCCCCAGGGGGTTTATTATTTCGCCAGCAAAATTTGAGGGGGGATAATTCGAGGGGGTCTATTATTTCGCCAGAAATTTTTGGAAATTCCCCATACTCAGACATATAAAAATCAAACAATTAGATAGATGTATATGTGTTTATAGGCATAAAAACTGTATACACACATAAACCCTTCCCTCACGTCACTCAATCATCGGTTTTAACGTGTGTTTTGCATTGTACAGATCACAAACTGCGGTATTTGTCATGTACGTTCTCTTTACACTCAATTTTAGGGGGTATTTCGAGGGGGGGTTTTATTTCCTCAGGCAAATTTTAGGGGAGTATTTCTAGGGAGGGGGGGGGGGGGGGTTAATTCGAGGTAATACAGAGGTATTTAGGTGTTTTGTTAGCATGTTGTCGGGGCACTGCGAAGTATAAAGACATCGTCCATACCCCCAGAGCGGGAAAATAACACTTATCATCAACTGTTAAGTGGCACTTTAACAGTTTGCTTTTCATTTGCTGTTGTTAAAATATACTTTTAAACAGTCTACCTACTTTTCTCCCCCCCCCCCCCACCCAGACATTTTGGGACTATAAAAAACCGTCAAAAGATACCCCTGTTGCACCATTTGGCATTCCAGAAATGGGCGAAATATAAATATAAATAACAGAATTATTCAAAATTCAATATAATCTTGTAAAATCTCTCAAGAAAAAGATAGGAAAAAAATGTCTTTGGAAGGAGCTTAGAAAACTAAAAATAATATACCTAGGTAGGTATTATCTGATATTTATCAAAATCTCCAAAAATCTGCTCGAAAATAAAATATGATCAAACATCTTTTGAAAAAAACTTGCTTAAAATAAAATTGTAGATTTTTTTCTTACATTTCTTACAATTTCCCACAACATTTTGTGCCAACACACACTATTTAGATGTCAAACAAAATTTAGAACAAAAATAATTTACATTTGAACGCATTTGAGTTTACCGAAATAACTTGTTGTTTACGCTTTTTTAGTTGACAGCCACCTTTTTTTAAAACTTTCAAAACGTCGATTGGAATTGAAACAACTTTTATTCAAAAAAATTTATATATTTATATTTTAAAAATTTATAGATGATATTTATATTCTTAAAAAATATATCAGAAAAAAATCAAGAATTCTGAGAAATTTTCCAAAATTATAAAAATTCGATCAGGTATATTTTCAAAAAAAATCACATTTTCCAATGCCAACGTGGATCGCATTGAAGCGTGCGGCGGCGGCGAATGTTCGACGGAAGTTCGGCGGCCGCGCGTCACGAAAATAGGCGCTCAGACGTTCGCAAACAAGTAAGAATAGCGGCGCGTGCCGCCGCGGCGGCGCGACAAAAAAGTGGGTCGCCGGACCACCCACTTGGCTCCGTCCGGACAGTCTAGATGTTTTTTAGCTCAATGTCGCCGCCATGTTGCGTTCGAGCGGCGCACTTGAATCTACCGTAAGTCTTCGAGTAAGAACCCCGGGGATTTTTGTGGGGATTTTATTCGAGGGGGGGGGGGGGGTTAACCTATTTTACTGTAGGTTATCTTGGAATTTTGTGGATATATTTATGTGAAATTATGGTATAATACATGGAGTTTTATGAAATAAATGGAGTTTTGGGGACAACCTATTTAATTATAAATTCCATTGGGCGATTCCATTTTCCAATGACAATTCTATCATTCATCAGAATAAAATAATCAGCAAAGGAAACTTCAAATAAATGCACCTGGAGGGGGTTATTCAAGGAGGGGTGATATTTATGTCCCGTGGTAGGTTTATTTTTGCAAAACATAGAGGGGTGCATTGGCGCCAGACTCCAAATGGGTGGTCTGTCGGCAAAACAGCAAATTTGTCTGCCGTGTTTTTGCGACTTTTTCGCGACGAGACTTTTTTCGCGAATCGTCCCGCTTAGCGAAGACGGCACGCTTCAAATCGGGACGTTTTTTTGCGCGGGTCGTGTGCGGGTGCCGAAAAACTGATCCAGACATTTTTAGGTGTTTTGTGGTGCGCAATTGCTTTTTTGCGACTAGACGCAAAATTTATTAGATGAAATGTGGTCGTACCGTATGACAAATTGGTTAATATTTTTGCATAAGTAGATATGCCGCGGCACCCTAAATAATTCTGACTGCGTAAACTGATTTTCTCTAGAAACAGAAATATTGAGAAATGGTTCATTGGATAAATTATGTCATTTTGTATTTCCGGAAATGTTATAGATTCAATGACCCAATTTTATCCAAAAAAAGCTTTTCACTTTATATTTTCAGTTTACAGAAAAATCAGTTGACAGAGTGAACCTGTGCAGACACTAATTCTTAATTGCTGCACACCAAATTATTGTCTTGTCATAAAGAGAATTAAAGAGGCAAAATCACGTATTTTTATTGTTTTAAATAAAATACTGTAGACACCATTAAATATAATGAACATATATTTGGAATCACTTCATATCTACATTGTTTGTAAGTGAAAATTTCACTCAAAATATGCCGAAAACAAATGCAAATCATAAATCGAGGAGACACAAGCAAGGTGAGAAATGTATTTTTTGGGAAAAAATTACATTTTCCAACTTTTTTTCCATCAGTCATAAATATCAAATTGAATTCGAGGAAATTAATTATGAATAACTAAATATTTCCACGTCTTTCGATCGTCACATTTAGTTCCTTCTGTTCATTAGCAAAAACATCTGTTGCGGTAGGGTTATAAAATAACTTAATCAGTAGCAAGATTTAGTTAGCTCAGCTGGCTCTGGCAATTTGTTTCATTTTTAATTAAACATAGCCAATCTCCCAACTATGCGTTTTTAATGCTTTTAGATGCGCTTTTATGCTTTAGATCAATTTCACCGGACGTATATTTTAATGTCGCCACAGAGAAATCGCCAGAAAAATTCAAAAAAAATACCCACCGAAAAGTTTGCTGCCAGCTGACAAGTCTGCCAGGAATGTTGACAGAATGAACCCCCCTATAAAATACCTAGCCAGGCTCTTTGAGTTCAGCCGGCCAGGAGACAATTCCACATTAGGTCAATTTTTGTTTAAAAAATCCTTGTCGCATGATATTATGATAAGATATGAATTTGAATTCGAAAGTGCCAAGAGATGTCGCATGTCAAGAAGATTTGCGAAAACGTAATCATGTTTACCCGTAATCATTTATACATACGTTAACGTTTTATTTTACGTTTTCCCAGGTATTTTTCAAATACTTACTTTTCAGTATTTATACTTCAAAATTGGATAACGTATTTACGTTTACGTTTTCCAAAAATAAAAGTATTTTTACGCAAAGTGACAGGTAAATCCCAAATAAAAATGCTTGTCAATAAGTTTACTTACCACTTGCCCGTTCACTTGTCCACTAGCTGAATTGGCAGCACTTAGCAAAAGCTCCAGCTGTTTGTTTGTTCCGCACACAGCCGGTGGCGGCTGATTGTGTGTATGGTGCTGGACAAAAAGATTGCGCCAGCGTGAAATTAAATTTTTTGCGACAAATTGATGAATAAACGTCATCGCGAATATGGCAGCGGAAATTGAAGTCCGACTTTTTGTGGCCAATGGGCCGATTTAGCTTCGCTTGTGTTCATTGAATCTGTAACAAAATGGCTCCATCTTTCGACGTTGCAGTACTTTTGCCCAGCTCAATGAACACTACTAGACAGCCAAGCATCGGCTTTGATGCATTTAATGCAACCAATATGGGTACATTTATTCAAGACTGAAGACTTATTTGCCCAAGTTTTTTGCCTATTTACTTGTCTTGTTGTGACAATTCAATCATCTGTTCATTGTCACTGGCCCTTAAAAATAGAAAATCTCATTTTGCTAGAGGGGGCAGGACAAAATGTGACTTAAGTTGACTTTGGGGCACAGGGGCGCCATTAGCGCGCCAATATGTCAGGCAAGTCGGCGGTGCTTGATTTGAATACCTACCGTATTACCTCGAAATACCCCCAGGGGGTTTATTATTTCCCCATCAAATTTTCGTGTTGGTTAATTCGAGGGGGCTTATTCGAGGGGGGTCTATTATTTCCCCAGAAATTTTGTCATATTCCACATACTCAGACGTAGAAAAATGAAACATTTACCTACATAGATATGTGTTTAGAGACGTATATAACTGTATAAACCCTGCTCTAACGTCACTCGGTCATCGCTTTCAAAGTGTGTTCTGCATCATACAGATCACAAACCGCGGTATTTGTCGTGTACATTCTTTTTACACTCAATTGTGGGGATATTTCTAGGGGGGGTATTATTTCCTCAGTAAAATTTCAGAGGGGGGGGGTATTTCGAGGGTGGTTGATTCGAGGTAATACGGTATTTATTTTTACAGACAATGATTTATTTTGCATATATTTTCTGGAACGACACATGATTCAAATACATGCATTTTTCAGTGGATCGCTTCTTTCTTAGTGATGTTTTTCTTGGAATATTTTCTAAAATATTAGCAATTTTTCTGAATGTTTTATAAAATTTAGCTTAAAATTATGATTTAGCTGAAATTTCCAGTAGTCAATATCGTGGACACATGGTCAATATTGAACAGAAAAAATATTTAGAAGTTAGATTTAAAGTAAAGGAAGAGTAAAAAATTAAAAAGTAAATTATTTATAATTATTTACTTTTCATTTTTCACTCATTTCACTTTTCTTTTCTAAATTTACTTCTATTTTAACTTTTTACTTCTCATTTCTAAATTGTCTAAATTTAACACATTTCTCCTTATGTGGACTGTTGAAGCATTATTCATCCAACAGAATGAGTTAATAAATAACTTTAGTAGGTACCTAGTTAAATGATAATTTAAAGTCCGATAAAAATTTTTAACGAAGTTTCGTAAATGTAGCAAAATTTTCAAGACCCCTGACATATTTACACCATGAAATTATTTCCCATTTCTCCCGGCCAAAGCTCTCGGTCAAATATTCCGCATGCCGATGGCATAAACGCCAGAAAAATGGCGCCAAACGCCAAAGAAACGCCATAAATACACCGCCAATAGCGTTTCCTCGTCTACAAAACTTCGCCTGTCCCTGTGCGCATCTGGGCAGACTATCCACTGGTGGTCCACTTTTACAGACTGTCTGTCTGGTACCCAATGGCATATTGCGCCACGCCCCGCGGCCACTAAACAACAAATTTGCAGACCCCCCGGACGCGTTTCGACATTAGCGCGATCATTTTGATCATGTCTGCGATTTTTCTTAGTGGGCTTTGATTTGTGTTGCGTGGTTGAGGTTATTAAGTTTGGATGTGGTTTTTGTGAATGTGGAATGGCTTTTGAGAGCGTTCAGTGTATGGTGTAGTGCAAATATTTGTTCTTGTCACAAGCAGAAGAGATTTAAGATGTAAGCTGATAAAATGGCATCAAACAACAATTCTGCTGTTTTCAATGTTGAGACAAGGTCTATTTACTCAGAAATTACGATAATCTTTTTATAGTTTTACTTTTTACCACCCCATGGAGCTTATCAGTTACCGCAAAATACAGTAAATTACCACAGTATTCAATGCAATAAACACCTTCAAAATTGTATGTGATCAAACAGTAAAAATGGCACTAAAATGCCAAAATGCAACCAGTTTATCAGTTAGCCCAGCCAGTTTTTTCAATTGATGCTGGTCTCATTTTTCCTATCCCCCCCCCTCTTTCCTCATTCTATTTATACTGATTAGGTTCATTGTTTCAGCACTATAAATCCAAGTGGACATCAAGAAAGGCTTACTGTAGTTGACATTCTGTTGGCTTATAGGAAGCTTCCAGTCAAATGTGTTGACAATCCAATTTATGTCTAACCACTGACAATTATTAATACAAAGATCTAAGATTATCTACTAACTTGAACACATTGCTAATTTCATCAATTCCAAAGATTACCAATTCAAATATGGTTGCTATCTGCGAATATCAGCCCTACTATAGCACGTGTATGTTACATTTTGCACTAATAAAATTGACTGAACATAAATTAAAGATCGTTTTTCCATATTTTGAAGAATAAAGTCAAAAGCATTGTAATTTGCATCAAACCCACCCATAGGCCATAGTTAGTCATTAACGCCCATAGTCATTAACGCCTCACCGCTGCGTACGAGGCATCACTATTAATAATAAAAACTAAAGTCCTCGTTCCTATCCAAACTTTTCATTACAAATCGTGTCATCAGCGTAATCAGACAAATTCCATCTCACAACCCTGCAAAAAAGTCGCACTAATGTCTGCCCGCCACCCCCAGGTCCGGTGGACAGCGGGTACGGGGACGCGGGCGGCCCCTCCTCCGCCAGTTCGTCGGGGGTCTCGTCCAGATCGTCCATGGGGGGTGCCGCGTCGCCTCTGGACACGGTCGACGTGGAGAGGGTCACCCCCGCCGCGAGTATAGGCCTCATGTTGCAGCAGCACCAGCAGCACTTGCAGCTGCGACAGTTCGCCGCGCTGCAGAACGGGGTCACTGTGGGGTCGGAGCCTGGCGCGGATAGGGTGATGTCCAGCGGGTTGGGTGCGCAGGGGCTCGGCCAGCCGCTCGTGTCTCTGGTGGGTTTGGGGGGTTAATTTGGGTGGTTTGAGGGTGTTTGGTTGTTGTTTTTGAGTCGGGAAGGCTCGCAGATCGGGGGGTGTACGCACTTACCTACGTATCCTCAAAATACCCAACGTTGAAAAATTCCACCTAAGAACGAATATCTAGAAGCATTTCATATTCAAAAACAGCCACAATGTAATATCACCCCGCCAACCATTTTCACTCGCTCGCAGGGTTCGATGGCGTCGCTGCTGCAGCCGCCGGCCGGCCTCCTGCCGCCGCGGCAGCACCTCGCCGAACAAATGGGGCCGCGCGGCCGCGCCAGCCCGCCGCGCCACCGCTTGGCTCCGCCCACTTGCGGGCTAGATGCCAGGTTGATGGAGGTTGACGCGGCGCACAGGGATGTCGATGTGATGCAAGGTGGGTTTGGGGGGATTTAGTGGTGGGTTAGGTTTTTAAAAATGGGTAATTTTTGGAAAATGTAATTAAATATGATATTGAGAAAATCAGTCATAAATAAATTATACATGATTAAATCTCACCCGAAAAATTCTGGAAAAAAAATATATTACATTTTCGATGAATTTTTTATATTTATTTATAAAAATCTCAGTAAATATCTCAAATAGAAGATACAATTAAATCGTTCTCCAAAGTCCCGGACAAATCCAACAAATTCGCACATCACAGACACCCTGTCAGTGCCACTGCCGGCCTACCGCGCCAATGCGGCGCCAGCTGCGCCAATGGGTGCGCCAACGGGCTACAACTTGCAGCTGCAGCGCCAGCAGCACGCCGCCGTGCAGTTCAGCCGCGGCCACGGCGCCGTCGCAAGGTCTGTGGGCTGGCGTTTTTTAACTTTGGATGATCGAATTTTTAAGGTTTCTTCATAGGTTTCTTTCTCACTTAGACAACAGGGGAGGTTATTCAAGAGGTCATATTCAACGATTTACAGTATAAATGCGCATTATAATCAGAGTAATAATCAGATAATAATGTGAACTTTTTTGAAAGTAAACGTAAAGTATTTTAGTATTTTACTCACACATGAGTACAGAAAACGTAAAGTATTTTTCGGGTACGCGAAAAAGCGTAAACGTAACTACGCAGTACGCGAGTATAAGTATTTATCGAGTAAACGTAAATACGTTTTAACAACTATGATAATAATCGCATTCAGTCGACTCGATAAATTTATCCAAGAAAATTCATTTAAAAATAATTTTTTTAAAGGTATACTCAGCGGACAGCACACCTAGTATGAAAAACTACTATAATTTCATGAATAAAATCTTGTGATACCGTATTTACTCGAATAATTCCTCTGGGGAATTATTATTTCCTCAAAATTTTCAGCTATGTTTTCATCACACTACATACACATGTACGTCCAATTTCCATTGGTAATGCACATTTCATTGCATCTTCGCGTTCGCACACCGGATGTGCTGCATTCGTATTCGATGAATCAGTCCAGGCACAGCTTTTTTGCTTGGTTTCATTTCATTGATTGTTTTTAAAAAATGTATGTGCATTATCTATCCTCTGATTGGGGCGGATTATTCAAGTGGGGGAATTTTAGTCCTCACTTGGCTAGCAGGGGGGAATTATTCGAGGGGGGGGGGGGATTATTCAAGTGGGGGGAATTATTCGAGTAAATACGGTAAATTTCATAATTTATTTTTCCATAGCAAAAAAACGGAATATTATGATGAAGAACTGTATAATTTTTGGTTCATTATTCGGATGGGTTATGGTAGGTTTTCATACTAAGTGTGATGTCCGCCGCGTATAGTAAAAAACAATAATATTCACAGGTACAAACCCTCGGCCAAAGACAAGCGGTACCTCTGCCAGCGCTGTTTGAATCACAATGTTTATTTGCCCAGGAAAGGACACAAACCGTTTTGCAAGTAAGTTGGAATGGGGTACTTATTTATGGGTCTATGGCCAATTTTAAAAGTAAAGAAGTTATGAAAAAAGTGGTAAGTGGTTAGCCAAATTATAAGTGGTCAGTGGTAACTGGTCAGTGAAGTAGTAACTAACCCGAAATGACACAACCCGACCGGACCCGACCCGACCCGACCCAACCCGACCCAAACCGACCCGACACGACCCAACCCGTCCCGACCTGAAGCTACCCAACCGGACCTGACCCAACCGGACCTGACCCAAACGGACCCGACCCGACCGAACCCGACACGACCCTACCCGAACTGACCCGGCCCAACTGGATTCGACCCAACCCAACCCAACCCGACCCGACCCGACCCGACCCAACCAGACCTGACCCGACCCGGCCCGGCCGAACCCAACCCGACCTGGCATGACCCAACCCGACCCGAACCAGCCCCACCCAACCCGACCCAACCCGACCCAAACCGACCCGACACGACCCAACCCGTCCCGACCTGAAGCTACCCAACCGGACCTGACCCAACCGGACCTGACCCAAACGGACCCGACCCGACCGAACCCGACACAACCCAACCCGAACTGACCCGGCCCAACTGGATTCGACCCAACCCAACCCAACCCGACCCGACCCGACCCGACCCAACCAGACCTGACCCGACCCGGCCCGGCCGAACCCAACCCAACCTGGCATGACCCAACCCGACCCGAACCAGCCCCACCCAACCCGACCCGACCCGACCCGACCCGACCCAACCCGACATGAGTCAACCCGACCCGACCCGACCCGACCCGACCCGACCCGACCCGACCCGACCCGACCCGACTCGACCCGACATGAGTCAACCCGACACGACCCAACCCGACCCGACCCGACCGGATTCAACCAACCCGACCCGACCTGACCCTAAGCTACCCAACCGGACCCGACCCAAACGGACCCAACCCGACCCGACCCAACCCGACCCGACTCAACCCGACACGACCCGAACCAACCCGACCCGACTCAACGAAACCCGACCCGACCCAAACCTGATACCCGAACCTCACTCAAACCCGATACCTGACCTCAATACCCGATTCCCACACGTTTTTGAAACTGAAACGCGATACTGAAACCTGACTCTACTATGCGAATCAGAACCCGATACCTGACTTTTATGCTCGAATTAGACTCTACTACCGAAACCCAAACCCTTACGCGATTTCAAAACCTGAACCCGATGCTGCAACATTTTTGGAATCGAAACCGAATATCCGAAACTAACTCTAATAGGCGAACCCAAACCCAATACCCAAAACGTTTTGTTAAATTCGAAATTTTTGTTTGCCATCATTAGCCAGTCCATCCAACACGCGCACCTCCCTGTGCAGCTTCAGCGACTGTCGCTGCGACCTGTGCTATTTGGTGGACGAGCGCCGGCGGCTCAACAATGCCATCACGCAGAAACAAAACACGAATAATGATGAAGTTGCTGCCGAAAGGGATGGAATGCGTCAGTTTTTTTATTTGTTTTTATTTATTTGGGTGAAATGCGAGGCAGGCAGGTCTTTCTTCATTTTGGCAAAAATGTAAAATCATCATGTCAATAATGCGAAAAACAACAACACATCTTGATACCGTAAATAATATTGAAAATAGACCGTTTTTTTCACATTGGATACCTACCCGATAAAATGGAAAACCTCCAAAAATATACCCCCCCGCCAAAAAAACAACAACAACATAAAGTACCCCTTCCAACCCCTCAGCGCGCGTGCGCGACCCCCGCTGCGCCCGCTGCAACGTACACGGCAAACAGGTGTGTTTCCTAATTGTGCAAAATATCTTTAAGTATATTGACCTATAGTGGGCGGACCGCAAAGTATGTGTCCAAAATTACCAATGTCTTAGTCGATATTTCAAAATACCAACAAACAATAAGAAAAAATATTTCAAAAATAAAAAGGCGGAGTCACGTACAAGCATAGGATGTTTTTTTGAAACGTCCTGATGTTGTTCGAAAGAGCTTTAACTTCACTTTTACGTTCTTTTTTTCGCGTGAAAAGTCAACGCGTTCTTTAATGTATAAAATGTCGCAAAATTTCGCACAAAAAGCATGCGCATCGGGCACCTTACGTTTGCCCTACGTTTTGCCCTACGTTGTATCAAACATGACCCCCCAGGTGCGCCTGCGCGGCCACAAGAAACGCTGTCAATTCGCGCTGTGCACCTGCGACGGGTGTCGACTGGTCGGCCGCCGCAGGTCGCTCATGGCTACGCAAATCCGAGTCCGCAGACAGCAGAGAATCGATATGCAACGATTTGGCGCCGCGCTGATTGCTCTCGGTGAGGGGGGATTATTCGAGCGGGGGGGGGGGGTTACTGCTGATGTTGAATGTTGCCACTACACAGACTGGTTTTCTACCGGAATTCTGAAAAATATTGGCTTTGAAAACTAAACACTCATACATCAGCTCAGCTTTGAAATTTGAGGTCTTTGAATATAAACATCAGCTTTGAACACATTTGAGTTTCCAAAATGGTGTTTTTGGAGGTAAAATAAACTTATTCCGGTAAACTCAAATGCATTCCAAACTGATTTATTATTTCACAAATCTCTTAAAAAATTGGTGGAAAACTAGCGTGTGGGGGGGGGGGCAAAATATGAACAATATGAAAAATTCAATCTATTCTGCTATTCAAAACCTCTAAACGCAGGCGCCGCGCCAGCAGGCAACGAGGAGGCACCAGTGTGCACCATGCGGCACCAAACAACATTGGCACCAACGCCAACACTGGCACAGCAACCGGACTCCATCCCAGTGCCAGCCTGCGCACCCCGCCCACTGATGGCGCTCGTGTGCAATCAGGAAGAGCAGCCGGGGGGCGGGGTCCTGAGCCCGACCAAGGCAGCCAGCGAAGGGGGTGCCATTGTGCCGGTGTCCCCCGTTGCCGCCGCCAGGGCCATGTCTGATGACTGTGATAGGTGCGGTGGGGGTTTTCTTTGGTGGTTGGGGTGTTTTATTGTGTAGCACAGGGAAACGCGTTTTTTTGGTTGACCGTTGGTCAGCTGGAAGGTTGATTTTGAACCCGTTTTAATTTATGTAAGTGCTTAGTTTATTGTGCCGATTTACTGATCAGGCCAAGCATGAAATATTTAAGAATATGCATATACCATCCTTATTAGATAATATTTATACCTATATATACCATCACTTTTGAAATGAAACTCTTCAATTGCAGCAGTCTTGGCAATGTGAATGAAGACATGGAATTGCACGTGCTACGAGATCACTACAAATCAATTGTGCAACAAATCGAGATGAGAATTGGCCAGAAAAAAAGGATATCCACTGATCAAGAGATGATCATGACTGAAAATGGTGATAGATCGAATTTGGTAAGATATTGTGACTTAACTTTGGTTGAACTTTTTGTGTTTGGTGGGAATTGTACTATTTCAGCTGAATGATTTTGAATACAACTGTTTCATGGAAAACCTTTATTGTCTCAAAAAATCAGCATGAATTGTACATGTTTTCCAAATATAAAAATTTGTCAGTTATTCAGTCAATTTAAATAACTGAAAACTGAATAACTCAATATCACTACTGAACTGAAGACATGAACCATTCAAGCTGATTTTTGATGAAGATACCTAATTATGAAGATAACACTTTCTTTACAACATGGTTTAGATTCATTCCAGAGACTAGAGATGTCTACCAAAATATTAGTTGACAGAATGTACTTTCCCAGCCACTCAACACCACCTTGTCACTGTTATCAATGCATTGCCACTGCCATTCTCCAATCTCAGCTGGCCAGCTCCACGGCACCATGCACACCACCGGGGATAGCACCAGGACACTCCCCACCCCCGGCAGCACCACTGAGCCACGCTGGCCAGCGGCACCAGATCTCACATTGGCACCATGGTGCCAGTGAAATGGCGCAATCCACCAGCCAGGCACAGATGGATGTATCCAGGAGTGTGCACCCATTCGCACTGGACCTGCTTCCAGTGCTCTTATTGTCCCAGTGCCAGTACAGGGGCAGTTTGGAGGATACTGCTGACAGGCCTGGGCCTGTTGCTGGCAGGCACAGGTGGATCACTGACTGATTTGGGATACATTGGGTGTTCCACTGCTGACAGGTTCAGGGTGAAATTCAATTGCCATGTATCCTCAAAAAAGTTCCCAGGGTATTTTTTGATTGGGAAGTTATCCAAGGGGAGTTATTGTTCATCAGAATACAAATTCTAAAATTAATGCAGTGCAATGGATGCTAGTGAACATCAACAGAATACAATTTATTTAAATAAAGAAGACATACTTTACAATGCTTTTTTACACATGGATGTATTTCCCACCTATCAAAAAGAGGGAGTTTTCAAGGGAGAGTTATTTTTTCACCAGCCATATTACAGGGGCTTATTTGAAGGAGTGCGTTTTTCAATTGGGGACTTGTCTGAGGATACATGGTTGATTTGATTTACTTTCCTCACAGGCCCAAGTTGTCTATCCAAAATCTAAGTCAGTGTATTTTGTACTGAATGCTTATTATTTATTGAAAAAGAATTATTATGTGAGGTGTGTTGATGTTCACCCCTTCTCTGGCAGTTTGATTTGTAAACTTAGATTTAAAGTGGACTCCCAATCCCATAGACAGAAGAAAAACGTTCTAGAAATATATTGACACCAGATCCCATTTCCAAATCGCAAGTCCCCTAGATAACTGATTAACTGATTTTTCTGGGGTTGGTGTCATTAAGTAGATATTTTATATGATTTATGATGTTGTAATCAGGGCATTCCATTTTTTCTAAGAGTACTGTTATTGAACTTTTTACTTGTTTCAAGTTTCCACAAAGGGCATTGGATGTAAGTTAAGGAAAGGTTCTATTTCTTGAGTTTTTTCCTGGTTGATAATTGCTAACTTTTGGATCTATCCTGGTTGTTTTCTCAGTTTTTCTCCTTGTTTTCCAAAATTGTGATCTTTGCATATTCTGAGCAGAAATATATAATTATAATTGAAACATTTACCATTTCTAAGATCTATTTTAATTCACCCAGAGTCAGTTGCAAAAAGCTTAGCATATCAGTACAATACTTTGTTGAATGCTAAAAATTTTATTTCTCATTCTGCGTCATCAAAGACATATTTATTCATTCTTTTATTTATGTGTTTCATATTCTGTAGAAAACTTATAGATTTTATAATCAAGGCTGTAATACAGCATTTTTAGGTAAATTGTGCTAATTTTTCTATTATCTTTCTGATGTTTAGTTGTCCAAGTTTCCTTCAAGGTCTGGGCACCTAGATGATTGTATCTAATGTGTTATTTGGGTAATCTTTTATAATACGTTTTTGCCAATAATCATGACATTCTGTCATCTGTGCCATTAAATGGTTCATTTTCCATTTATTAGGTAGTGACAATTCCATAGAAAACTGTCTGTACTACATTGCAACAAATGTTTGCAATGAAGTTCGTTGTTGTATAC
Organism: Sphaerolaimus hirsutus; assembly: GCA_964036195.1. Classification (NCBI taxonomy): domain Eukaryota; kingdom Metazoa; phylum Nematoda; class Chromadorea; order Monhysterida; family Sphaerolaimidae; genus Sphaerolaimus; species Sphaerolaimus hirsutus. The sequence goes on from OZ038457.1 coordinate 1,781,487, forward strand.
ATGACTATAAACAGTAGTTTTGCTATTGAGAAATTTCTATTTTCATGCCATAATTGAGTACAGCCATGTAACTAACTGTTTTGAATGTGCATGGGAATTGTTCAGGTAAAATACTTTTTAGTAGATCATCTTACATACAGGTAATGAGTGTTTCAACTCAAATTTTACCATTTTCAAAAGAATTCAACACATATTATAAGCTCACTGAGTAAATGTACAATATAAAGTGTGTTTTTAGTAACTGGGCATTTATGTGAAATGCCAAAGATAAGGACACATCGCATTTCATTGTCATGGATCCAATGCTTACTCACTATTTACATCTATTGAAAAAGTGAGCATAAACAAATATTTCTGAATAACAATACTTCAAAATTCCTATTTGCATTTGTATAAATCATACACAGGTTCAGAATACCTACACAATCATGATCAAACACTTTCAGAATACTTTTGATTCATAAATATTTACTGTTGCAACACTCATTAAATGTATTACCTCTTATTTAATATCCCTCATTCTTATTCTTACTGTTTTAAGCTACTTCTCTGCAAAACTGCATTGAGTTATGACTAGTGATGTAAAAAGCGCCAGACTTTTGGCGCCAAGCGCCAAAAGCGCCATGGCGCTTTTGGCATGCGAGCGCCAAGCGCCAATGGCGCCACAGCCAAATAGCGCCAAGCGCCAAAAGCGCCACGGCGCTTTTCTGGACCATGGCGCCAAGCGCCAATGGCGCCAGAGGATGTTGGCGCCAAGCGCCAAAGGCGCCAGCGCCAAAAAATTTTGCTGCTCATAAAGTGCAACCATGCTAATGCAGTGCTAGTTACATATTTGTGTGAGAAGCAAGATATAAAAAAGTCAAATTGAGTTAACTTTTCTTTATCTGATGTTATTTTACATCTGAGTTGGGTGTTTCTTCTAATAGAATCGCATACCTCCAATAGAACTACACCTACAATAGAACGGCAGGTTTTAGCACGTTTGCGTGCCCACGAAAACAATAAAATGGCACACCCCCCCCCCCCAATATAACGGCAGGTAGAAATTACGTTGGAAGATTCATGGTTGTTTTCACATTTGGTTTTGTTTGAATTGATTCTGTGATATGGAATGTTGTTTATGTTTCATAAAAAACACTATGTTCAAAGGCCCCACACACACTAGTTGACATCGACACCAAATGTTCCAAAGTTGACAACAACTGGTTCCGATCCCAATTCAAAGTTTGCATTTGAGCTTCGTTTGTCGGCCTTCTGCAATCTTTCAATTGGTATCGGAACCAGTTGACATTTGGTGTCGATGTCAACTAGTGTGTGTGGGGCCAAATGAAGAATGTGTGAAAAATATTGGTGAAAAAATAGAATGGCAGCCTCCAATAAAAAGGCACCTCCAATAGAATGCCAGGCAAAAAAGTTGGAAAAAATAGAATGACGCTTTTCTATTCGAAGAAATACGGTAACAATGGCAAGCCATCTTGAAAAAGTGCTTAGATTTTTATAGATACGTCGAACGTGCATTTGAACGTCGTTCGTCGGTTCGTGAGCAAGCTTTGAATTGGGATGGGAATCATTAGGCCCATTATTCCGTATTCCGGAAAAGATTTGGATATTCTTGCACGGAAATTGTTTACAAGATAAGCAAGTAGATAGATTTGTTCTTCCTGGAATACGCTTAAACACATTTACTCATGTAAATTATGCACACAAGGTATTTTTACATAAACAAAATGATATATTTTTTTGAACCACTTGGCGCTTTTTTGGCGCTTTTTAAAACGCTAGCGCCAAGCGCCAATGGCGCCACGGCGTCATAGCGCCAAGCGCCAAAAGCGCCATGGCGCTTTTCCGTAGCACAGCGCCAAGCGCCAATGGCGCCACAGCAAAAAGGTGCCAAGCGCCAAAAGCGCCATGGCGCTTTTTCCTTTGGCGCTAGCGCCAGGCGCCAGCGCCATGGCGCTTTTACATCACTAGTTATGACTATATATTTACTTTTTACGGTCTGAATATAATTAAATCTGAAGTGTCCTAACATAGATTTCTATTCATATATTTATTTTTACTTTTTCAGGTATATAAAGCAGCACACAATGAGGTTATTATAACCCTTAAACAATATTATTCATTTACTGATGCAGAATAGAGAAAATTTTGGTTAATTCACTCCATTCACAGTTTACGGTATCGGGTTAGGGTATTCATATGTCAATCAAGGGTATTTTTTTGCTTTTTGATAAACATTGGATTTTTGGGGTATAAATTTCCACTCAAGGAGCAATATGTTTTATGATATTCCCATTTTTCATCAGATGATATGATCATATTTGATGTTGTGTTTTCATGTTTCCTTTTTTTCTGTTTATTCTAGGTTCCACACAAAGAATTCAACATTCATGCAAAACACCTACTTTAGAGTTAGAACAATATTTTGAGAAAGAACTCTGGTGACTAGTTGCTACAGAATATTTGACCAGTTAGCTACAAATACTTAAGCCTATCATTAAATATGTATCATTCTTGAGAATTACACAGCAGTAAGTCACTTGTGTTCATGAACATTGTGATGACCTAAATACCTAGTTACATAAGCAGTTTTTAAGAATTTTCACAGCAACATACTAAATATGAAACCTCAAGTTTATATAAATAATCAATTTTTACTTGAATTTTATGGTCCTGAACAGCTACAACAATACTCTTGATTTAAAAAAAAAATTCAGCCTATAAAATGTTTGTTAGTGATTAGTTATTGTAAGATGGTAAGCAATGTTGACCAGTTGACAGCCAGAATTTCAGAGACTGATAAATAAGCTTTGGATGCATTTGAATTTACTGGAATGAGCAGTAGCCAACTACTAATGACAAAGATCAGCAATGATTATCTCCAGTAAATCAAAATTGTATTAAAACAGATTTATCAGTTTGAGAAGTTTCAGCTGTAAACTATTTACCTAGTTTATAGAGCCACAATTATGAACATCAAAAAACATGAAAGTATACTTTTGTCATTAATTGTGTTTTTGTGAAGTCACAAATATATATTTTGTCTATTTTGAAAAGTATTTTCCTTGTGATGGTGTGGTGAAGCATGTTGACCCAAATGTTAAAGTATCAATAAAGTGAACTAAATGAATATCCTGACACAATCTGGTCTGACTATTTCTAGAAAAAACACTATGGTGTAGTTTGGAATGGTTTCATTTGAAATTACAAACAAAAACAACAATATAACTTTCAAACATTCATGTGAGTGAAGTAACCAAATGTGGCAAATCTGACTTCAACCACATTTTCAAAAACTTACAGCATCATCGCTGCGAAGTCTTTTTACACACATAAAACCACATATATTTTTCTCTCGATCGAACTGAACTGAACAGTCACTCAGCACTAGCACAACCCTGAAAAACTGGATAAGCCGTTACTAGAAAGCAGAGTTGCGAAAACGTATTTACGTTTACCCGAAATACCCGGTTATTCGGGTATTTATACTTACGTTTACGTTTACGCTTTCCAAAAATACCGTTACGTTTTATTGCGTTTTCCTGGCACAATTACGCGGGTACCAGCGAAAACGGGTACACTTAACTACACCCACTGGTTGACAACGACGCCAAATGTCAACCGGTTCCGATCCAACTCAATATCCTGATCCCAGCATTGTGTTGTAAAAATATAGGTAATATCAATGTCAATGAAGATAATAGGAACGTAAATAGACAATGTTGTAAAAACGTGGCTGATAGTGGCAGCACTTGATAAAAATTTTTACGGTATTTTCCCAGGTATTTTAAAAATATCTTACGTTTTAGTATTTATACTCCAAATTTTGAAAACGTATTTACGTTTACGTTTACGTTTTCCAAAAATATCAGTATTTGAACAACTCTGTCAGCTAGTGTTTGTCGTCATAACAACTTGCATTGTTCGATTCGTTGACTGGTAAAACATACCTATTTCGGGGGGAGATCTTTTTCTGTGACTATGACTATAGTAATGCAGTGCCGCAAAGAAATTACAAAAGGCGCCATAGCGCCATTTTTGGCTTGTGGCGTTCTTGGCGACTGGCGCGCAGTTCTGAAACGACGCCACAATGGCGCCAACATTGTTTCAGGGTGAGTTATGCGAAAACAGTAAAACAATTAAAGATGACTTCCTCAAAAATCTATTATTTGACTGAAAATGGCTGAATAAAACAAATTTTTGTTGTGACAATCCATCGGATGTAAATATGTAACAAATATATTTGGGGATTTGATTGGTAGCTATAACGAGCCTTACGAAAATCTTGTATACATCTTCTAGGTAGCCTCACGGACATAAATGACACGGACACAATATCACAAGGATCACACAAATCAGGTAGAAAATGATTTCCGCAATTGAAAACACCGAGATGCCGGCCAGAATTCCCAAATTTCCACCAACGTAAGACATAAATGTTATCACCTGCATGTATTTAGATAATTTTAAATAAAAGTTCCTACTGGTCGCTTAACATGTATTACTTCATCCTCAAGTGATAAAATATGTATTTATACCTCCTGAGTTGACGGGGCTTATATACCGTATTACCTCGAATCAACCCACCCCCTCCCTTGAATTAACCTCCCCCTAGAATCAACTCCCCCCTCAAAACCGGTTGGTGAAATAATAAACCCCCTTCAAAATACCCCCCATCCGGAATGATGAATCATGTATGGAATGTAAGTGCATGATCTATTGATTACTGCTAACATGCATCGCAGCTAGCATTGGAAAAATCTCCGGGAGATTTATATTTAAAAAATCTTAGAAAATCTCAGAAAATATATGATTTTCTGAGATTTATATTTTTTCCACGATTTTCCAGAGAGATTTAATTATATTTTTTCCTGATTGAGAAAATCTCCCAAGAAAATTTCTCTATATTTGTCAATTTTCACCTTCAAATTCACTAGTTCATGTGGGTTTTTTTTGCTTATTTTCAGCTGTTTTTCAATATACCATATTACCTTGAAATACCTCTATGGGGGTTTATTATTTCACCAGCAAAATTTGAGGGGGGTTTATTTGAGGGGGTATTCTTTTGTCAGAAATTTGTGTAAGGGTCATAGTAAAATGTAGGCATTTGTGTACCCAAAACAGGTAATAAATGTGTCAAAACAGGATATATTTGGACATAGAACATAGCTACACAAAGTAGTCTATGTGTAGCTGCAATGCAAATTAGCAGTAATGGCCCTGCACACACTAGTTTTCACACGAATTTTCGAAAACTCATAAATTAACTTTGAACATGTTTGAGTTTTCCACAATGAGTTATTTTTAATCTCCGTCAACTGTACTTGACGGCCACCTCATTGTAGAAAACTCAAATGCGTTCTTAGCTGATTTAGGAGTTTTCAAAATTTCATGTGAAAACTAGTGTGCGCGGGCACAATAAATACATAATGTACATTGCATACATGATATACATCATTCCAGAGGAAGGGTATGTCAAGGGAGGGTTAATATTTCCCAGCCCATTTTGAGGGGGGTTAATTCAAGGAGGGTCAATTCGAGGCGGGTTAATTCAAGGGGGGATAATTCCAGGTAATATGTGCTTATTTAGCCATTTTTGGCTATTTTTGCTCCTATTTTAAGTTTATTTTCTCCATTTTTTCTGTTATATAGCATGAAATGGCCTATAAAAGGTCTATCTGAAATACATTACCTGTACACGAGTACTTTCAAAAAGAATACATAAAAGAGAGTACTGGTACTTTTTCAGAGGGAATGTAAATGTATTTACTCAGTACTCTAGTAAATATATGCATTTTATATATTTTACTTGACTCTTGACTTTAAACTTGTCAATTGTCATTTTACTTTACTCTTAAACGATCATTTGTCATTTTAATTGACTTTTGACTCTTAACTTGTCAACTTACAGGCTCCAGTCCCAAGCCCTGTAAAGTGTAAAGTAAAGTGTCAAATGTAAAGTCAAATGCAAAGTCAAGTGTAAAATGTAAAGTCAAATGCAAAGTAAACTGTCAATTGTCATGCAAAGTTCAGTAATAAATTTTTTTCTTTTTTGTTTTGATTGACACTTTACTTTACACTTTACAGGGCTTGGGACTGCCCCCAGGACTGGCCCCTGTAGTAGTGTGTAAATCTTCACATGTGAAAGTTATGTATTGGTATTCTATAATGAGGAACAATGTACCTAAATTATATTTTTGTTGATTATTTAGATAGTAGGTTGTAGTATATGGTAGTAAAAGCTGAAACAACACATATGTGCTTTATATCTACGCAAACAAATACCTCTGGTTCAAACACCTTGAGATACCTATCAATTAAATCACAATTTAAGTTGAGAGATTTTATGAGATTTTTTAAACAGTAAGAGATTTTCTCAGAGATATAATTATATTTTCAAAAATGACTCAAGAGATTTAATTATATTTTTTTCTTGAGAGGTTTTCTGAGATAATATTTAATTATATTTTCTCAAAATCGGTCATTTTTTTCAATGCTAATCGCAGCTAGCGTTCCAAACATGGGTTATTTTCAAAAAATAAAATTAAATATAATCTCAGAAAATCTCTCAAAAAAACACAATTAAATCTCTCTGAAAAACGCTGCGAAAATATAAATGAGAGATTTAATTATTTTTTTCTCATAAATAAGATATAATTGAATCTCTCTGGGAAAAAAACTGGAGAAAATATTATTAAATAAGAGATTTTTTTATATTTAATTATATTTTTTAAATCTAAATCTCCCAGCGATTTTTGGAACGCTAATCGCAGCTACACATAAACTAGTTTGTGTAGCTATCTACGTTTTTATGTCCAAATATATCCTGTTTGAATGCATTTATTACCTGTTTTGGGTATGCAAATGCCGACATTTTACTATGATCCTTACAAAAATTTCTGATGAAATAACGAACCTCAATCGAATAAGCCCCCCTCGAATCAACCCCCTCAAATTTTGCTGACGAAATAATAAACCCCATGGGGGCATTTCGAGGTAATACGGTAATGTAGAAGACACATTCAATAATTTTCTGTGGTATGCAGATATCCGTACACCATCAAAGTGTTGAAAATGTTAAGTCACTTCCACCAAACAGTAAACCCGACACTCTATGTAATTATCTGAAATTCTAAAACTTGTCAAAGTGCCAAATTGCAAACTGGTCCACCAACAGGCATGGCGGGGGATTCCACGAAGGCGTGATACACGCCCTGCTCCATGAACACGTTCACGGTGACATAGTCCACGGTGCGGTTGTAGAGGCACTCCGCTTTCGTGGCGCTGTCTGATATCCCCTCACACTTTGTTATCTGCAGGGAGAATTTTGATTAATTGGCATTAAATTTTTTCGAAAATTGAGTTAGGTAAGCATGGGGACGACATGTAGGGTTGGTTTCGCCAATTTTTCTCTCAAAGGGTCATGTTACACAAGTGTGCGTGTTGTAAGATTTGTCGGGCGTAGCGCATTGCCTCAGAAATCTGTCGGGCGCATTGAGTTTGGCTATTATCGGTGTCGCCCGAAAACCATAATTGAGTCATATTTAAATAGATGTAAGAAATCTCTGGAGCACAAAAACCTCACCGTTTTGCGCCTTGGAGCACGTGACACCATATAGAACATATTCTGCTGGCTGAAATAGGATGAAAAAACCATGCGCAAAACCATATACCGCAAATCCTCGAATAAGACCCCCCCCCTCGAATAACTCCCCCTTGAATTACTCCCCCCTGTTGGCGAGGCGAAGAAAAAATAACTCCCCCCTCGAAAAACTCCCCCCTCTTAAATAACTCCCCCCGTTGGATGTCAATGATACAATACAAAAATGCAAAAGAATATTAGCCTACAGCAGCGACAGCAGATACATGATGTGTATGCAGTGTATACACACCTTTTTGTTGTTGTTGGACAGTTAAATACCGTATTACCTCGAATTATCCCCCCCCCCTTGAATTAACCCCCCCCCCCCTCGAATAAACCCCCCCCCCTCAAAATGGGCTGGGGAAATAATAAACCCCACCCTCGAAATACCCCCCCCTTCGGAATGATGTACGTCATGTACATAATAAATACGTCATGTACGCAATGTACATGATGTATATTACTGTTAATTTGTATTGCAGCTACACATAAAGTAGTTTGTGTAGCTATCTACGTTTTTATGTCCAAATATATCCTGTTTGGACACATTTATTACCTATTTTGGGTACGCAAATGCCTACTATTTACTACGATCCTTACAAAAATTTCTGACGAAATAATAAAAAAAACCTCGAATAAATCCCCCCCCCCTCGAATTAACCCCCCCTCAAATTTTGCTGGCGAAATAATAAACCCCCATGGGGGTATTTCAAGGTAATACGGTGCATGAATTACATGAACTACAGATTACATCCATGCAATGAATCAAGTCCAAGGTTTCCGAGGAAAAAATAACTCCCCCCCCCCCCTCGAATAACTCCCCCTTGAATAACTCCCCCCCCCCCTCAAATAACTCCCCCCTTGAATAACTCCCCCCTCCAAAACGTCTGAGGAAAAAATAACTCCCCTGGAGTCTTATTCGAGGATTTAGGGTACCAGTGCAATAGTATATTCTTTAAATAGACCCCCCCCTCGAGAATCTATGTAGAATACTATAATAAAGGTGGAACAAACTGCAGATTTGACTCTGACATGTGTTTGTGTATGGTATGATGGAAAATGTAAAAAATATTGTTCAGCATTGTTGCGCTAAAAACAAGATGTAGATAACTGCACCAAGACTGAGTCAATGACTGAAGGCTGCAATGACTGAAGGTTTTAGAAGTTGTCTGTTCCTTTGGTGACTGTCGTTCCATTGGAATTTGGAGGGTGCCATACTATTGTTTTCAAGAGTGCAATAATGTGCCAAAACCTGTCTTTCTATTGGAGGTACCTTTCCATTGGAAGTATGCTATTGTATTGGAAGAAATACGGTATCTCTTATCCATCAAAAGCCATAAATATGAGCGAAAAGCACGGACCTGCAGGCTGGGGGGCAAGTGCAGCCTTGCCACTCACTCACTGTTGTCGTTATCACCGCATCATGGAAACACTCTTTGTCGGGCATAGAGCAAACCCTGTGCTCTCCTGGGGCAAAATTCAATTTTAATGTGAGGTTGTCAAAAATATTTCTTTCAGAAAATGGAACAAAATATTCAGCTGCTGGAAACGGAATACAGAAATGTATAAATTACTCAGCTGCCGTAAAACGGCGAGGTAAAAAAATATTAGCCGGAGTAAAACGAAAAGCGACAAGATGACGATTGTCCTGTGGAAACGGAAACGTAAAAATCGAAAACATAAAGTTAGCAACCTAGTGAGGTGCCCAAAAGTGTCCCAATACGAGGATAGGTGCTCATATTGAATCAAATATGTGCACAATTTCATCTATTTATTGTTATTATTATTCATTCCAATTGTTTGCGTGTGTGGGGGGGGGTACTCAATCTGTGCATTGGGAATTTCAAAATTTTCGGGTTTGGGTATCGGGTCCTAACAATTTCGGGTCGGATATTGAGTATCAGTTCTCAAAATTTTGCGGGTATCGGGTTTCGGTTTGAGTATTGAGGTCGGTTATCGGGTCGGGTGTTCAGGTCAAAATGTTGGGTTATGGGTAGTAGATATGTCAGGTAACGGGTAATAGAATTGTTGGGTACCAGGTAAAAAAATCATCTGGTATTGGATTGAACAACAAAAATACAGCATCTATCACAATCACAAGATGTATAACTAAATGTAAAAACACATGTAGATGCAACAGTCATTCCAAAAAATCATCTTGCTCAAGAAAAAACCATGACCATTGAATTGTGATGTTGTGGGATACCATCACACCAAGGTGGCTGAGGGCCCTAAAAATAGTGAAACATATTTTTGGTGGATTCAGATTGACTTACAGTGTTATCTCAACTTGCTTGGGCAATAACTGCCAAAGCCATTGCACTGTGAACCTAAAAGAAATATATTTCAATGATTCTTTGTAACCATTTACAATTGTAGTAATTGAGCTTTACCAAAATTTATTGACTAAACCTTGAGCTTTATTGACTAAACCCACCAAAAGGTTTCAATAGATCTTGAAACATCTTAGTTAATGATGGCAGTATTCCAGTGGCATTCACAGGATTGCAATAAGGTGTGACTGTTGGCACACTCAGAATAAAACTCTCATTGCCTGATTACAAAATAGTAGCAAAATAAACTGTGTTCACATTCTGCAGTTGAGCAAACAACTTTTTCTAAGTTGCTGTGTTACCGTGCCTGGCGTCTGCCTCACTCCTCCTCACTACTTTATTCCAGTTTTCTCCTCAGAGTGTGTTCAGTTGCACTGGTTCAGTGAAGTGCAATTGAACACACTCTGAGGAGAAAACTGGAATAAAGTGCACACAGATATGTGGCAAACATTTTGGCTAAGAGATAGGCAGCTTTGTCTTCAATCGAAACAAATTTGAAGCCAAATTTCATTTGTGAATGAAAACATGCAGTACAAAATAAAATAATATCTCAACTAATTGAAACAAACCAATTAGAAGTGTCTAAATTACAACTGCACCAAACAACTGGAATTTGTATCCACAACACTTTCAAACTGCTTGAAAGACTGTTAACTGTGGGAAATTTTGTGTGGGTATTTTTGGGTATTCAGTGCGGGTTCGGGTATTGAGGTCAGGTATAGGGTTCGGGTTCAGGTAAAGTTGTGTTCAGTATTGGGTTTCAGTTCCAAAACGTGTGCTGGTATCGGGTTTGGGTCCGGTTCCCAACCCTACGGTGCAGTATGTTATAAAAGAATGTGACACCTGGTGGCTGGGGGTACTTGTTGTCCACACATTCGCACATTTCCAGCAGTCTGTCTTGTCGACATGAGATGTAGCACGCCTGGGTCGGGGTGATCAAGATAAACCTTAATATTGTTGTAATACCGTTACTGTAAAGAAGTGAAAAGTTCCAATGCAAACTACCGTAGTTTAAATGTGGCAATTGTGCGACTCCAAATTGTAAAAATTGTTCAAATGTGTCAAAAATTTCGAGTGTTTGTGGTTAAAAAATATGTATTTGTTACATACCGTAAAAACTCGAATTACCCCCCTTAAATTAACCCTCACCTCGAATTAAACCCCCCCCCCCCTCAAAATGGGGTGGGAAAATTATATCCCTCTCAAAATGTCCCCCCTCTGGAATGATTTACATGTGTGCAATGTACATGATGTATTTATTACTACTAATTTGTGTTGCGGCTACACTCATTTGTGTACAGATGTACATCTATAGCCCCAATAAAACTTATTTTCTCATGTTTATTACTGTTTTTGTGTATGAAAAGGCTTATTCTTTACTATGAATTTCACAAAAAATTCTGATGAAATAATACCCCCCTCGAATAACCCCCCCTCCCTTGAATGACCCCCCTTCCCCCCTCAAATTTTGCTGATGAAATAAAAAATAAAATACGGGATATCTCGAGGTAATACAGTAATTACATTTTACAGTTGACACAAAATTTGTTTTACCTCTTGTGCATAGCTTTTCCCTGGGAAGTAATATTGATCCACTTCCTCAGGATAATTCACGCAGTCGCTGTATGGATGGCCCAACTTTTTTGCAACCATCTGCAATAGGCAAGTACCTAGTTAAATCTCTTCTCAACAACTGAAAACTTATAATGTCACAATCACAGCAAAAAAGGTTCGTGATGCGTGTGGAAGCGGGCTGAATGCGCGTGAAGCGGCGCGCTTCCACACGCTTCCACCAACATCATGAAATTTCAGGTCAAGTGTCTTGCACACGCTTCCACACGCTTCACTGCGCGCTTCAGGCACTTCCAAAATAGTGGAAGACACTTCACGACGCTAGTGCTTCCACACGCTTCACTCACATATAAATTTGCACACCAGCTCTTTGTAAGAAAACATGAAGTGTCTTCACACAGATTTTCATGATGAGCGTGCGTGTTTGGTGAAGCATTGGGAAGTGTCAGCCTGAAGACACTTCACTATGCTTCACCGTGCATCCACACACCAATTTTTCACTGTGAATGGGGCCCCACACACTAGTTGACACAGTGAAAAATTTTCTGTGTGTCAATTGTACAAAGAGTGATGCATGCGCGTACAGTTGACACATGGACATTTTTTACATAATTTCCATTTTTTTTTAATGTGTCAAAAGGTTTTCGGCAAGTTACCTACATCAAACATTCAATCAATTTGGCATACTAAATGGGAAAATGTAACGCTGTGTGCGCGTCACGCTGCTACTATTTCTAGTACACATATTAAGTTTTATGCTCATGTCTACTGTTTGAGTTGATGCATTGAACATATGAATATGTCAAATGACCAATTTTTTTTTATTACAATGACAAATGGGTGAGCAGTAGACACATATCACAGCAAAAAAATGCATGTGTGATGCATCGGGAAGGGGGTTGGATGCGCGTGAAGCTCGCTTCACCAAGAATCCTGAAATTTGTGGTGAAATGCCTCCCACACCACACGCTTCTAAACCGCATGCAAATTGGGCAGCCAGATCGATGATCGACGTTTTCCCCATACAAAATTGGGATTTTCTATACAAGAATTAGCGGGTAAAGAATTAGGTAAAGAACGGGGAAAGACATGCAAAATCGAATGGGTTGTAGGTGCAAATGTGACGCCTATATGCCCAAGAACACTCACATCAAACGATTTAGACTGGTTCATGCTACGACACGGCCTTTTTATTAGGACAAGACAGATAAATTCAAGTAATGTTAGGGATCTTTGGACATGCTGCCTGTTTTGTCGGAGGGTGGGTTTCGACTTCTGGCTAATGGGAGATCACATACTAGAAAACTGCGTGTCAGACACAATGATTGCTTGGAGGACGGAGACAATGCGGTCATTGAAGAAAGGCTGCTGTGCAGAAGGCTGCGACAAAAAGGCTAAAACCGATCTTGGAATCTTCAACCTGTCAAGCTGCGAGAGCTACTTTTAGCAAGAAAATACGAGACTTGGATAAACATATGTTGGAACTTTGCGGACCATTATAGGCACTAGTAGGGGTTTTAACCTGTTTTATTCTCTAGTTAGCTCACTTACTAGCAGTAGTCGCTTTGTGGGCTACGGCCCATCGTTCTTCAACATCTACCTTTCTCGTGCCAATAAACTTCCTCCCTACCGAAGGCTCGCATAGAGCAACAAAGGTGGAAGGGGGGGGGGCAGAGTGCTGGCTCTTTCCTGTCAAGATGACGTGGTACAATCTTCAGTAAACTGGTGAACTTGATACTCTCTGATAATTGATACTATGAGTACATACCTTCACTTAGATCTCACTTCTGGACTAATGAAACAAACCTCGAAACCTATATGGATACCAATGCCTTATTTACTGTTACTGCGCATTTTTATGTATGTAAATGCTTAGTGGCACAGGGGGACTGCTTACGTCGCGGTCCCTTACGTGCCATGTTCACATGATTTTACTATGTAGTGTATTTTCATTTAGCGCTTCTAATTGTTTACTTGATCGTATTGGCTGTATCTTCACCTATTGGAGTTGTTGGCGCGCGTTGTTTTACCGTATGTTATGTTAGTTAGACTTCCGCCGCGTTATTTTTACCTTGTATTTTTGTACTTTGTACCCTTCTGCCTCGCGAAGACTGAGTGGTATATGAAGAATTGAATTGAATTGAATAGCGCGCGCCATTCTGGAATTTGTCCGCTTGTGTCGCTAGTGTGCGAATGACAATTGCACACTAGCGACACAAGCGCACAAAGATGGGACTGATGCAAACCAAAATATTCCCTATACATCCTACGGATTACGGTTAACAACTACGGATAAAAATGAACACGAACAGATCTAAATCCAATGTTCACTATTTCTCCCGGCGCCACTGAAACTGCGGATGTTTCGGGAAAAATCATTTCGTCTTGAATGTGGACAAACATGCGCAACCCCGCTGTCATAATCCAGGTGACATAATCGTACTGGTTTGCGTTGAGTTCCATGTGGACGCCTGTGAATTGAGGTTACCGTAAATACATTGTTGAATTATATAATTCAAGGGTATTATAGTGATGTGAGAAGCGCCTGGCGCGCCTGGCGCTTTTGGCGCTTGACACTTTGTTGCTGTGGCGCCATTGGCGCTTGTCGCCATGCACCATGGCGCTTGTCACCTGGCGCTATCTTCACCTGGCGCCAGGAACAAAACGTCTGGCGCTGGCACTTGGCACTAGTGCCAAAGCAAAAAAAACGCTATGGCGCTTCTGGCGCTTGGCGCCATTTTTTCTGGCGCCATTGGCGTATGGCGCTGGAGGTCAAAAAAAGCTATAGCGCTTTTGGCTTTCACTTTTAAATTTAATAACAAACTCAGCACACATCCATTTACATTGTCTTCAAAGCATTAAATTTTTTTTCCAAATTACTAAAAAAATGAATGCTTTACCTCCATTGATTCCGGCCCAATTGATGGCATGAGGATCAGAACCATTTCCATTGAAAGACAAACAATTGCCCAAACTCGGCTCATGGTACAGACTCACGTCGTATCTGCAGAACTTTATGTACCGTAATCTTCCGTAATAACACCCATGGGTTCTCCTTCTGGTTGAATGGGAGCACGCTGATCATATTTTCATTTATTTTTATAAATGATAATTCATGTAAGTTAGCTGATTGGAGGTGAACCAAATAGGCATGATTCTTATTATGCTGCCATTACAGCTCGGGCGAGAAATTCCAGCGCAAAATTGATTACATGAAAGTGGATGATGATACAGGTCTGCAATTTTTCATGGACAATATGTTGCGTGGAATTTTACGTCCGAGCTGTAAGCGCTCCATATGAAAGAGATTCATTTGAAGAATACAACGCAATTTTAGCAAAGTGGGGTTTGCCATTGGCAAGTTTGCCCGACCTCACTTACACAGCAAAAAATCGTTTCGTGAAGTGCGTGGAAGCGGGCTCTGTGGGCACTTCCACACACTTCACGAGATTCTTGGTGAACGGTCTTCCGAACACTTCAACTAACTTCACAACGCCCGAAATGTTGTGAAGCGCACTTCCAGACAAGTGAAGACATTTCAGAAAACATTTGTGCAACGTTGTGATGCATGTCTGTGATGTGAAGTGCTTTCAGGACAAATTTTGTGAAGTGCTGGCCAGCACCTGACCACCTTCGTGCAGTGTCGGGAAGTGTCACCATGAAGACACTTCAAGACGCTTCACGACGCATCACACACCTGTATTTTGTTGTGTTAAAGTCATGAACAGTTGAGAAAGGCTGCATATTTGCAAGTTGACACAAAAAATCGACTGTGGTCCTATTTGAACCCCCCATTTCTACGTGTTTAAAAATTGTTGTAATCAATCAACTCCTCCTGCAACGAACCCTTCTTTGCAAGGTTCCCTCTCAAAAGTGCACCAATTATTTGCATTTTCCGGCAGATATTCGTGCAGCTGCCAACTAGAAGCCAGACGCTCCTCCTCACTCATAAGCGACACCATGATGTCCTTCATTGCATCGGAAACTTGCATTGAAAGTACCGCGTCATTTTTCATTTTGGCTGGCATCGGCATTTGCTGGGTTGGGGTGGAATATTTTTCTACAGTTGCAATGATTCGTTAGAGGTTTTAGTATTGTTAGAAATACACGATTTCGATCAGTGACATAAAATTAGTGATGTGAGGCACCGGGAAAAATGGCACCGCACCGCACCGGCACCTTTGCCAACGCATGAAAAGGGCACCTGGCACCCTGGGGCACCGGCCAGAAAATGGCACCGCACCGCACCGGCACCGGTGCCTTTTGGAAAAAATGGCACCGGCACCGAAGGGCACCGGCGGGGTGCCGGTGCTAGCACCGAAAGGCACCGTACCGGGCTGGAATTTCTGAAGTAAATATCGGGCAGTTTCTCAGTGGTCTCACATTTGGAAGTGCATATTTCCATGAATTTTCAACCGATTTTGATGGTTGAGCACTTAAAATGATCAGAATGATGTGGCAATCACTTTTATGAAGCAATTACAATGATTACAAATGAAAGATAAAATATTTCATTCACTACAATGTCCATAGCCACTATTGTCTACTATCGGAGTCGTTGCTGTACAGAGAATGGAACTATCTCTGTCATAAACTGACAACAAATTTTGAACAAAAAAGTAAGATAAATATAAAATATAAAAATGAGTTAAAATTCAACAAAATTTTAGATTCGCTCATCAGATCACGTATAGGGTATAATGGATTTCACAGTAGGTATATTTATTTGATGGGAGGTTTACAAAATAGGCAAAAACGGTTGGGTAAATATATCGCTGTTTTTTGAAATATGAATAAGCACATACTATGGACAAAATTGCACAGCACATGAAGCCTTGGCCGGTGCCTTTCCCGGTGCCTTTTACTTGGGCCCTGGTGCTAGCACCTTTGGCACCGGCAAAAAAATGGCACCGCTCCGCACCGGCACCGGTGCTATTGTGAAAAAAATGGCACCAGCACCGGCATAGCACCCCTGAAAATTGCAATGGCACCGCACCAGCACCGGTGCTGGTGCCTTTCGGTGCCCAGCACCGGGGCACCGGTGCCCCGGTGCCATTACTTCACTACATAAAATGTGGCAGTGATTGTCAAAAGTGATTGTCACCGCCTGCTTTTTGGATGTCACCGCCACAAAATCAGATGTCTTCGCGGTGAGAATCACTGCCACTTTAATTGACCAATTGAATTATTTGATTCAGGGCACGTTCTTGGCACACTCGATTGTAAACAAATAGGAGTGTAAAAGAATATATGTAGCATCCCACGGCGCGATTCGCGCTCATTAGCATTTGGCGTGCATAAAAAATACTCACTGGCTGGCGGCTCTTTGCACCAAACAGATGCATAACAAATTCAAAAAATTTGAATTGCTTTGTGTACCCAAAAACATGGAAAAGTGAGCATTACATGGGAAAGTTTTCATTACGTTCTTGTGATTTTGTTTTCTACCTTGTTTACCTTTATAGCAGTATTTATTTTTGAGACTGAAATCTTATGCTTCAGTTTGCTAGATTTTTCAACAACCGTCATTGATGCTGCCTTTAGTTTAGAACCTTTTTCTATCATATTTCATTTGTTGAATTTTTTTTAGATTTTTTGCATACATTGTGGGTTTTGTAGATTTTGACTAATGCGGGGGTCGACTTATGTGACTATTTATCTATCCCAGAATCTGCTCAATTATCTATCCTGGAGGCGAAATTTTTGGCTACTATCCCCTGCCTGCAACCTCCCCTGCCAAATCAACCAGCTGTCAACTCTCTGGAGTGAATTTTGGAAAATTATCCCAAAATTTTTGCTGAAAATCACTCATTTTTATACATTTTATAGATTTTTAACATCCAAATCACTAGTTCATGTGCCTAACAGCCTATTTTTTAGTATTTTTTAGTACTATATGTTGTTATATACCTATTTTGAGCTCTTTTTCACCTATTTTATTGACTTTTCTCCCTTTTCTTCCTTCTACCCATTTCTAACACCATATATAACCGCCGTAATACCCCCAACCATCAAAACAATTTTTTAGACGTCTATCCTTCTGGTGGAACGATTTGCTATCTATCCAACCCCATGGAGGGTCAAAATCTAGGATACCCCTGCCCTGGGGCACTGCGTATTACACCAGGTTTACTTGAGCTCTGGTCCTTGGTCATATAAATCACTGCATATGATAAGCAATATTTGTATATCGGTGTCACTGCCACAAAAATGCCTGTCCTGTCACTCATTGTCACTGCCAGCAATTTGGACCATTTTATGTCTATGATTTCGATAATATTTAGTGTTCACCTCCACTTTAAAAACAAATGTTAACTCGACTACCTAACTTATTGTTATACAATTTTGGACTAGTTTGGTATGAAAAATTATGTCTAAAATTCGGATTTTGTTGAACAAAGTTCATTTGTTTCATGTTTATTCCATTAATTCTGATTTTTTTGGGTGAATTCGAATAACCCGGTACTTTGGTGCAAGTAAACTCTTTCTGCAAGTAGTAGCTGCCTGTATGTAATTATGATTGCTCTGCAATGCAAGATTTTCCAATATTACATTGACTTTGATATTGATTTAGATTAACATATTTTTTCCCACAAAATCGTCCATTTTACAATGCTAGCTGAGGTGCATAAATACTTGCTGGGCAAGCGACTTGTAGAGCAATCATAATTGGTTACTTGCAGGCTGCTACTACTTGCTGAGAGAGTTGCGACCAAGTCAAACTAGATAAGGTATGTTTTTTTTGTATCAGTGCATACATTTCACTTATGTGCACGTTATTGAATCGTTTCATCCCAGAACATTATAATTTTATTCCACATACATCTGGATTGAAGCCCATCATGCTCGCTCTAGCCATTGCTGGCTGCATCATTCCCGCTTCTGCAGATGGATTAAACAATCAATAAATTTTAGATTGTTTTTAGAAATAGTGATGGAATAGTGTCAGAGTACCAGGAAAAGTTGTGAAAGAAATGGAACAACTTTCTTTTTTTATTACAATTGCTATAACTTTTTTTTGAATGGTATTTGGTTCTACTGATGCTTGCTTGCTCAATGCCTAGCCTGACTTAATAATTTTTTCTGGCTTTGTTTACATCATGCAGACCGAATTGAACGGCCGCCGCTACCCCCCCCCCCCTTGAATAACCCCCTCAAATTACCCCCTCAGAATTTACACTCTTCAAAAATAAAGCCCCCCCCCCTGGAAATATGGTATCGTTAAAAAAACATTTTTTTCACAATTTATTCACTTTGAAAGTTTTTGTGATTGTGCGTTTGTTTTTGGCCCAAGTTAGACACAAGTGCTTGCCAAAATTGTTCTGCGATTCTTACCAAAATCGCATGTGGCTCCTTCAAATTCTGCGGAACAAGTACACGTGAATTCAGACCCGTCATTTGCACATTCCGCATTAGGGTCCGTTAATTGACATTTGTTCTCACTGCAGGGTTGCACTGTAAAATGAAGTGTTTTTGAAATAAAGTTTTTTTGTTTGCTTATTTTGTTTTGTTTATAACTTAAAAGTGTACTCAAGCTCAAGGATACGGTCTCTTCATGCCAATATTAGCACAGGTTGGTGTAATCCTCCAAAGGTAGTTTACTCCCACTCCCGATAAAATGTCAAATGTGTGACAATTGACAAACTACGTGGAGGATAATGTTAATCGTTAAATAAATGTTTAAATAATTTTATGCTTCATCGTTGTCCGCCATGTTAGGCAATGGTTTTTGGCACACAGCCAGCTGTGCCTTATATTAGAGGTAGACATTATACTCGAGGTATGCCTTATATTTATTTCGACACATTCAACAAAAAAAATTTCAACAACATTCGACCCTTTAATAGTTCCCCCGTGTTAGACGATTGAGGAAAAAATAGATCCCCCATTTGAATAATCCCCCTCCCCAAATGATGAATTAAAGTTAATGCACATATCTTTTAAAAATATTTGATTGAAGTCAGACCAAGCAAAATAGCTGTGTCTGGTTTGATTCATCAAGTGCAAATGCAGCACTACTGGTGTGCAAAAATGCAATAATTGAATGGAATTGCAACGGGCATTGGCGGCGCAAGGTCCCAATTTGTGCTTGTGACATTCACAATCACATTGGCCGAAATTTGACCTTGTGACACTTTTTACTAGGTAAACTAGGTATTTCTGCTTGTGACACCGAAAATTCCGCTTGTGACATTCACAAGCGCACAAGCGCTTACGCCGCCTATGGCAACGGGGACAAGGACAAAATGTCTACATAAGTGTTATAGATACATGCTTGAAAATTTTGAGGAAATTATAATTCCCCCACTTGAATAATTCCCTGTCCCCTCAAACTTGTCTGACAAAAAATAATTCCCCAGGGGAATTATTCAAGTACATATTGGAGGTATACCTTATATTGGAGGTAATACGGTAATAATATGATCCATGCTTTTGAAGTCAATACACATAACACTAACAAACCTTCATGTATTTGACACAAGTAATTCCACGTGCTTGGGACATAATCAACACATTTTTTGCGGGCATAAATTTTCCGATCTTTTATGAATAGACAATTACCACTTCCTGGGGCCCCATCTCCGAGCGGCAGTGAATCTGTAATAATGTGGTTATTCTGTAGATCAGGGGCCAGTTCCACAAATTGTGAAGTGAGAAGTAAAATGGTAAATGCAAAGTGAAATGAAAAGTGAGAAGTGAATTGCGAAGGGAAATTGGCAAAAGCGAAGTGAAATGAGAATTGAATTGAGAAGTGAAATGGGAAGCGAAATGGCAAGTAGAAAGTTGAATGGAAAAACTTTGATAAATGGATACTGAACTGCGATTAGCATTCAAAAAATCACCTATGTTTTGGAAAATATATATAAATATATCACTCCAAATTTGGACGAAAATATCAATATATATAAATCACTCAAGGTCCTCAGAAAATATACCTCAATTACTGAAAAAATTACTCTAAGCTTGAAAAAATCACAAAAAAAATCACTTGCGCTTTATTTTAATTTCAAGAGATCTTACCAGTTTTTGAGGGCTTAACTAACCATATTTCCTTGAAAAACACCCAAGTTTTTTTATTCAGAGTGAGAATTTTGAGGGGGGTTATACAAGAGAGGGGTTATTTCTCCAGAACCAAGGGTTTTTTAACTCCCAGAACTCCCAGTACTAATTTGTTGTTTGAAACATATGCAGAGATAGAGAAATGCAACAATAAGCACCATTTATGAGGGGTAGATGTAGATATAAGTATGTAGATGGTATAAAACAGGTGTTCATGTAACACAATCATTGTTGTTAACATCTGTTCTGCATTGCCCGAATCACAAACCGTAACTTTTGTTATCTATGTTCCCTTTACATCCAAAGTGGGGGGGGGTATTTCGAGGGGGTAGGGGTTATTAATTCATATGACCCTATTGTAGGGGGGTATTTCAAGAGGGGTGTATTTTGAGGGGGTACTTCAAGGATATACGGTAAAGAGGTGCTTTATGCACTAAAACATGACAATACAATTCATAGCAGGATGACATAAATAAAAAGTTACTAAAACAGTTAACTTCTTTGTCACATACAAAATGAAGAGTGATGGCGATGTCACCATTTGTCATCATTTGAGTTTTCACATTAGGTAAACACAGTGGCCAACTAGTGACTTGCCAAAACCACCCCACTGAAATTCATGCCATTTGTGAAAACTAAACATCTAGAGCATTCAATTGTAGAAAACTGAATTGTGACATGTGACCATTTTTGGCCATTTAGGTGTTCAAAACTCTTATGATTAAAACAAGTGTGTGTAGGCACAATATTTACCTGCTTTCATTTCATCAACTATACCACGGGTGGCTACGCGAGTCATGGATATCCTCAAAACACATGCAAAGAAAAAATAATTTGAACATGCGACGAATACATTGTGAGACAATGTATTATAAGCACGTGGCGGTGAACAACATTTAAATAGTAATAACATGAGCACCAATTTTATAATATTGTAATAGTATTAAGAGAAAGTGATACCAAGGCCTTGGAATTTTTAAATTACTGATAGTAATGAAGACCTAACAAACAGTAGGTGATACTTTTGAATATTTAAAGGGCAAAGGGTCTAATATGTGAATATACATATAACAGAATACCGGTGCAAGGAACTATGAGGGAGTAGACATTAGTGTACTTGCCTACCATGAAGCCCTCATCCATGGTTTATAGAGACATTTTTTATGTTTCTATATTTGTATTGGCCCAAACAGTATACCATTCATGCATTAACAGATGTCACATTTATTATGTGCAAGTTGTTAATACATGTCAGGTATTAAGCGACCACATATACATAACATTTATGTATATATGATATTTCCTCACTCCTTGAATTACACCTAGAGATATCACTGTTTATAATCTATGAAACACACGTGAACACTAGCTTAGCCTATGCTTGCAAGCATTGTCACTTGGGGTCACAAGGGCTTTATCAAGGGTGGATAAGTGAGAGGAAACTAGACACCATGATTTTGAACATTCGAGTTCCAACATGGTCCTGTACCGATCTATAGGTGCTGCATTAGCAACCCTTAAGCGACAGTTGTTTCCACAACACTCACAGTTTAAAGCTTTTAGTAGCGACCTTCTCCAATGTATAAGAGTAGAATGCAGACATGCATACATATAATGAGACATTGTTGGCCATAACATATTTTGATATTCTAAGCAGAATAAACAATTATTCCACAATCTACCATTTTTTGCATTTTGATTGTATTGGATTAATGTTTGAAATAGCCCATGTCTAAAAAATACCCAGGGCAATTGAGTAGAAAGTGTCTTGTAGACATTAAATGGTATAGGTGATCCAACAAGGTATCGCTCAAATCTTGTTCTTGAGTATTTCAGTGATCCCAATGATCCGTCCATCCATGCATTTTGTTTAGCAATTATGTGAATGCTATTTTTGCCAATCGACTGATCTATACCATTTTCTTTCTGCTCAGTTTGAGATCTACCTAAAGGACTATGTTTACAGATGGTCTTATTTGTGTAATTTTGTCCATTCCATATATGCCGTTTTTGTAGTTCTACTAACCCTATTGCTATCTGATGATTTATCACGATTTGTGTATACCATGCCTTCATGGTCATGACATCACCATTGATTGCGAGACACCTGTTCAATATATATGAAGGTGAATGTGTAACCTTCCTATATACCGACATTTGTATCCCTACCAGCCTACGCAATGTACACTTGCTTAGGCCATAGATTTCTACTCCATAAAAGATTTTTGACATTGCATATAATGTCCAAAGCCTATTCACTGCCCAATATGGCTGTATGGAGTATGAACTTAGCTCTGCCACCAAAACAGCAGCAGTATGTGCCCATTGCACTGTAAGACATTGTTGCTTTCTAAAGCAGTCTTTATCTGAGGATAGTGTAATACTGAGGTATTTTATTTCATCTACATCAGAAATGGACTGCAGGTTTCCCCAGCTGTCCCTACCCAGTAACCAGCATTTTTGACTTTGAGCTTTTTGACCAAAGTGCAATACTTTGCTTTTATCTGGGTTAACAATGACCCCCCATCGCCATGACCACTCTGTAAATTGGTGCATGATATGTTGTAGATCGCTGTTGTTGTTGGCTAGCAGAACTAAATCATCGACAAAAAACGTTGCTGGCACGTAACTATTTTGTAGTTTTGTGCCTTTATTTAATAGTTCTAAGTTGGTCCTGGGATCGGCCATGTAAAGTACATACAAACTTGGTGATTAGCAACACCCTGACATACACCAAGCGGGTAGTCCCTTTCTGGACTGTACATATCACCATATTGTATGATACATTTGAGATCATTGTATGTCCCAGATATGGCTCATATAAACTTATTTGGATACCCATAGTCTGCTAATTTGGACCATAATTTATCTCTGGGAACCCTGTCAAATGCCTTTGTCACATCGACAAAGCACCTGGAAAGTTTTTCCCAGACCTAAGACACCCCTGAATAATAACGTGATTATCCGTTGTCCTTTGCTTTTTGCGAAAACCACCTTGCATGCAACCAAACCCTCCCACCTGCTCGAAGGCATTTAAGAGTCTGTCGTTAAGGACTGAACAGTATAGTTTTAGCAAATTAACCCTGAAGACCTATAGATCTGTAATTATCTATGTTGCTTTTCGGGCCTTTCTTATGTAGGAGTGACAGCTTACATAGCTTCGCACTCTTAGGAATGTGTCCCCTGTCGAACCAAGTGTTATATATGTATGTGAGTGAGCGTAGCATTTTGTGATACACACCTGTTGTGCCAGGAGATTTTCCTAACTTTAGCCTTTTTATGTCAGCATCAACCTCCCCTATGGATATTTGATTGTTCAGCTGAGTTCTTACATCACTGTTGATTACACCAGAAAGCGATGTATGACAATCTGTGCTATCAAGCATAGGGTTTGCTGTCTGAACTTTTCTCCAAAAACCACGCAACACTTCAGATATTTTATCGGGCGTGTCTGCAAGGTCTCCTGATGTCGTTCTCAGCATGGGAAATGCTACTCCGCTTTCTCTAAAGCGTTTGGCCATTTTATACAGATCAGTGTTAACACTGTTTGTGTAAAATTTGCGCTCCAGTCGTTTTTGCTTTTGCACAAGATCATATTCATTTTCCCAGCTTCGTATTCTATCACAAAGACTAATGACCCTACATTTGTACTCGGTATATAGAATCAGACCCAGTTTAAGGTGTCTTCTATACCTTTGTATTTCTGATTTATACCACATAATACTGTTTTCAGTATTGTTAATGGGAGCTTTCAGTGATCTAATCGGAAAGTTTGTTTTGAAATATGCCCAGAATCACTTCATAAGTGCAATAGTTCCCTTTTGGTTCTCCCGCAACTTTTTTTATTGCTACCTTAAAGGGTTCTATTTTAGATTCACCTTTAACAATCCAGCCGTGCTCAAATAGAGGTCTACCGTTTTTGACGCCACCCTCCATTTGCGGACTAAGACTTGTTATAATTGCACAGTGATTGGATAGAATACTATCAGATGATGTTGGCACTGTGTAACAGATAGTTTCCCCCCATTCTATCACATCATCTAAGACTACAAAGTCTAGCAGAGTTCATACTTTGCCAGATTCATAACTCCACCAGACATTATTATTTGATGGAGGTAATCTTAAATCATTGACTTCCATAAAGGACAGGAGTAATCTCCCTGTATCATTTTGTTTGGGGCGATTTCGCTCAAATCCTGTTAGACTATTACCAATATGCCCATTTAAGTTGCCCACTAGAACCGCAAACATATTTGAAACTGCTTTGAACACTATTTTAACTCAATAATGCTCTACATGAGCAGAGAGATTCTGTGGAGAAAATCACTTGCAAAATACTCTTGCACAAATTACACGTTTTAGTCAAAAAGTGCAATACTTATATGCAGTATGAGTGATTTTCTCAGTGATTTTTTTTCGAATTGCAAAAAATATATATAATTATATCACTCAAATTTTGAAAAAAATACAAATATGTATAAATCACGTGTTATTTATATTTATTGTGATTTGCGAAAATATAAATCACAGGTTATTTTTCAAATGCTAAAGATATTTCATCAATTAGTTGTGCCAAATTCTAACAAAAATGGCACGTTTTTGTGTTAAAATACATTTCGTGAAATGACTTGATAGAAAGATGCAGGAATATTTTGACGAAAGAATAATTCCCCCTCAAATAATTCCCCCCTCGAATAGTTCCCCCCTCAAAAAAGTCTGGCGAAATAACAATCCCCCAGGGGGATTATTCAAGCAAATACGGTATATTGTATGTGGATTTGAAATACCATTGTTTCTATGAAATATTGTTTATAATATTACAATATACCACAATATTAGTAGATCACATAACTTGTTACTGCTTTTTCTAGTGACCATAAGAAAAAAATGAACCCATTAAAGTCGGCAGACGTATCGCCCTACAAAGATTTGCGTCAATCTCTCCAGTGGAGAATGCATGACGGCATTAGGTATTGTGAGTTGTGACGCAATTTTTTAACGATTGGAATAGATCGGGTCACATATGAAAACTTGGCCCTTATCCCAGTTACCAGTTGCGTTTTATACAAATGAGAGTGAAAACTGAAAGTTAGCTAAAAATCGTTAAAATTTGCTTCGCTTTGCCAATTTCCACCTTCATAATCGCTATTGTGAGCCTATTTTATTCATATTAATAGCGGATTTCGAAATTTTGGCCGGCTGCTAAGTTCTCTTTTGTTGGAACGGAGCCAACGAATGAAAAATAAAATAAAAACAAAAACAGTAGTTTGAACGGTCAAATTCTTTACGAGCAACGTTGAAAATGTAGATAACTAGGGCGTGGCACGCGCGGACGCAGCGAAACGTTCATTTTTCTTTTAATATGATTTTCTTTTTCAATTTCTAGCGTCCGCGTGGGACACAAGTTTCGTTGTTCGCTCTATTCACGAGCGAATTCTAACTCTCCGATTTTGTAGGGTGAAATGTCCGCCGACTTTACCAAAGTTTGCGATGGGTTTCTCATAGGTGTACTGGGGACACTTAGTCCGTGATCGACTATAATAAGTGTAGGCAGTCATGCTCCAATGCCATCCATCTGCTGTTCGAAATCCCGACATGTAATATGGAGAACTCTGTGATAAAAGAATGAATGCCTGTTTGGGAAAAATTGTCAATCACAGCAAAAACAGTGCCGGTGATCTGCTGTAAGTGTTTTCATGCAGACACTTCAATGCACTTAATGAATTTCCAAGCAGTTTAAATGTAAAGGATTTAGTAATGCAATTAGTAATTGATGTTTGAAAACTGCATGCCATTCGTGATCAGTAACGATGGCAAAAAATATTCGAAAATTCGAAAACGTTTTCGAATTTTCGAATTTTTTAGGACTTTTCGAATTTTTGAGCACGCGGTAAAAAAAATACATAAAAATCGATTTTTTCTCTCAAAAAAATTCAAAAATTCGAAATCGTTTTCAAATTTTCAAATTTTTTTCTTGTTTTGGCATAAAATAGGGTGTAAAACGCTCAAATCACCACATTTCATGAATTTATTTGTAGCGAGATAACAAAAAATCTGCAGACGTGTCTGCTGTAACAGCTCAGAAGGCTGTAAAAACTGAAGATACATTTAAAATAAAGCAGAAAAAGTAAAAAAAGAAGTAATTTGATGCAAAAAAATTCGAAAAGTCCTAAAAAATTTGAAAATTCGAAAAGTAATCAAAAAAATGCGAAAATTCGAAAACTACTTTGGGAAAAAATTCGAAAATTTGAAAAGTCATTTTAGAAAAAATACTTAAAAATTTAAATACTTTTTCAAGAGGGTTTGCCATCGTTAGTAATCAGGCATGTTCAGGTTCTGAAGTGTGATCAGGGAAGCTTCAGGAGTGATAAGGCTCTGAAGTGTGCTCATGGGGGAAGCTTCAAACCACATCAGTGCATTTCACGAGCACTTTATTAACTGTGAATTCATTTTCTCAAAATGTATCACTTCAAGCAAGCCCAACTCTGTAACCAAAGTGTCCAACAGTTCCTGTGTGTCAATTTGAGCCATTGTAGCTATGGTTGCTTGCGGTGAACTGGTGCAGCAGGTTGCCGCGTTGCAGTGGACCCCCCTGCAGTCATCATAGTATTTATTAAGCGGGAATTAGAGCTCAGCGTCGATTCGACGTGAAATGATGACGTGAAATGACGTCGTGAAATTAATTACACGAGTGTGGATCATGCTACGGGTCTACAATTTTCTAAGGATAATATATGGATCAATACCTTAATCGTGTCCAATACTGAGTGTTATCAGCCACAACTAGAGCGAATTGAAAAATTCTATTTTTATCATTTCACGTCATCATAATTTCACGTCACAGTGTCAGGGAACAACTTGACATTTCACGTCAGACTATCGCTCTAGTTGTGGCTGATAACACTCAGTATTGGACACGATTAAGGTATTGATTCATATATTATCCTTAGAAAATTGTAGACCCGTAGCATGATCCACACTCGTGTAATTAATTTCACGACGTCATTTCACGTCATCATTTCACGTCGCATCGACGCTGAGCTCTAATTCCGGCTTAATGATTGCATTATGCACAGTAGTTTGTGGAAGAAATTTTGGAAACTGATAAATGAATTACCACTTACTTTGAGAAACGCTTGAATATATAATAAGAAGAAATATTCGTGGTATGTATTTATGTACTTCGCTTTACATGTTCCCATGTATTTTCTAAAAACCATCCTTTTGTCTTACATTTAAACTGGGGTAAAGTAATTTTCGCTAGACTTATCTATTTACATTATCCTAAAATAAAAACATCTTAAAATAATGTTGTTTTTTCTGGTACCTTTTTCCTCCGACCGTATAGCAAATGCCAGTATTCTCATCATAATAACTATTGTAGAAATTGCCGCATTCATAGTACTGGGGGCACTCCCAGACCCTGTAAAAAGCTCTGTAAACTGTCAAGTGTCATGCAAAGGGTCAAAAGTCATGGAAAATGCCATGCAAAATGGCAACTCGGTGGCCATTTTGCAGGGCATTTTCCATGATTTTTGACACTTAGCATGACATTTGACATTTTACAGGGCTTTTTACAGGGTCTGGGATTGGCACCTGGATAATTTTCTGACAAAATGATGGTGATATGGGAACTCCAGCAATGGCAAATGTGTCATTCAAAAGAACTGTAAAATAAATTATAAATATGTTTTGTTTCATGAGGGTTATTTGACCATCTAACAATTGAACAACACTTACAATATAGTAAAATTTTGCCAAGAACATGTGAATATATAGTCCAGCTCATTATAGGATAGTTTTATCCAAAATAAGAATGACTTCACTGATTCAGATCCATTTTAAATGCATCCAATTGTTTAAAAACGTACCCCAAAACTTTGTATTTTTTTTTTAATCAGGCATGTAGAGGATAGCTTACTGCATTACCGTATTCGAGAATGGAAACTGGCCAGTGGAGTTTTTATAGAATTTGGGGTTTTGTTTTTATGATAGAATATTATACAGCACCCTGTCATTGACAGGTGTGCTTTAAATAATTAAGACATTTTTGCTCTTTAAATATGCAGAACATAGAGTTTGTCCAAATGAATGCAGTCACATCCATTCATTGTCATTAAAGAAAAGACAATACCTAAATACATAAGTGCCATCTTGCACCATATTGTCGCGAGAGATGACAGATTTTCAGAGATAACAAATTCCACTGTATGTGTGCACATGCAGTCATAATATTTACATAGTTACATAACACACTAAACACTTAACAGTGTGACACATGCGATTATGCATATGGATGCACTGCAAAATATGAAATGAACGTCAATATATTTCTGTGTTAAAAAAAGTTACCGTATTACCTCGAATTTCCCCCCCCCCCTTGAATTAACCCCCCCCCCCCCTCGAAATACCACCCCCCCCCCCCTAAAATTGAGTGTAAAGAGAACGTACATGACAAATACCGCAGTTTGTCATCTGTACAATGCAGAACACACGTAAAAAATGATGATTGAGTGATGTTAGGGAATGGTTTATGTGTAGATACAGTTATATATGCCTATAAACACACATACATCTATGTAATTGTTTGATTTTTCTATGTCTGAGTATGGGGAATTTCTGAAAATAATAGATCCCCCCTCGAATAAACCCCCCCTCGAATTATCCCCCCCTCAAATTTTGCCGGCAAAATAATAAACCCCCTGGGGGTATTTCAAGGTAATACGGTAATTACTTCAGGGTACTAATTCACAAGTGGAAAAGTGACAAGAAAAGTGGTGCGTGATAAGTCAAATGTCACGTCAATTTTAAAATGAAAATATTCGTCACTTATGAGTGACCTGTTACTTGAGTTACCGCTTTTGTTTTCATGTGTCCATTAATTGGCACAAAAAACATCGCTCCACCAAAAAAAAAGACAAATTATTTTCTATCTGGCACCGTTTTGAAAACTTTTTATAAATCCAAAGATAAATCCACCAAATAAAAAAACCCCACTTCCAGTTTGGAAAAAGAAAAATTTTCCGCCCAACGCAACGCGGAAGATGCGAACGTGCAGTTGGAAAACGAATCGAAACACCGGCAAAATGCAGAGAAAATGGACAAGCAATTGGAGGTGCAGTTGACCGAGTTGCAACTGAAAAGCGATGAACAGGTTTGCGAAAATGTGTTTTTTGGGTATCGCAGTTTTAGATATGAAATTGCAACATTCCGCCATAGTTGTTAAAACGTATTTACTTTTACTCGATAAATACGTATACCGTATATCCTCGAATAAGTCCCCCGGGGAGTTATTTTTTCATCAAAGTTTTTGAGGGGGGAGTTATTCAAGGGTGGGGAGTTATTCAAGGGAGGGAAGCAGAATACGAGAGCCTTTTAACCTATTAGCGAGAGGGTAAAGCTTCACTCGTTCCCAGTAAAGAAAAAAGTGTGATTATGGTAGGTTTGTGTCCGGAAAGTGTCCGTTTAGGGGTACTTATGTCCCCCTGACGTCATATTACGGTAGAATAGGATACCGTATCCAGATCTTATTACGGTAATAATGGTTACTGTATTACTGTATCCTGATATTGTTATGGTGTGATTGGGTTACTGTATTACCGTATCCAGATCTGGGGTATGGTAATATTGGATTTTTGTATTACCGTATCCTGATGTGGATACGGTAGGATTGGGTTACTGTAATACCATATTCTGGCTATACTATAATGATATTGTAATACTATATCTATTATGGTAATATAGAGTATGGATTACTGTAATCTACACTACCGTAATCAGATGACTGTTGTGATACTGTTTTTTAGTGGATTTTTTTGTGGGAATGAGTGTAGTTTTACCAAGTTTAGCCAATAGGTTAAAAGGCTCTTGTTGTTGAAGGTTTACTGGTTATTTTTATATCCTAGTTGTAATATCTAAGTAAAGTTTTGTTGAATGCCTACATGAGAATTCCTACTACTTATGTGAGAATGAAAGAATGAATGAAGGAATGAAACTGGGTTGGCAATGTGAATAAAGATTTGAAAAGAGGCCATGCCACATCATCTAATTATGTCAAGCCATATTACGTCATGCACATAGATTTAATGCACATTAGGCTTTACTATACAGGTTGTATGCCAAATGTCCAGATGTGTACATGCTTATTTGATTCATAATTTGGCCATTCTTCATTCTGCAGCTGTTGTGTGGACATAATCGATTATGTTTGCAATGGTATAAATAGAGCTCTCAGAAGGGAACAAATTTATTAATTCCATGGTTGTATTAAGAACAATCAATAAGATCAAAGGTAGGTAATCATGATGTTCTACATGTGTGTGAGGCATGTACCTCAGGCGATTTATCACAAAAGTGAAATTTTTCTACCATATCGTTTTTACTACTTTGAAAGACATTATACTTGATATCATAGCGAAACTTAGGTGCATAGTCAAATGTTATTATCTGCCTGATGTCACTAATCTTTTGCATCCACATTGTGAGAGGTGATGGATTCATGTTGAAATATTGAATTCTATTTGTAATGTTTACAGTAATGTGACAGCGTTTACTTTTTGCTACAATATACATTAGTTGACTTTGATCTAGAAATATTTGAAATAGCTGGTCTGTAAGTATATCATTGGTACATGCAAAGGATAAAATTAGCTGATTTTGTTTAAAGGAATTAATATTATTGTATAAAAATTTGAATACATGTTGAAAAGCAATTTGTGTGTTATTGCCTATTACAAACAGGGCTAGTTCACACATTTTTTCCTTTTTTGCAAATATAGACCATAATTGATGTAGATAATGTAAACAGTCGTTTTTCATCTCATCTCTCACAACAAAGCATACACGCTTAATATTCATACACCAACACATCATATTAGATACATGTTTGGGTATTTTTTCACCATAGGCAATGGGCATTGAGAAACCATCTTCTTTTCCGGATCCAAAGTAGTTTATAATGAGTTGTCTTGTACCATCAACTGTAATTGCCCTAGCTTGAAATTCTAACAATGTAATAAGTTTCCCTTCATAATTGTTATTATATGATTACTGTTAAGGAGATGAATCAGACTTCTCTGCATGTAGGTTTCACTGCTTTCATCATGGCTTCTCGTTTTGGTGGCAACAGTTTTGATCAGCATTAGAATGTGCCCAATGGGAATGTAGGACAGTAGCTGTGCACTGACCTCCAGTGGCACATCCTTTTTGAAGTATTGCTTGATGTTTTCAGCATAGTCGTCATCAGCCTGTAATTGTGGGTTTTACATGTATTTATATTCAATCAGTTTTTGTATTTGACTTGTATTTACCTTTGAAACATAAGCCTTTTTTCCATTAATCACATCTTGAACTGCTGCAGATCGTGTAGTGTTTTGCATAGTGAATCAAATATGAATGTGGCTGGTTCTTCTAGAGATGTAAATAGTGCAAATCAAATTATATCTGATGTTCTGAAAAGTAGATCAGGGAGTGGAATTTTGTATGGGCGTAAATATTTTACCATTTTTAAGCCACAAACGCAATATACTGAAAGGTTTAAGCTAAATTTGAATGCATATAGAATTTCTTTCCATGATTTGGATGAACATGCAAGTGTTGATTCTGTATTGAGTGAGGCAATAGACTGTGTATACAGGTATTTTGAATGATGCATTAGTATCGTTTTGAATTTGTTTTGTCACATGCTAATTTTTTAGGCACACTATTGGAGATCGACATCCATCTGGCTTGTATGTTGGTGTTTCCCTACAGCATCCAAATTTGCCTGAATGTATGTTTTTTATGCATTACCGGTAAATGTAGCCTATTTTTCTAATTTCTTGCATGTTCTCATTGCAGCTTATTTAGAGCATTTTCGTCTGGGGACTAGATTTAGTACTGTGGCTACAGCTCAAGACATTGGAAATTTGTTAAATTCGCATCAAACTATCAATCTAACAGACAACTCTATGACCTTAATTGTGAATGTCATTGGTTTGTTTGGTTTTGGTTTTGCTATATGTTTGTTTTACTATTGAGATGATACAATGTTTTGCATGTTGCAGAACGATGATGGATCCAGTTGATCAACCATCCTGTTCGTATACTGTAGCCCCTGCGTTCAATATAAACAAGTGCTTTAATGACAAATTACTTGACGAGGATGAAAACTGTTCAGATGCATCAGATACTACAATACCCGAGGATTTAACTAATTTGAAAAACTTTGGTACTGTAGGTAGACTAAGTGGGGGGCGTAGGAGGTCTGCATATCAGGATGTCACAACAGCAAGGTTGCGTCAATCAATGATGGCAAACCAGAAGCGTAAGCATTGTGAATATGTTGTTGCATCGGAACAAACCTTGGTCTATGCCATTTGCTTGGCATTAGGTAAAATACGTGCGTTTAATCCTAATAAGGGTAGGGAATCACGTAATTATTGGCGGCGTGTTAGGCGTAATTGTCAAAAGAGTCCATCGGCAGAGCTTGAAAAATTAGCTTCACAACTGCGCACTGAGGCAAATTTGCCCCCCTCAAATGTATTTGTCGGTATTGATGTTTTGGATAGGATTGAACCAGTACCAATGTTAAGAGGTGTTACAATCAGGGTTTTTCAAGAGGGTACTAAAAAACAGGTGTGGCCACTGTCTAATTCGGGTCTTGTTTTTAGTGACCATACAATAAATTTGTGTTTATATCACCATTGTGGAAACATATTTTTTGCTGTAATATGGGGTTTAGTGACGTTTTTAAGTGCACGTGGATATTGTGATACATGCAAGGAGGTGGTGTTTGGACGGAAAAGGTATGTTCAGCTTTGTTTAATGCTGTTTATATTCTTATTTAATTTATGTTTTCATTACTAGGCATATGTGTCCATTTCGATGTGGCTATTGCGGAATTGCAGCTCTGACATCAACAACCAAAAATACAAGCTTATTGAGTGATTGTGTAAAAGTGAAAGGCGAAGAAAGGACATGTCCGGACTGTCTAAGAAAGTTTTTCTCCGTGTTTTGCTTCAGGTGCGTTTGCTTGACTTGTCATATATATTCTGGTGCATGTATACCTGCTTTTTTATATAGGCAACACTTGCGTGTACAAGGCAGAGGACAATGGTCTGTTGCACGGTGTTATGCACAGCGATTATGTGCTGCATGTGGACACTATTTTAGTCTCAAAAGACAAGAGGATGGATCGTTTGTTAACAGACACAATTGTTCAGAAGAAAGAACCTATGGCTGTGCCTATTGCAAAAAGCAGGTGCTTTTTGACGAACCACATGAAGCATGTTATTTGCCGATTTTGAAACCACACAAGATTGAAAGGTCCAAGAAAATTGTGTTTTTGGATTTGGAAACAAGGATATGCAGCAGTACAAATATGCACAAGGCCAATTTGCTGACAACTGTGACGTAAGTTTTTCTGCTTTGGTTTTTTGTACTACTTATAAACTGTACGTTTTATTATAGATCATGCTCTCGATGTTGGCGAAAGGATATGTATGCTCCATGTTCAAAATGTGGTATTGCCAGGGTGTGTGTTTGGTCTGGAGAGAATTGTGTGTATGAGTTTGTAGAGAGCTTTTTTTGCATCGGTAAGTTTTTGGTTTTATTCTTTTTTTCATTGGTTTTGCAATTCGTGTACCTTTTCAGAGAATAGCAATGCTACCATTGTCAGTCATTTTGGTAGTCGTTTTGACTTCCATTTTCTAATGTGTGCATTGATTGAGCAAAACAAAACGCCAGAGACGACTTTTTCACGTGGCAATCGCCTTCTATATGTGAAGTTCAAGGGTGGAATTAAACTGATATGCTGGGCAAACTATATTCCAACATCACTGGAAAATTTGTGCAAATCGTTCGAGGTTCCTGTGGCCAAATCGTTCTTCTGCTATGATATGAATGAAGAATATGTTACTGACGCATACTGCCACTTGCGTCCAAAGTGGGAGTTTAGTGTTTCAGGCAGAAACAAGATCGATTTTGATCTGTACCATGCTGAACATTATGACAAGGTGTTCTGTGTGTTTGAAGAGATGTCGGTTTATTGCCAGAAGGATAGCTATGCGCTATCCTATGCAGCAATGCGCTTTCGAGATGAACTCATAAAGCTGTTGGATGTGGATCTGTTTGCAGAAACTGGCACATTCACAATATCCGGATTGGCACTACGTGTGTTCCAAGGTATGTCTTTTACTATCATCTTGTGTGGGGCGTATCTTTTCATATTGGTTCTCATTGTTTTCAGTCCGATTCCTACAAGAGAATACATTGGCTATTTATCGAGGTGAAGCTCTAATGGATCGAAACAGCAGATTTTCAATGGCTTTCTTGACTGCATATAGTAGATACTTTGGTGTTAGTGTTTTCCTTTTTTGTTATAATGCAATGCCGTTTTATACATTTTGTGTTCAACATAGGTTCATGTACAACATGCTGGCAACAATCGTGAACATGTTGTTCGATGTGCCAACAATCGACGATACAAGGTGGATGGAGCAGAGTTTGAAGATGATTCTGGGGCACCTTCAAGGCTAATCGACATTCATGGATGCTTTTTTCATGCATGTCCAATGTGTACAAATCACTTGGCAACAGTGAGGTATGTTGGCTTTATTGATTGATTTCATGTATATATGCTTGATATAATCTTATTCATGCAGACCACTTACATTGCTCGGTGGCAAAACGCCGTTGCAAATCGAGAACGCGACTTTTTTCGAGCAAATAACATTGCGAAGGCCGTTCACCCTTTGCTCTATGATGTATATTGGGAACATGAATGTCGGAATGTTTTAAGTTCAAATCGGGTTATGAAACAGTATTTCACAGAGGCATTGTCTGACAAACCGTTAAGCATTTATGATGCAAACTTTGGTTAGTGTTAGAAAGTGGCATTTTTTTGCTGTTTTATGTTTTATACATGATTGTTGTTGTTTTTCAGGTGGCAGAATTGACACTTTCCAAATTGGTACCTATGACAATATGAATGTTACAAAGCCAAATGCAGATTTTTTGGATTTTTGCAGTTTGTATCCTGCAATGTGTTTAACAAAGCCAATGGCTCAAGGACCAGGGAGAATTATTTCTGAAGGGGGTATTTCTGGAGATCTGAACGAATGGGTTTTGGTATGTTTATCTTTTGTTTTTGGTATTACACATTCTTTAATCATGGTACTCTTAACAGACTCATTTTGGTGTCGTGAAAGCATGGGTACATTATCCACGGGCTGATGTGTTTGTTCCACCATTACCCTTTAGAGCTAAACTACCAAGTGGAGATGAGAAGATTTTCTATAGTACATGTGCAGCGTGCTGTATTGAGCAGAATGTGAATGTATGTACACATACGTTTCATGAACAGGTTTTTCGCGGCACATGGACAACTGTGAGTTTATGGTACATGGTGGTGATGGTCTTATGTTATTACAACAGATATCACACAGGTTGAATTGTGTGCGGCAATCAAGTATACAGGTCTGAAGATTGTGCGAATTATTTCTGCACATGTTTATGAGTCCCGTGTTTGGACAAGAGATGGTGGTCCTGAATCAGGATTGATCAGTGCATTTATGCTTGCTTTCTATAAGCTAAAGTGCCAAGCAAGTGGTTAGTTTTTGTGTTTGACTGTATGTAAAATGTTTATTAATACATAACATAAATGTAGATTTGCCACCGGGCAAGACTGCAGCGGAATACTCAGCTGAAATATTTGAGAAGTTTGGAATTTACATTGCTCCAAGATCGTTTGCTCCAAATCCTATCAAACGTTCTGTTGCAAAGTTGATGATCAATTCTCTAATTGGAAAGTTTGCACAGAAAAAATCAGGTTCACAGACAGAGTTCTTCAAAGATCATGGAAGCTTGTTAAAGGTTCTTGAAAATCCGAATTTGAATGTACACTGGCTACAGGTTGATCATTATTATTTTTAAACCAACATATAACCGATTTTCTTTAATACTTTCCACTTTTAGCATTTTGGATCAGCTGATGCTACAAAGTTGGGCACAGAGTCTTCTGTAATGGTACAGCATTCAGTTTCCCAAGATTCAAGTTTGTCACATGTTGGCCCAAACAATGCATTCAGTGTTCCCATAATAACAACAATGGTAACGGGCTATGCCAGAGTGGAGCTATATGAAGCTATGATCAGAATTCCTGAGGAATGCTTATTATATACAGACACGTTGGTTTTCTGTTTACTAATTGTCATTATTATTATTATTATTCTGTCTATTAAACATCCATGTCATAGGGATTCAATAATGACACTGGATGGATCAAATTTGCAACCTCTATGTGGACACCATCTTGGACAATTGACACCGGTGCTGAAAGACGAATATAAATTGAAGCATATTTGCATTGTGGGGGTGCGTTTATATTTACATGACAATTCATAAATTTGTATTTTGAATCTACATGTTTTACAGCCCAAACAATATGCCTACACGGCCAAAAACTGTACAACTGGAGAAAGCTACAAGACTGTACGACTGCGAGGTTTTGCAACAGCCGCAGAAACTGATGAACAAGGACAGAGTGATCGAAAACCCACTGTTTCCTATGATAATATGTGTGATGCTGTCCGATCTCTTTTGGAACAAACAGAGTTGAAAAAACTTGGACTGAATGAGCTCAACTTTTTGTTGAGCAAAGATTTCCGTATATCTATTGATGGGCGGAAAAAGTACTATAAACCTGTTTCAAATAAGCGCTTCTTTGTTCCTCCTGGTGCTGGAGGAGCCACTGCTATTCGAACTTTCCCATATGGATATAATCGCATTTAAACACTGCTATTGTATGTTGTTGTTTTTATTGTATCATCATGTAAACTAATGTGAAAAATAAAAATCACAGGCTCTAATCTAATACAACTAAATTGCTACTATAATTGTATGCTTGACTAGTGACATCACAATTGATTCCTTCGATTCACTATTGCCAGCTGATTTCGAACTGGATTCAGTTCGTATAATTACTGAAGCCGAATATCAGTGTTTGGCCAATTGCCAGAAACAGGTGGAGCGCTTGAAAAGTTGGTTTTTCTTGGTATCCTTTCCTAAACACCGCTTGATCAAATCGCTTGTTTCCCTTCGTACAGAATGTCCACTAATTTCGCAAACGTTGGGACCAGACCAGACCAGCCAAAATCAGATAAGCATGGCAGAGAGATCCATGTTCTATCAGCCACAGCTATTGGAAACAGTACAGGAGGCGCCACAAATGCAACATCAACAACAACAACAACAACAGCAGTCCGTGCCACTTCAGGAGATTATACACCTTCCAAACCCCCCACCAACATTACCAGACCATATACAAAGGGGGCCACCAGCACAGTGGGATCAAACAAGCCAAAACCCTCTGGCAGGGGTGGAAAATCAGCCATGCGGGGTGGTGCCAGACTACAACAACAACAACGACATGGTGGCACAGTCGATGCAGGCGACCCTCCAGGTTATTTTTACTTTTTTTAACTGTTATAATTGATCGTTTAATGTTGTGTTTTTTATGTAGAGTACCTCAACAGACACGAGGCCGATGCAATTCACAAGAGAAAGTTCACTGCAGGAGGACTGGGAAGAGATGGTCTCACAGCTGCAAACCTCCCCGCCCAAGTCATTGAACAAAACGCCGGTCTCACACAACATGCAGAACATGCAAACGCACGGCGATCACTCTTCCCCGGTGGTTTATTCCACAGTGACGACAATTGTACAGACGAAAATTCGAGACCTCCAGTCCTTGAAAGGATACCCCCAACAACATTACAAATGGATACAACAGCAGCAGCAAGGTTCAGACACAGAGGGATTGCTGGCAACAAAGTTGTCCCCGGAACAACAACAACAACAACAACCGAAACCGAAGAAAACTATGAAGAAAAGGATGGGGCAGACGAAAGTGTCGACAGTGGGGATGACACCAGTGAGTATGAGTATGAGTATATTGGGAGTGATTTGCAAATGCTAAAGAGACCAAAACCACGTCGCCTTGAAGCAGACATCGTTGGGTTATCACATGGTATTGCGCCATCCAGTCAACAACAACAACAGCAAGAAGAAAAAGACACAAAAGGACGAGATGTTGTCTTCAGAAAACGTGCCGGTGGAGAAAGTGGTGGAAATGTGAACAGAAAGAGTGCCAAAAGTTTGAGACGTGAGAATTCCTTTTTTACAGAGTGTCAGAAAATTGTGCACATTACAGACGAAGACGATATGGACGACATGTTTATGGAGACTTTGGAAAGGGCTACAGACACCAAGCAACGGCGACACCTTCCAATAATTGACGACGAAGTGAAAAGAGGTTCTACAGGTTCGAGTCCAGACGACAGTGTGATTCCCTCCAGACACAAAGAGAACAAGGTTTCTGAAAACGCCGGTGGCCGAAAGTACATTGGATTGACTGAGTATGAACGCGGCGTTAAACATGAAGATGAGCATGGCAACGGCTCAAACCTTGCACGTTAGTTTGTGTTGTGGTTTGGTGAAAAACTTGTTATTGTTGATTTTGTTGCAGGTGGAAATCCAGCACGATTTGATGCACCATTTGTGAAGAAGGATGTGCTGGATGCACCGCCGTTTCCGTTTCGGCCTCCAAACACTGTTGTGTTCTGGATGTGCAGAACATGCCGCGAAATTTCACAACGTGCAAAAGGGAAACGTTTTGAAAACGGCCGCACAACGTTCACAATCGACATATGCAAGGTTGTGTTTTTGCTGTTTTCTTTGTGAACATGTTTTTTTCACTGTTTTCACATGTACAGGCGTGTCGAACACTGAACTGCGAGGCTTACGATACGTTCCAAGGTGACAGTGAAGAACCAGAGTTTGACTCATTGGGCAAAAGTGACATTGAACCCTGCCACCAAAAGTACCCCTATCCGGTCCAATATACGTTATTGGCTGGACCACCGTTCTCGCTCACACGCACAGAGGCAATTGTGCTACTAATGTGTGAATACTGCAGGTAAACCACATGTTTTCCCACTGTTTTCCCCCTTACTGTCAAAATGACTATCGTTTCTTTCAGAAATGTGACATCTTTCCGGGAATGTATGCGAGATGTGAATGGACGATGCCGGGTATGTTTTTGCAATTTTCATGTTTTGCGTATTCTCTAACAATAACTGTTTCAGCTGACAATTGACATGTGCCAAAAGTGTACGGATGCCAATTATGAAATGTCCATGTCAACCTACCCAACCCAAGCTGAACTGGATCGTACAAAGGATCGCAGGGACTATTTTGCAGGAATGTATGGTGGATCAAGCAACAAGATTGTGCATACTGCCGGAAAATGTGTCCGTGATTGATTATGATGACATGTGTATACTTAGGCTTTTCGCATTTTTGTTATTGACCAGTGTGTGTATAAATTGTTAGTGATGGTCAAATAAAACTTCAAAATTAAAAAATCTTGTCATTTCAGTTAACTATATAGCAAAATGCAAAGACTTCATAGTTCGTTTCCAATGCTAATTTTTGGAAGCTCAGATGCCTTTGAAATTTATACAAATGTCAACTGTTACATAAAGCATATATGAAAACAACATATATGGGTTATGTAATTGTGAGATGATGTTTATATAAATTTCTCCCATGCTCTGGAAAAACAACACTACTTATTGAGCTGATCAAAAATCGACAACACATTTACGACCATCCGCCGGATCACTGTCTATTTTTGTTCAGTTATTGGCAAGAAAAGTATTTGGCATTAAAAACATATGCGGAATTTGGCAGAACGGAAGATTTTTGCGATTCGTGGAGAACCATTGTGAGATATAAGGAGGAACTCGATGAACGTTCAAATACAAAGGATTCGCACTTGTTACTGGTTTTCGACGATCTTTCAGCCAGTGTTTCATCAGCTATTGACATTGATGATAAAAGTGGAGAAGGTATAAGCAAAAATACTCGGTCAGCATCAGCAGCCAATCCGACCCGATTATTGCGAGACCTCGCACAGGGAGCAGCAAGGCACCACAATATAACGCTTGTGGCCACATTGCAAAGTCTTTTTGACACTCAGGTAATCACACACTGGTTCCACACAAAATACCATACTACATGTTTTTTCCCATCATTACAGAATCTAAAGCAAACACGCAGCTCTAGCATTTATTTTGTGCTATTCAGGTTTGTCTGTATTTTGCTGCTGATACATAACAACAATAAGAAACATACTTATACAAATGCAGCTTCCCATCGGATGCATTGACAACAAAATCGTTTGCACAACGTTGGCAAGATCCAACTTTATTTATTGGCGCATACAAGCAAGCAATTGCCGATAAGAATTTTGGATATTTATTTGCAAACTCGGACCCCTCAATTCCCGACGAGTTAAGACTGTCAAATTCGGTGTTCCCCTGGGAGAAAGATCGTGTTTTTTATCAATGGGAGAAGCTATCAAGCGACATTGACCAGCCCATGTCGTCAAAAACGAAAGGAGAACATTCGTCATTAGGAGAACATCAAAAAAACACGTTGAGATTTGCACCTCTTTCACGTCATGCACAACGATTTGGGCGTAAAGTGGTTGCTGTGCCATCTGACATTGCAATAGAGCGTGTTTGTGATTCTGATGAATCATTTCGAAAAGAACTTTGTGCAGCTGGAGGTCCATTAAAGGCAAAGTGGTCAAGTTTGAATCGTCGTCGTCGTCGTCACAATAGTGCAAACAAAAACAAGCAAACAGAGCATAGCGAAGGTGCAGAGAAGGAAAATCGACAAAATGAACGATGGACCTTCCAATCCGAACCGCCCTATACAACAACAGCTTTCGGAGCAGCAAAACAAGCCGCCGCCGGTGGCAGTACAGCATAGCCAAGGGAATGTTGTTGTAAAGCGACGAAGAAGTACACGTCGATTGGTTCGCAATTGGTTAATGCTGGAGAAGTTGGCAAAGGTATCATCAGTGAAGGAACGGCGCAACATTATAAATTCCATTTCCGAGGATGCTCTCAGATGTCTACAGGATGTTATTGCAAACCTAATGTCTGGTGTGATACATGTGAATAAAAAACGTAAGCGTCTATTAAAGCGATATAAGCACAAGTTTATGGCTGTTTTATCCGGCAACATGCAGGAAAACTCGCTTCGACGTGCCCTTTTATTGTTGTGCAATGGGCAAGCACTAAAAATTCTTTTAAACTTTTTTCTGTCTCACTTTTCCCCCCCAAGTAGTGCTGCCAAAAAGTGATTATTATTATTACCGTTTCAGTTTTTCCATGTGACTGTTTATGTGGTGACTGTGAATAAACAACAACAACTATATACTCATTTGTTGAATAATTATGGCTTGGCTCGAGTTTAAACAGAAAGGCCATAGACATGGTGTTGCAGAAGATCCAATAAAGAAAGCAAGAATTGTAGGAGCTAATGACTCTAACTTATATGCACAAACCGTGGCTGACAATGAACGACTATCGACGTTTTTACATGGTGCTGCACGCAAAGTACGAGGACAACACTTGAAAGAGTTACGTGGTGTGATTGATCCAAAGATCCCTGCAATCCCCCCGGAAGCTGTTTTAGAAGAAGCTCATAAACTACAGCAGAATATATTACACAAGAGCAAGGGTGCTCCTGTGCCATATTCTAAAAACGCGGTGCCACTACCATATTCGGCTTCCCTAATACGTGCTAGTTTCGCCCCCGAACATCGACCGGCAGTGGATAAAGTACTAAAAGGCCTAGAACCGATTGCATCTGATGTTTTGGATCCGTTGGGGCGCTTGAAAATACCCGGAGAGGAAGAACCTGGAGCTGACGTTTTTGATTATTTACATCATGGAATTGTTGGACCTGAGCCTGGCTCAAGTTCTGAGCCTCCACAAGGGTCAAGTTATTTCTTCAATAAAGTTATGGATAGCTATGAGAAACAGCAGGGGCAGAAAAGCGGAGATGTAAATGCTAAAATACAGACAGAGGTTCAACAAACACCACAGAGTGGTGGTGGTGGGGGTACAACAAAACATGAAGCAGATAGAGCCGAATATAGTGATGGAGAAGGTTACGATGGAAACTTGGAGATGGAAAAGGTTGAAACGGATGAAGATGTCGATGGTGATGACGACGACGATGAAAGTATAATAATTGAGGATAGTAGTGATCAGGATGAAAGGGGGGACTTTAAAAGTGCGCCTACAGAGTTTGGAACACCATTAGAAGAACCCAAAAAGGACAGTGCTGATGTACCTTCTCGAAAAAGCACCACACCAAAACCGCCTCGTGATATTCTCAAAAGTGGTCGTGGTGGTCCTGGTCGGGGTCGTCCTCGTGGTAGCTCTAGTGTTGGTACTCGTGGGGCTAGTGGCAGTACCAGACCAGAACCGTTACCCAAGAGAGAAATTACAAAACGATCTGCAGCTATTGCAGCATCTAGTGCATTACAAGAACAAGCCACTTCAGATGAGGATGAAGCAGTAGGCGACGAGGACTATCGAAAATCATCTGCACCAAGAGGCAGAAAAGGTGCACGACAACAGTTGCCTAAACACTACAGTGAAATAACAAAGAAATCACATTAATTTTACCATAATGCATAAGCAATATACTCAAAATCTTGGTGGTTCTAAATGGTTACGGTCGCAATATAATCTACCTAGTGATGAATGGCGGAAACATGTATTATTAAATGAACCTGCATATTATTTGAAGGGGCATCCATCATGGAGACGTGGATTTGAACGTTTGCCTATACTGGTACGTACTGTATTATTATTATTATTATTATTGTTACAACCAAGAAATCGTCGTTTTACTCTGTTTAGGTGAGCGGTCCGGATCGTTTTTGGTCTGTTGATTTAATGGTGATGCCAGAACGTGACATGCATGCAAATGACAATTATCGATATATTTTTGTGTGTTGTGATGATTTTACAAATGAAGTTTGGATGGAACCGTTGAAGCAAAAGACTGGATTAGAAGTGACAAAAGCTTTCAAGTACATTATGGAACGTAATGGTGGACGTGCCCCCATGCGTCTGTGTTCAGATTTTGATCGGTGCTTCATGTCTATACATTTTCAAAAGATGTTATATGGCGTTAGTGTTTCCCTTGATTTGCTGTTGTAGTACATGTGCTACTGCTGAATTCCCATGTAGATAAAATGCACGTTTGCACCGGCCGCCGAAGATGTTACACGACTCCCCAAATTGGATTCACTCATTCGAAACATTCGCAAACGCATTGAAATGTATTTCATGACACTTGTTGAACAGCAAAATCCGGAAGGTGGCCATCGGCGATGGATACATATTTTACCAGCAATTGAAAAACAAATGAACACCACGCGAACACAAGCATTATTTGGAGCAGCCCCTGTTGAGACATCACAACCACAAAGTGCAAATGCACATGCATTGTTGATTGCCCGACAATTACGACATAGGCGGAGACGTGCACAGCCAAATACAGTATACAGTGGAACTAGTCGTGAGGCGGCAGAGGCGGCGCATGACAAGCTTTCGTCGCTGACTGGCTGGGTACGCCTCTCGAGGCCTCCGCCTGCGCATGGAAATCCTATAAAACTAATTGCACGCGAAAAATATACGCGTGAAGTATTCCCACTAGGCCGCAGATTTGTAAAACAAGATAAACCGGATACATATTTAGTGTTGGACCCACAGGATGAGAAATTGGCACCTTTAAAAGGACGTTTCTATCGACAAGAATTGATTGCAGCACGTCAACCTGACAAAACTAAACCTCCTCCTGCAGTACTTTATAATCTTACTGCAGCAGCCAAATCTAGTAGGACTACTACTACCACAATTGGGAATAGTGGAAACAGCGACAGAAAGCAAAATGTCAATGACAACGTCAATAGTCATAGTGACTATTCT
This sequence comes from Sphaerolaimus hirsutus, assembly GCA_964036195.1. Taxonomy (NCBI): domain Eukaryota; kingdom Metazoa; phylum Nematoda; class Chromadorea; order Monhysterida; family Sphaerolaimidae; genus Sphaerolaimus; species Sphaerolaimus hirsutus. The sequence continues at coordinate 1,825,934 of OZ038457.1, forward strand.
AATAGTAACAACAGTGATATTAATCACCGCAGTGGCCGCTCTGGTTCTAATGTTAATGGTTCAGAAATGGCTGATTACAACAATAGTGGAATACCAGCATTGTACTCAGTGGGAAAAGTCGTCCAGAGACAGCAACGCTTACAGCAATCACAACAACAATCATCGCAACAACAACATAGAACACCATTACTATCCATACGAAAGTCCACCCCCTCTGATACCAAACTTAACGGTACCAATGCGACTTCCAATGGAGTCATCGATTCTGGGGAGACATCGGAGAAATCGTCATCAGACAAACCCCCCCACACTACCAAATCGTGGCAGCAGCAACAGCCAAGTAGAAGGTCGAAACAGAAGGAGCAGACTGTCATATCGTTACGGTGGCGGAGGCGTAGCAAACGACAAGAAGAGAAGCGGGAGCGAGAGCGACAACACGAGCAACAACACGTATGTTTTTGCTTGTCATTAGGTGTTTTTTGTCATTACAAAACTACTATTATTATTGTCACAGGATAATCGTCACAGAACCAACACCACCACCACCACCACCGGTACAAATGAGAAGAACAACACTTCCTCATATGAGCGCGCGCCCCCCCGTCGCGGCTTTGCCGCGACAACACGACGGTCTGCTGCTGGAACCCATGGGGGGTCCCGTGGGGGGTCCCGTGGGGGGTCCCGTGGGGGGTCAGGTGGGGGTCGCGGGGGGGACGGGGGGACTCGTAGCCGGTCTGCGACCCCACCCCATCCCAATGCCAAGGATGCTGGAAAACCGGCGCAGATGGGGAATGGTGATGGAGTGAGTGGTCATGGCCGGAAAAGAAGAAGAAGAAACAAGAAACAGCCCTCTGCTACTAGTAGTAGTAATCGGCGATACAGTGCATGCTTGCAAGCGCAAAAACGATAATGTGATTTTGTTGTAGTATTTAAGCATGTTCATGTCACGCGTGATTCACTTGTGCTTATTATTACTATTAATAAAGGATTGAAAACTGCAAGAATGCGACAAATTGTATATCTTAGCTCGGACAGACAATGGAATGAGAAAACCAGTTCACACGGGTTTTTCTCAAACTTCTCGGCACGTAGTGGTGGCAATTCAGTACAACAACAGCAGCAGCCACTTCCAGTAGCTGGGGCGACCGCTTCACAGCACAACATTGGTACTGCATTTTTGTTATCTCGAACACTACAACCACTATTGTGATTATTGAGAAAACGTTTCAGTTCCCTCACAATCACCTGTCGACGAGGGAAGCACAATTGTGTTGGAAGAGACGTTTACACGCTGTGCTGATCTGCAGAATCGTGCAGACCACATTAGTTTGATCGATTTGGAGCTTTGGGGGTCGCCTGTTTTTGAAGGAAAAGATACAATCCCCGATTTTATTGTGGTTGACTGTGGAGGTACACTGTTGTGGTGTCAGATTGACATTACCAGTGCATTGACGTTTCCAAGGAACAGCTTTGAGGATTGGGCACAGATTGTCGAACGTGAATTAAATTCAATTTTACGAGCTAATCCCGAAGAAAACGCTGGCAGACTGGGGGGAGGCAAACTGCGGGAGTTGGATGAGTCTACAGCTGCACTATTAGGCCGATTGGAACCTGGTTTTTTCCGTTGGCTTCAAGATGGTGCGAACAAAAAAGCAGCTGCTGACGAACAACTCCTCAAAGAGAAACAAAAAAGGTCAGCAGCAACAGCGCACACTGGGGAAGGCAATACAAAAGAACCTTGGTGTAATGGAACTACACCACACCAAGAGAGGGGCACAGCGTCCCCCGTTTTACCCAAAAACGAGTCACGGTCTGGACACGTCAAACCCAAACCTCGTCACACGCCCATCTCCAATGGACATGATGACCGTAGCATCGACAAGTGCCAAGACACAGAAGGTACAAAAGGCACAAAAGAGATTGGCACTAACAGCGGGCGCGGGCCGGCTGAATCGTCGGATATGTCCCCTACGGAACGAAGCACTAGGAAGCTCGTCAAAACTAGCTCACTTCACGACATGGAAATATCCCCGATTAAGGAGCGGCCAGTTGGTGGCAAAACCGACAACGGTGGTGGTGGCCCCCAAAGTGACAAAAGTAGCGGGGTTGGCAGTACCGAAAGCACCGGCACAAACGGGTCCCCCCACCTCGGCCTCACAGGCGGGGACATCACAGGGAACAGTGACAACATAGCTGACAATCCGACACTCGCAGATTTAATGACAATGGTAGAATGGGATGAGGAAATGGATGACAATCGATCAGTAGACTTGACAGAAATGATGACTGATTCTGAAGCTGGTGGTGATGATGAAATTGATGAAGAGTTTATGGTGGATAGCGACGACAACAACGACAACAGTCCTACAGTAAGCGGTCTACTGTTCACACTTGTTGTTGTTAATGTATAATACATCACCATGACAACCCAACAACAACAACAGCCACTAACAAAGGACGAAATGGATGCCGTGAGACGTGGACGACTGTTACGTCTCAAAAGACAAACCGCACAAAAACCGCCAATAAAAACAATGACAAAGCAGCAAGACAATAAACATCTCATTAATGATCCGGAACAAATTAACAAAGGAGTTTTCATGGTGAAAGAGATTATTGTCCGCAATGGATACAAAATGCCAAGTGCATGGGTATCCAATATGGCTACATCGACGCTGGATTATTGGATAGCCAAAAGGCTAAAGGAGACCTTGACACTCCATCACAGCATGACAATGCGTGATGCAAGTGTTTTTGTTGCTTCTCTGTTACTTGAGGACGAAAACTCACTGCTGAATGGCGATGCGGCACGAACAAATACACTAGCATTCGAGTCCAATTCAGAGACACCATCTCATATTGGGATACGTCGCTTTGCGATTAGAAATCCCGATACAAATCTGGTGACTCGAATGTATATTAGTGAACAGCTGGCATTAGAACTAGGCTTTGTTAGTGTGTCAAGCATACAAGCAAACCAAATCGATTGGCAAGATACCAGTAACAAGCAATATGGCTACATGAAAAACAGAAAGCGGACGTATGCCACTGTTCCGCATCAATTCGATTTACGCCGACAAGTGCAAGTAAGGTGCGATAGTGTCGAGGCAATGTGTACCGTGTTTCAGTCAGAGGAGAAACCATTACTAGCTGTGTTTACGTGGAAATCAGCTTTACACACCCCCGATAGTGGCTCAAGTGCATGGGCTTCATCTCGACGCAACTATGTATACGAGCCGTTATCACCGCACTTTGTACAGTTGAAGCAGGTATGTTGTTCATGCATTTTCAATTGTCATTAGCTACTCCAAAACCCCACCCCCCAAAAAAAACAGACGCCAACGAGTGGATGCGAAAAAGGATTGAAGCTGATCCTTTTTAACCATTGGGGGAAACCGATTCGTGCAAATGGTCTTGTGTTTGCAAAATGCGCACTAACGAATTCGGATGCAGAAGGCGGACTGGACGCTGATTGGATTTGATATTGATGTATTGATTGTCACTTGATATTAAGAAACAAAATAAAAAACCCGTTTTTCTCAGTGATCATTCTACTATACTACCATAATCATTGTTAGCAATACAACCGTCAAAATGGCTAATCGATCTCGTTCAAAGCCACTATATCAATCTTCAACCAATTTTCTAGCAGGTGCACGGCACCAAACAACCAGCTGCAATTCTTATTTGCAGTTTGCACCACGCGGTACACACTGGTATGACAACATGGCTAATGTACCGGATGAAATATTTACTAAACAATATTGGTCACAACAGTTTGATCAAAACATGGGCGACTTAGAAGCCACAAATAGGCATAAATGGTCATCGGCTATGTTGTCTGAATTATCTTCACAAAAACTGGTGACACCAAGTGCCCAAGATACATCCGATGTAAACCTACAACAACAACAAGAACAGTTTGCGCATACAACTGGCGAACCGGCAGCTGCACAGGGCGACTTACATTCACAAAAACCGCCATTAGAAAACACCACAATCGGTAATGCCGCCACTATAAAAGGAAAGAAAAAAGCCACAAAGCATGAAAAGCAACAAGAAAGTGTACAGTTTGTACAGCCACCAAGTAACAGTACGAATGTGAAATCGAACAGCTCTACCGCTGGAATTGCTGTTTCTAGTGAATGGCTATAGTGATTGTTTGATCAATAAATAATAATAAAACATTGTCCTATTTTTAATAATGTCAATCATGAATTAAGCGTTGTAATCATACACGCATGTGTCTCTTACACATATTGCAACAACCACAGTTGTAGTACAGAGTGTTCGTTTAACATATACATGTAGTTAACAAGATGGCATCTAATAATCCTGCACGTATATTGAGCCCAAGGAAGAAACTTTTGGACAGTGGATCACATCTTTTGCCATGTCCACCCGAATTCAGACCAGGTAAGACATGTGGGAGAGTATGACATGTGAAAATGTAAAAAGTATAATTCTGTAGATGCACTACCACCGACACAAGCCTATGTGAGCCATTGTGAGCGTGAACAGCTTTTGCTAATAAGTGATGGCAGTGAAACATCACCATGTGAGCTTTTTTGCATTTTGTTAGTTGAACACTTGTGGTGAAAATAACATGCAATATACCACACAAAGATGTGTTTACAACCGTGGCTGCCAGTACGGGTTTATTGGATTTCTCGTCACTACATTTACATTTGGTGATGCGGGTCGTTACGATTGATGGACACGAAATTAAGGGGGAATATCCAATAGGCAACGTTTTTAACGCTGCTGAGGCTGTCACATTGAGAGATCAAGTTGCATATGTGCCAAATCCCTTAGAGAGCATATGGGATGGCATTGAGATATTCCACAATTCTCTATTGCTCTGTAGAGAATCCAATTATAGTAAAAAAGCCTATATAAAGAAGGTTTTACAGACAAGTGGTGTCTTTAGACGTACACAATTAGCCGCCAGTGGCTGGGTAGAGCTCAAAGATGAAGAAGCAATGGCTATTCAAAGCAACGGAACAGAGTACTTTCGAAAAAGATCTGAGCCTGTGTTTATGACTCAAGAGTTTTATGGAAGATTAGCTCTTGACTTTGGCGAACAGGCTAAGCCATGGCATTCTTCAATGCAGTTGACAATTGTGCTTAGACGAGTGCCAGACAGCTTAATGTTTGAATCCTTCACTTTGCCAAAAGAGTATGTTGGCAAATTGAAAATCAAACTTGACAACATTGAGCTGTCTGTACGCAAAATACACCCGGTATGTTGTTTTCACACACTACATGTTGTTTTAACACACCACATGTGATTTTCACACCATATATGTTATTTGCACACCCCACATTCCAGGTGACATCACTATCTGTTGCACTAGCTGATCGTGTAAAGACACATGGAATCTACCATTCATTTAGACAGTACAATGTGGGCCAGGTGCCAGTTCCACAAATGGAAATGTTAAATGTAACAGAGAGTGAAAACACAGCAAATATAGTGTTTTTTCTGGGTGTTCATTTAACATATCCACTTGTGAAACTGGCATATCGATCTTTTTAAGTGAAGGAGCTCGGGCCGCGCCTCCTATTGCCTTAGGAACACAGGGTTTTTTTAAAACTTTTTTAAAAATTTGAAAAACTTTTCTTAAAAAACTTTTTTTTTTTTATTTCATGTGGGCCGTCTTCCGCGTGGACTGGTGTCAATTCCACAAAATGAAAAGTGACAAGTGAAATGACAAGTGATATGACAAGTGAAATGACAAGTGAAACGACAAGTGAACAGATGCCATTTCTCTTGTCATTTCACTTGGCACTTATTGTTTTGTGGAACTGCCCCCCTGATCATCTGCATGACAAAAACTGATGCTGCCAACCCACAATCAACAAATGAACCAAGACATAACTATATGCCAATGCATGTGTCTGACCTCTCAGTCCAAATTGGTTCAAGGTTATGTCCAAATAGGCCTTTGAGGTTCAATTGGAACACTGCCAACAGTTCCGACATTTTTCGAGAATGCTATTCTTTAATTGAGAACTGGACAGCTGTACAAAATGAGTTGTCAATGGTAAAGTTCACAACATGTCAATTTTTTGTGTGTATAAGTCTGTGCAATGACAAAGTCACTAGGTATGTTGTCTTTTATTTCATGTTTATATGAGTTTATTTATATCAATGTTTTCATTTTTAGCAATAGCTGGGAAGCTTTAAACACTGGAGATGCTTTCCTAAATATGACCTTTGCTGAGCCCATACCAAAAGGGGGAACTATATTATATAGTTTGCTTGTCAACGATGCATTCCTGAGGATTGGTATGTTATTTGCACAAGATGTTATTTGCACCGGATGTGATTTGCACAAGATGTTATGTGCACAATGCATTTTTTTTTGTTGCAAATGACATATGTATGCTATATAAATCAATTTCAGATGCTACAAACACAATCTACACTCAGCAAGTCCATGCATGAAGATGTGATTTGACTGTATATGGTGATGTGATTTTGATTGGATTGTTTTGATGCAAATAAAAACAGCAATTCCTTCAACAAATAACAATTTTATTTTTCTTATAACAATAACAATAAGTTGGCCTAAGACAATGGATATTCTATACAACATGCAATGTTTTTTTGGTGTGAACTCCTTATGAACACTTTTCCCATGCTACACAAGAATCACAATAATAGTGGGAAACTTTTTAAATTTTTTAATTTTTTAAACTTTTTTCTTTTTGGACAAAAAATTCTGTACAACATTCACTGTTTTTTTGGTGTTGTGAACACTTTGTGTGAACACTTTTTTTATTTTTGGGTTAAAAATTCTATACAGCATTCACTGGTTTTTTGGTGTGAACACTTTTTGTGAACACATTTTTTTATTTTGGATTAAAAATTCTATACAACATGCACTGTTTTTTTTGGTGTGAACACTTCTTGTGAACACTTCCCCCATCCTTGATAATTACATGTCTATTACAGAAAGAGAGAAAGAAAAATATTTACAAAAGAGATGGGGGCAATTTTACAATTTTTTATCTTGGTCTTTCACATTTTGGCAGACAGACCTAAATAGTACCATACAATGACAGCACCCATGTGGTAGTAAACTGTACACTTTAACCCATTTGACCACAAAATCATACTTTATATACATACATGCATAACTGTACACAATTAAGCTCATATTCTAAAGGCATTCACATTGTTCTGCAAATTTCCATGCATTCTTCTGGTGATACTGATGCATGTCCTTCACACTCACAATGGGCACAGCGAATGTACAAGTGGTGGGTGGCCCCAGCTGTGTTGCAGAACCTAGGGGTGGGAAAAATACATTTTAAAAAGGTGGGAGACGTTTTTGCATATACTGAAAAACCTTATTCTTCAAAAACACCTGCAGTCTTTCCAAAACTCCAAGCCATTTGTGACCTGGACCTTTTCTACAGGCACCTTGTTGGAACAGATCTGTTCCCCAGTTGATCTTGGGGGGGGAGGGACATAGCCTTTTGTGTTTGGTTTGGCAGAGCCAGGCCCCCTGCGGAAAGCTGAATTGAGGGGGATTTTGGGGACCTGACTGGGATTGGTGGAGATGTAGATGACTTGTGCAATGAATTTCTCCACATCTCTCCACCGGAGCAGCTTCAGCATGACCATTTGGTTCACCTCTTCCCCATCTGGCAGCTGTCCTTTGGCAGCTGTGCTGGCTTTCTGCAACTGGTCCACGTACGGTTGCTGCATGTCTGTCAGGGGGGTGTTTCGGGGGATCTACAAGTGGGTGGGGGGTTGTTTTTGAGTGAGTGGCAACAAATTGTATAATTTACATGAGCATAGAGATTGACAACCAACATGGCCATCAACAGCAATGTGCACTTGTCCAGACTTTGTGTCAGTAACCCATTGCACAGCTGGCAATGAGTTCAGAGGCTTTGGAGGGTTGCCAAAGCCCCTGCGCACGCGAGCATACAGGTTTGTGTACCCATCACCAGCCAGAGGTCCACTGGGCTCGCGCCCTGGATAGTCTTCTGTCAAAAAGGTGCCAGACATGTCATCGCCATTCAGATCCCTATTCTGCCTAAACACTGCCAAAAAGGAACTGGTTCCTTCTACTCTGTTACTGTCCCTAGCCATAATGCGCTGAATTCTAATTGGAAATCCACAGTTGAAGTGTATGGTCATTGCTGTGGCCACAGTGTGCAGATCATACGTGTTCACTTTGTATTTGCGCACCACATTGCAGTTTCGCTCAAACATCAATGTCCACCTTTGCCGTTCTGGCTGTGCGCTAACAAACTGCTGGAGCAGTTCTTCAGGTGGGAGTGTGTGCCGCTCAATGTCAAAAGCGCGCAGCATGCATGCATAGCCACTCAGTGCCAACGTTGTGGCCACCATTGCCCTATCAGATTCTATTATATATTGCTGCACTGTTGCATGAGCTCTGGCAAGGTGCACATTTTGCTCCACATGTACAAGATGGGCTTTCTGTTGTGCTTTGGTAGGGTTCTTCAACTTTTGCACCCTTTGCCTATCACTTGCTGGGACAGCACTGTCAGGAAAGTTCAACTCAGCTGTGTGTACTGGTGGTGGGCTGGCTGGCTTGTACAGGGGTCGACCAGAAGAATCCCTGGGCACGACAGGCGGTGGTTGCAGAATGCCTGCCATGCCAGCCATCACAGTAGTCAGGCAGTGGTCCACAGCACTGCCCGGTCGCACAGCAGCATTGGTGGTGGTGCTGGTGCTGGCACAGTCTTCTGCGGTTCCTGACATGGTAGAAGGCATATCAGTTGGCAGTGATGGTACAACAGGTTTGGACACTTTGGATGGTGGCATTTCTGGCTGAAAACATCCAGTTTCTGACTGAATTGATGGTTGTGGTACAGATTCTAAAGAACTGGGTAGTGATGTGGATTGTATTTGAGGTTCTAGGTCCATTCCCACTTGATAAGCTGCTAGAGCCAAAAGCATTGGATTCATGTTGGATTTTTCCCCCTCACACCACTGTACAAAAAGTGACATACGTCTCTGGTACTCTGGGTTGGACTGGATCACCGGCTCGGTGTTGACACCACGACAACCTTCGGTGATCTGCACATCCCGATCTGCATAAAAAGGCATTTTTAAGTATAGAATATAGGCACATGACACACTGGAGGCATTTTGGCTCATTATCCCCACCCACAAAAGATGACAACCCCCCACAAAAGATGTCAATTGGCCCACAAAAGATGTCAATTGGCCCACAAAAGATGTCAATTGCCCCACAAAAGATGGCAACCCCCCAAAAAAGCAAAACCCCCAAAAACAATAAAAAAGCCAACCCTGCGCAGCTGGCTGGTCAAAGCTGGCAGGTCGTCTGTGTATGGGTTCAGGCCTAACAACCCCCAGATGTAATCCTCCTCCACTGACTGAAACAGACTGGCTTGGTCTCCCCCTGGGCAGCTGTTTGGTGGATCTGCCACGTTCATTCTTAGGTTTATTAATGATGTGATATCCAGTTCCTCCAGTGCCTTGTCTCTTTTTTCCGGATCGTCCCCTTCCAGAGCTGCATGCCTTTCGTTGGCCTGCTCCACCAGCAACTCCTTCAGTCTCTCCAGGGGTGGGAGGTTCAGGTGCTGGCGTGCAATCTGTCTCAGGCGTGGGCAGAGTTCCAGCTGGTAATCCGGGCTCACCTGCAGCATCTCCTTGATTTTGCTCACCTCCAGTGGCAGACTGGGCAGATCCAGTTCCTGGTCCTGAGGCATGTTTCCTGGAGTGCCACCCCCCCCTTCCACTCCCTCTCCACTGTGGGGGGAGCATGCATCCACCTTTTCCTTGTCCACTGCCAGAGCTGCTGCTTTGTTCTCCAGCTGTCTCAGTTCCAGTTTTGCGTTTACATGCTTCAGCATACGTGATTGGGGGGATGGGGAGCTCTCCACACTGCTGTTGGACCTGCTGTTGGTTGTGCTTGCCCTGCACCTCCTGCACTTGTACTTCTTTTTCCTTGCTGACACAGAGCTGATTGAACTGCATTTGCTGTAGCTGGAACCGCTTTCGCTGCTCGTCCAGCCCCATTTGCCATACTTGTGATGCTTTTTCATATGTTTCACGGTAGGTTCCCCCATCACCTTCTGACCTGTGGAAAACAGCCTCTTCCTCAGATACTTGGTTGTGCTGCCCAGACATGAGAGTCTTCTCACATGTCGTTGCTGTGGCCTGGGAGCATTCTGGTGACTGCTGCTGGCCACCGGGGTGCCTTGCTCCACTGTGAACATCCTCACAACCTTCATCATCTCTATTTCTGGTTTGACCTTCTTTGGTGGTGGTGGCACTGGCTTCTTTGGTGACACTGGCTGCTTTGGGGGTATCGGTGGCATTGGAATGGCCACTGCTGATGTGCTCGGTGGACAATCTGCCACTGTTGCTGTCTGTGATGGATAAACAGCTGGCAGTGGGATTGTAGACAGATCCATCAACAGTGTACATGACTATGAAGGGGGAGAAGGTGTAAACAATGGGATATGGCTTAGGCTTAGGCTTAGGCTTAGGCTTAGGCTTAGGCTTAGGCTTGAGTACCCTGGGGGGTTGGGTACCTTAGGCTTGAGTACCTTAGGCTTGAGTACCCTTAGCCTTGAATACCTTAGGCTTGAGTACCCTTAGGCTTGAGTACCCTTAGGCTTGAGTACCCTGGGGGGTTGGGTACCCTGGGGGTTTGGGTACCCTGGGGGTTTGGGTACCCTGGGGGTTTGGGTACCCTTGGGGGTGGGTACCCTTGGGCCTGGGTACTCAAGCCTAAGGTACTCTTATGCCTAGACTTAGGCTTAGATCCCTTAGGCTTAGACTTAGCTTTGTGAAACATTAAAATACATGACCAATCATCTGAAGCTACCACAGTCAACACACAACCTTACAAAAAACAAAACTAAAACACCATAAAACCCACACACCTGGTCCACATCCATCAGTGTCACAGGCTCCTGACACTGGCTGTCCACTTGCTGAGATGCTGTTTCCATTGGGATCTGTGACTGGCTTGGTGACTGTGATGCTGGCGATGGAGAAGGCTTTGCTGGGGCTACTGCTGGAGCCTGTAAATGAAAGGGCAAAAGGTTAAAAGAAAGCCACTTAAGCATACATGCCTTGGAACATTGTAGACTCTTCAAAAACACAAATAAAAAACACTTTTAAAACATATAAAGCAATTTAAAAAGACACAAACCAAGGAGGAGACTCTGTTTCTCTGGTGAGCCTGGCTGGGGGATGGTGTGTCCAAAGGTTGGCAGGCCTGGCTGGTGCTGTTGAAAGAGCTGTCCAGGATGTTGATCTGTAGGATATGTGGTCTTTTGAGCAACAAATACAATAATACAAGATATAACAAAAGCTATGACAGGTCACAAAAACAGGCCTTCCCCACTATAGACACCAAAAAGCTATGTCAAGTCACAAAAACAACAGACCTGTTCCAGAACACCTGCCCTCCTTTCTTCTCTCATCACTTCTCTCTCTGGATGGTGTGCTTGTCTTTCTCTTCTGGCAGCCATGTTTTGTCTGGATGTTGTCACCACAAGTGTTGATGATATTTCCTTCTCTGTAGAAGGCTGAGTGGGGGGGATGGTATTTTGCACAGTGGTTTTTTACAGTTTTCCAACCTATTTAGCCAAAACATAATCATCACAAACCTGGGGGGGTGACTGCTGACGCTCTGCCAACCTCCTGACCCTGTGGGGATAGTTGGTGGTCTTTGCTGACTCCTTTTCTGACCTCTTCGTTCTGACCATTGGCTCTGTTTCCCTCTGATTGCTTGTTGATGGTCTGGGTGTCTGGATTGGAATTGGGTCCTGCTGGTTTGCAATCACACTGACTGATGTGGTGACAACTTCGTTTGTGGCACAGAGGTTCTGATCCACATTCATTCGTATGGAGTTTGCTGGGATCGCCCTGGACAGCACAGCTGCAGCTTCTGGGCACAGAGGTCCCACCTGATAGCTCTGGCTGATTGTGGTTGGCACAGCTACAGCCACCTTCACAGAACCTGTTGATGGGGGGGTTTCTATTAAGCAGAATAATGGCACCACAGATAAAACCACAATGGGGGGGAGGGGGGGCAGCAAAATGACCAAAATATCAAAACCTGGCTTTTATGGTAAACAGAATGAATGCAGTTCAGATAAAAAAATCACAGAAATTGCCAGTAACCAAAACACACTATCTGCAAAAGCAAGAAACATCAAAAACCAACCCTGGATTCTTCTCTGTTGCTCTGTTGTTGCTGACAACACAGTTGCCCTGATTGGTGATGGCTGGTTGTTCATTGGAATCTGGGCCAAAGTCTGTCAGCTTCTCAATGTCAGCCACTGGTTGCACAGGCCCAATATCTTCCACAAGGACCCTGTGGGGGTTTATTTTTTATTATATAGAGAAAATATAGACAAATTATTATCATGTTTGGTTGAATAATTCCCCCTTTTATGAACGGTGTCATGTTATAAAATGTGGCTGAATAAGTTGTGGACACTTATTTGAACACCATGTAAAACATTAACAAAGCACAACACCCCTGGGGTCTTATTTAGGTACATTTTCAAAAACAGCATCGAAAAACAGCCCCAAAAAACATCATACCTGGCTTTTGGTGTCTGTACAGACCTTCCACGTCCACGTCCACGCCCACGAGCAGGAAGGCTTGGGCCCTCCTCCACTTGCTTCACCTGCTCCAGCTCAAAGGTCTGTACCAGTGTTTCTGGTTTTACTGGTGATTTTCTGTCTGCTCTTCTGTAGATTCCTGGCTTGGAGACAGTGCTGACTTCTGGTGTGCCTGAGCAAATAATGAAAGCATATGTAAACACTATTGTACAGTTTACAATGCAAATGTAGCATTTTGGAACCCCTTAACCAAAAAACACTCATGTACCCACTTTTATGATGCCAATATTGAATTTTGGAGCTCATTTCATTCCAAATACATATGCAAAATCCCATTACAACACTAAAAACATGACACAAACATACCTTTTTTTGAGAGGCTGCACAGGGGTTCTTGACTCTTTTCAATCTCTTGATCAGCCTCCCAATTTCCACCAGTAGCTGATACCGTTCCTGTGCACACGTGAACTGGCCTGCATGTACAGCCAGCAAGGTTTCCAGCAGATTTGGGTGGTGTAGTGGTGCAGTTGATGTCAGGGCCCTGTAGTGGTGGGGGGATGTTTGATTGATGGGGGGTGGTTTGGTTTGTTTTATTATTATGTAAACCTACCATAAACACCTTGAATAAAACCCCAGGGGATGTTATTTTGACCTGAAATCTTTTCTTCTTTCTTCATTCTTTTCACACTGACAAAACATCAATGGAGTTGTTATTTCATCAGAATTTTCTTCCAGGGGGAGTTATTCCAGCAGGGGGCACCATAAAAACAACATAAAACCCACTTTGGTTTGCTGTCTTTCTCTTTCTGTGTCTTTGCCGGCATCTGAGGGACCAAACTTGAGGCGCAGCTCCTCAAAAGCCTCCTTGAAAATGTCTAGAACCTCCTGGGAGTTTTTGCTGCCTTCGAGAGATACAAGCTCAAATAAGAGCTTGTGGCTGCCGCCACGGTCGTCTTCCAGGTTGTGCTGCGATGCACCACCCAGACACCTGAGTGTGGTCAAGTCTGTAGAATTATACCTTTCTAATCAATAAAAAGGGGGGGAGGACTTTTGTAGCAAAAATAAGTCAAGGGTATACACTATTTTCAGAAAACATTTAAAACAAAGCAACGAATGCTTATCACAAATTTTCTGAAAAAATCCCCCATGGTTTTTTATATTTTTTATTCCTAGGTGATTAAGCGGGCTATTTTGAACGGCATACGAAGTAAGAATATGTTTTATTTTGATGAACACTTACTTAAGTTTACATGTACTTCAAATTAGATCGCTTAAATGACAAAGCATTTTGTATTTACAAACATTTTAACGATCTAATTTGAAGTACATGTAAACTTAAGTAAGTGTTCATCAAAATAAAACATATTCTTACTTCGTATGCCGTTCAAATTAACCCACTTAATCTTTTGCAACAAAAAACACCTACACTCAATAAAAAAAACCCCCATCTTATAACACTTTAACAGAATGCATAAGCAATAACAACCTATAATGTTCAATGTTATGAAACATTCCGTTTTTCCAATGGAATGCAAGGTATGTTGTAATGCAACCCAGTGTATCCAAAACAAACATTTGTTTTCTCGGAAAGTGAGAATAAAAAACACCGGTTTCATTGCATCTAAAAAAGATCACTGTTTTCAATAAAAAATCTAACAAGCCAATAAAAAAACAAATCGATGTTTCTGAGCCACAAATCATGCACTCGCCCCCGATTTTTGCGGTTTTAATGCTTATCGGTATATTTTTTGACTTTTGGCATTTTTCCAACAAAGTTTCAAAACAATTTTTCAAAATTCTTAGGATGTGCGCTGGGCGCATACGATAGTATTTGCACTTACTGTACATGTCCCAACAACAGCAGTGGCACAATTGTGTGTTCCCTGGCCGACTTGAAGCAGAGCAATTTTAGGAGTGTACGTTTTCTATTTTTTACATCTTATTGTATTTTGAAAAATTACGGTACATTGCAATCCCCCCAATCCCCTCTACCTTCGCATCCATTCCTTGAAAAATGTTGAAACATTACCCCCCCCCCCTTCTTGATTAAAAACACTTTTCCTTATATTATATTTACAAAACGTTTCAGGATCGGATTAAATACGAATGGAGCATTGGCAAAAAATTGCAGCTACCCACCGGCTTTTGCGACCTGGAACCACTGATGAAAAAACGGTATGTTCAAGCGTGTCTTTTTATTTACGTTTATATTAAAAACGTTTGAACGTCAAGTATGTGCGTAAAAAACAAAGAACGTTTTGGAGATTAGTTTTTCAAAAAGTACAATACGTTCAAACGTTTTTCAAGAAACGGATGCGAAGGTAGAGGGGAGTGGGGGGGATAGTAATGTACCGTAATTCCTCGAAATAGCCCCCTCGAAATAACCACCCCTCGAAATAACCACCCCTCAAAACACCCCCTCGAAACACCCACCTCGAAACACCCGCTCGAAACACCCCCTCGAAACACCCACCTCGAAACACCCGCTCGAAACACCCGCTCGAAACACCCCCTCGAAACACCCCCTCGAAACACCCCCTCAAAACACCCCCCTTGAAATACCCCCCTTGAAATACCCACCTTGAAATACCCACTCAAAATACCCCCTCTCGAAAACCCCCCCTCGAAACACCCCCCTCGAAATACCCTTCTCAAAACGGATACAATGTATTTGTGATTTGATAAATACGTCACATATGCTAAAATTAAAACCCTGGGGGTATTTCAAGACAATATGGTAAATACGTTGTGTAAAAAACGTTTTGGCTTTGGGAACAATGTACATTATAATGGTTATAAACATACCGGATTAAAATACTCAGAATGGGACCAAACACCCTGATTGAGTGTAAAACAGAGAAAGCACCGGTTCGCTCAACCCCATCCCCAACACACCTGCTGTTCAAACTCGAGCCACAGACAACAGCTGCACCTGATGCTGGCAGACAAAAAACAGCAACCACAATCACAATGGACACAACCACGTATGACATGGAATACTATAGAACTATGGCTGGCGATGTTACAGAGATACCAGTGGCGGTATGTTGTTCTTGGAAAGGTTTTTTAATATTAGACTTTTATTTTGGGGATTTTTAGAATTTTTAGTGCTGATTTTATCATAATATAAACATTCTTGTGGCAATTTGTTTTATAAATTGTAGGCGAGCAATTGCAAAGGCATGGAAGTTGTGCATGAAACAGTGCAAAAATTATTTGCTGAATTTGAGAAAAAGGTCCAAAAAGGCATTGAAGTGCAAACAAAGCTAATAATTACTCAACATGACACACAAATGGAAAGCCTATCACATCTGGGGTCACATTACACACATACAACAGAATCTGAAAAGCCTGATAGCTGTGATGCTTGCAAACAGTTTAGCGTGGAACTAAATAAAAACAATGTGGATATTTCTGGAAAACTTGCAAACATCAACACCAACATTGTGGCAAAACTGACAGAATCCAACTCTAAAATTTTGGGACAAATGTCACACAGCAAACCAGCATGTACAGTACAGATGGCTGCCACAGTATGTTCTCATCATTTTGCTTATGTAACAATTACTGTTTCATATAAACTTCTAATTGAAACACAATGCTCAGCTTGAAACAATGAAACAAAAAATGCACAATTCTTTGAAAGAAATTGGAGACAAAATGCAAAATCAGCATTCCAATGATAGAGTGGACATTTTGACTGAGTTGAAAAATCATGGCACACACATTCTGTCAAAACTGAATGATATGAAATCTGATTTTGAGAGCAACATTGTGGATAAACTGAGAGAGCACACTTCAGAAATGACAGAGTCCAATTCTAAAACTTTGGAACAAATGTCACACAGCAAACCAGTATGTGCTGTACAGATGACTGGCACAGTATGTCTTCATCAATTTGGTTTATGTCACAATCACATTTTTCATATAAATTTCACATAGAAAGACAATACTCAGCTCGAAACAATGGAACAAAAAATGTACAATTCTTTGAAAGAAATTGGAGACAAAATGCAAAACCAGCATACCAATGACAGAGTGGACATTTTGACTGAGCTTAAAAACCATGACACAAACATTCTGTCAAAACTGAGTGGCATGAAAACAGATTTTGAGAGGCACATTGTGGATAAGCTGAGAGAGTACACTTCAGAAATGACAGAGTCCAATTCGAAAGCTTTGGAAAAAAAGTCACACAACAATCCAACATGTACTGTACAGATGGCTGCCACAGTATGTTCTCCTTTTTGTTTATGTTACAATCATTTTTTCATGCAAATTTCTCATAATAAGACAAAACTCAGCTCGAAAAAATGGAACAAAAAATGCACAGTTTTTTGAGAGAAATTGGAGACAAAGTGCAAACACAGTATTCCAATGATAGAGTGGAACTTTTGGCTGAGTTTAAAAGCCATGACACACACATTCTGAAAACACTGAATGACATGGAATCTGATTTTGAAAGCAACATTATAGCTAAACTAAGAGAGCACACTTCAGAAATTGTGGAAAAGATAAATGTGAACAATGACCAGTCACCAGTACCAGTCACCACAGCTATAACAGTATGTATTTTTATTTGCTATATATGTATTCCATGTATAACATTGAACATTTTCCATATACAACATATTTATCATGCAGAACAATGATTTTTGGGGGAAAATGGAGCCATACATGCAAAAGGTTTTGGACAAAATTGATGGCAAAATGGATAAGCATATTGAAGCCATGGCATTGGCAGAATCCCACAGCAAGCAGATTTGTAAAAGTGTTGAAAGCAAAATGGTAAACATTACATTCCTTTTTCACATTTCAAAATTTCAAACAAAACCTAGCACTTATCCCAAAAATGTAGACATCTTTGGGCATTGATGTAAAACAAATGAACCATACATTGAAATGTATGTTTCATTCACTCTGTGATGGCTTCTCTGAAATGAATGCCACAATGTTCAAAATGGAGGTATTTCCACTCTTTTATATGCTATAATAGAAGTATTCACTTTTCTGCATTAAATGTTGCTTTCAAACTCAGATGTCATGGCTGGATGATAAACAGCTAGAAACAGTAATCAATGAAATCAAAAACCTTTCAAATCAAGTGGAAAAACTTATGGACCATTTGGAAAAACAGCAAACCACTGGCAAACAAAGCACAACTTCCATGCCTCCAATCTCAGCAATAAAAACCATGGAAAAGCTGCCAAAATACACAGCACCTATCCACCACAGAACTACTAGAGGAATCAATAAGGGGAATTTTTATGCACCAAATGGCAATGGCTGAAAATGAACTAAACAAAAAGTTGCAAGAAAGGCACAATGTAAATTGAAAAGATACAACCATTTTTTATCCAATCTATACCTTTATTCCCCCCCCCTTTTCAGACATATATGATCATGGTGAGCTTGAACATCGTTCTAGCCTGTCTCACATTTGTTGGACTGATTTCCATGGCGATTGGATTCAAAATTTTTGTAAGGGACGAAAGACGCGTGGGCGCTGATGTGGAAAGCATCCACATGTAAGCTACACATCTCATATATCACAACTTCTTATATAACCATTAAAAATGGAAAAATTTCAGATCTGAAAACGCGGCAACACAGCCAACGGAGGAAACGATCGACAACTTTAACACGACGTATAACGTGCCAACGGATTTCGCGGTTTGTTAGAAAAAGAGGGGGGAGGGGGTTGGGAAGTGGGGGGGGGGGAAAGGGGCACGAGATGTGAAAAAAGCATAAAATAGGGATGTAGATAGATAAAGGGTTTTAAAACGGTATATTGGAGTAGTGGGGGAGGGGGGAGGGGGTTGGGAAGTGGGGGTAGGAGAGGGGACAACGGAAACGTAGTCTAAACCGGATATCATCTAATAAAACTTTAAAACGATTTTTAAAATAAAAAAAGGAGCGCTAATATTGAGGATTTAATCTTATAAAACGACATTATACAATAAGAAAATCACGTTTTTATGCAGACGCCTACATACGAGCGTGCAAAAGCGATCGCTGATATGAAATATGTGATGCGCGATGTGAACCGAACCTTTGCACAACTCATGAATGAGTCCAGCTACCAGGAAAACGAGGATACCCCCAGCTGCAGCAGTTTGTTATTTTGATATGAGCTCTTATTAAAAACGCCCAGCTATCTATCTATCTAACCCCCCGATAATGTGTTGAAAAATAAGCCATAAACCACCTCACCCCACAAAACCATCAGCTATCTATCTATCGACCATCAGCGATAAAGTGTCCAAAAATCCCCCGCGGTAAAGTGTCGAAAAAATAAGCCATAAAACCCCCCATCCCAAAAACGCTCAACCATCTATCTATCGACCATCCGCGGTAAAGCGTCCGAAAATAAGCCATAAAACCCCCCCCCCCATCCCATGAAACGCTCAGCTATCTATCTATCGACCATCCGCGGTAAAGCGTCCGAAAAAATAAGCCATAAACCCCCCCCCCCCCATCCTACAAAACGCTCAGCTATCTATCTATCGACCATCCGCGGTAAAGCGTCCGAAAATAAGCCATAAAACCCCCCCCCATCCCATAAAACGCTCAGCTATCTATCTATCGACCATCCGCGGTAAAGCGTCCGAAAAAATAAGCCATAAACCCCCCCATCCCATAAAACGCTCAGCTATCTATCTAACCCTCGTTGAATATTAAAGATAAATACACATCCTACATATTACAGCCGAAATTCCACTGGACAAAGTGCCGAAAGTCAAATTGTGCCGCTTGGTGAAGCCGGCTGCGCATTAAATACTTTCTGGTGGCCTTGTTTACTCGTTTTTACCTTTTTGCGGAAGGGGGGGATCATAAAAAAGGTTGGTGTTTAAAGCCGAGAAAAACAAAAAAACACGGCCCCCAGATTTTATAAACGCATAAATTTAATCTCGCATTTGAGACACATTTTGAATCCACATGGTCTGCGATGGAAACATAGTGTTTGTAAAACATTTCTAAATTATATTTTTTCTCTTAAGTATTCTATATAGGTTTCGGTTTTCTTTTTTAAACCATTTGAAAGCGCTTTTCATGGCCAAAATATCAATGCACTTTAAATGCCGCATTTATTTATTTGTGATAAAATTCACTTAAATAGACTTTTACGTCTAGTTTTTCTTGTTTTTATTTGTCATTCCTACTTTATCAAAATCTGACGTGTATGTATGTATCTGTTTGTTTTATCAATATTTATTATATTTCTGAAAACGGTTTTTTAATTTGTTTCGTATATTTAAATTTAAAAATTAAACAACGTAAATCTATGCCAAACACTATTTACAGCAAAACGGGTCTCAAGCGAAATCCAGCGAACAAAAATCGACAACCGCATTTACATACAAACATTTGTAAAAATAAGCCCCCTGGGCGTCTATTTCAACACCATTTAGTCGTTTCATTGACATAAATCTTTTTTAAACCATTCTACACTTGAAAAAAAGCGTTAACAAAAGAATTGAAAACAAAAACGTTTGCTTCTGTTTCATACTGATTTATTGTCCCAGATAATCAAAAACAATTCTATACACATTTGACGTTTTACTTGACACTCTATTATGTAGAATGGTTTAAAAAAGATTTATGTCAATGAAACGACAAAACGATGTTGAAATAAACGCCCAGGGGGCTTATTTTGACAAAACGGTATATAACATACATCATTGCGGGGCAGGGTCATGTCACAATGATAACATGTCATAAATCTGTTATCTACAAGGTCGGTGACGTTTTACGCGCACATTATCTGGCCGCAAAACCGATTTGTAACCGCCGATTTAATTAAGTACATTTGCGGCCCGTTTGCGGCCGTCGTCGAAAGGCCATTATTACGCCGCCGTTTATCCGCTTGACATATCCGCCAAGGTCGCCAACGGGTTGGCCGCCGCCATCACGCCTGGGAACATCTTTTCCGTTTTTTTACAAGGTCGCTAAAGTTTGGTTTTATTGGGTCTGTACCAAACCCAATACACCCTTCTTATTTTGGAAAAAAAATAGCATTTCAAAATTTATTCGCCAATTTTTTCAAAATTTTATTCAAGTGTTTTTTTTTTTAAATCTTTTTGAATACTATATACAAAAATATACACAACCCCCACATTGATGAATATTTTTCAGCCCCACAATACCCTATTTTTGGCTATTACATTAGCATCCCATACAATTTTATGGCCCTTTTTTCAACTAAAAATGTCAATATTTAGGAATATTTCATAAGAGCATTTGTAAAACCATATTTCAAGGAGTATTTCAGCAGAAAAAAGGGCAATTATTATTTTGACCCAAAAGTGGGGCAAACTGAATCCAGCCCCTGTATACATGTTACATGCATTTGAGCTTTTTTTATAAAATTAAAATGCAATAAACATGCATCAATGTATAATCTCTCCGTAAGATCGTGTAGATGACATCTGCAGAGCGAGCAACCAAATTTTAGTTAGCTCCCCCTCCGCAAAAATCCGCCATCTTGTATTTTCATAAAAAAAACCCGATCATTCCCGGTAAAACGCCCAGCCCGATTCATTTGCAGTTTTGCCTATTCATTTCTACAATTCTATACATGGTACAGGGTGTCTCATTTGACATGGCATACCAAACGTTACCAATAACTAAGAGATGAAAGCCAAAACTGCAAATGGAAAAAACAAGATCTCTCACCTCATGAACAGTCTCTACAGACAATAGTCTACAGCCTGGTGCCACTCCCACACTTTATAAAATGTAAAATAAAGTGTCAAAAGTCATGTAAAATGCCAATTTCCATGATAATAGTCAAGTAAATTGCCAATTATTATGACAATTGACACTTTTCATGACCTTTGACACTTTACTTTACACTTTGTAGAGTCTAGGACTACCCCCAGACCCCCTCATTCAATCAATCGTTCTTCCTGAAAACTCCAGCTCGAACACACAACGACATCATGACGGTGCAGATTGAAACGCATTCTCTCGATCCATCACAACACGACGATATCTGCGGTATGTGGGGTTTTTTTTCAGATTTTCAAACGTGCTGTAATCGTACATGGGTCACCGGAAACGCATATTTCCACTTCAAAACGTATTTGGAACATCCGGTATCGACACACACCCGTGCAATAAATCGTTACACCAATTTTCATACACATTAAGACATTCATACCATTCGTTTTGCATGCGCTCTATATCCAACATGCTCCATTTTTTTTATATTTATCCTGTTTTATGTACATCCCCCCAAGCACTTCAACATTTAACATTTATCAAAATTCAAATTTGAACCATATTCTACTACGGCGCATTTTTTCATCTTAAAAAACCTCAACAACAAGAACCTCTTAACCTATTAGCAAGAGGGTAAAGCTTCACTTGTTCCCACAAAAAAATTCCGCTCAAAAACAGCTTTTTTGCTCCTATAAGATTATGGTAGCGTAGATTACAGTAATCTGTAATCCACGTTACCATAATAAATACGGTATTACCATAATCCATCTATATTATGGTAACAATGGATACCGTATTACCGTATCCCACTTTCGTACGATACAGTAATACAGTAATCATTATTACAGTAATAAGATCTGGATACGGTATCCTATTCTACCGTAATATGACGTCAGGGGGACATAAGTACCCCTAAACGGACACTTTCCGGACACAAACCTACCATAATCACACTTTTTTCTTTACTGGGAACGAGTGAAGCTTTACCCTCTCGCTAATAGGTTAAAAGGCTCTCGTATTCTGCTGAGGGAGTTATTTTTTCCTCATAACTTCCAGGAAAACTTGCAGGTAGATAGGTGTGTATACACTGCGTAATACACACTGAGCATCTGCTTTCGCTGTCGTATGCTATCATCCTTTGTATCTTTTGTCTCACACACTGCACTGCATTTGCATTTCGTGTTTTTCACTTGTTCCAGTATCCTCTCCACTCATCACAGAGGGGGGAGTTATTCAAGGGTGGGGAGTTATTCAAGGGAGGGAGTTATTTTTTCGTCAGTGTTTTTGAGGGGGGAGTTATTCAAGGGTGGGGAGTTATTCAAGGGGGGGGTCTTATTTGAGGATATACGGTACTCGAGTACAGAGTAAATACGTTTACGTTTCCCCCCAAAAAAAGTTCCTGTGCTCGCTTTTATGTATGCTGTTTGAAAGTATTCCAGTACAGAAAACGTATTTCTGGTAAGTGTTTTATATTGACTTTTTGAAAAACAATAGAAAAAGGGAGAGAATATTCTAAAAATAGGGAAAATAGTCAGAGATGTATCTACCGTATTTTCACGAAATACCCCCCCCCCCCTCAAAATGGGCACTATGAATTTGTGGTCCGGGAAATGCATAACAGACGTCTAAAACACTTACTGTGTTACGTTAGATCATTGTTTATACAATCTACATCCTTATATAAGGCTGTAAAAACTTATAAATGGTTGTTATTGTTGCATTTTTCACGTTTTTCTCTCAAAATTCTCACTCTGAAAAAATAAACCCCCTGGGGGGGCCAGATTTAATACTCCCTACAAATTTGTAGGGTAGGGCGTACGCCCGACAGATTTTTTAAAGTTTAGCCGCATCGACGCACATGCACCGAGAGCAAGGCGGTTCGTAAAATACACGGAACTATCCCTTAAGGTCGCCGATAGTGCAATATGACGTATATCGCTTCGATTTTGGCCCGGAAATCACGATTTCGTCATTTCTTGGCCGTCTGCCAATTCGTTTTTTATTTTATTTTGTCGGGCGGGTTACTCGCATAAGTCGCGCTTTTGTGTAGTCAGGTGGTCACTTTTTTAGTGTTCACTGTCTGCAACCGAAACCATGAGGGCAGCGACAAGAAAGAAATGCATGCACGAGCGTACAAAAGCGCGACTTATGCGAGTCAATATACGTCATATTTAGTGATGGAAAAGCGCCAGAAAAAATGGCGCCAGGCGCCAAGGGCGCCATGGCGCCATTCGGAAAGTGGGCGCCAAGCGCCAAGGGCGCCACAGAAAAAGGGCGCCAGGCGCCAAGGGCGCCATGGCGCCATTCAGAAAGTGGGCGCCAGGCGCCAGGGGCGCCACGGAAAGAGGGCGCCAAGCGCCAAGGGCGCCATGGCGCCATTTGGAAAATAGGGCGCCAGGCGCCAAGGGCGCCAGAATAAAAAAGTGCCTACACCACCATGCGTGTGCTAAAAATGTTTCTACGGCACCATTGTACGCGCATTCACTTCTTTATTCGCGTTCTCCAGGATGTAATGAACAAAAACAAAGCTAGCAAAAAAATTTTTTTGAATAAAATCCACATGACGAATTCAAACGCAATGGAAATTGTCATTTGACAACAATCCATTCATTACAAATAGACCTTTCCAAACAATCTTTCCTAATTGCAACGATTTAAATCCGTTTATTTCTGATTTTGCAAGTTAGACGGTCCATCATTCTTGTCTTTTGATCCGTCAGACAGATCTGGTGAACCGTTGAAACGAAAGATTTCCACCCACTCACACCACTCCGTCCATTTTTCTGGCGCATTTAGATCATCCACGGATGCGTTTTTCATTTTGTTTTCGTTTACACAGCACTCACCGTGAAACCCTGCTGGCGCCTTTTTGGCGCCCTTCTAAAGCAGGGCGCCAGGCGCCAAGGGCGCCACGGAAAAAGGGCGCCAAGCGCCAAGGGCGCCATGGCGCCTTTCAGAATGTGGGCGCCAGGCGCCAAGGGCGCCACAGAAAAAGGGCGCCAAGCGCCAATGGCGCCATGGCGCGGCGCCCTTTGGCGCCCTCAAATGGCGCCAGCGCCATGGCGCCATTCCATCACTAGTCATATTGCAATATCGGCGACCTTAACGGATAGTTGAGTGTATTTTACGAACCGCCGGGCTCTCGGTGCATGTGCGTCGAAGCGGCTGAACTTAAAAAATCTATCGGGCGTACGCCCTACCCTACAAATCTGTAGGGAGTATTAAATCTGGCCCCTGGGGGTATTTCGAGGAAATACGGTACACACATACATATCTGAAAATTGCTTAAAACAGTCAAAAAGTTAGGAAAATGATTGATTTTTAGTGAAAATAGGGATAACATTTCTCAAAAATACCGTAAATCCTCGAATAAGTCCCCCCCCCCTCGAATAACTCCCCCCTCGAATAACTCCCCCCTGTAAACTGACTGAGGAAAAAATAACTCCCCCCTCGAATAACTCCCCCTCTTTTATGGGTGGGAACAAAGTCCACGTATAAAAAACGTATGTACGTATATGATCATTAAAAGCATTCATTATTTTGCAGTTTTTGCACACTAGCATTGATTTTATTGCATGAATTATGGGATTTCTATTCTGGCTCACACGTTTATGCAGCCTACTTAACCCCATTCAGATGATATACTGATCAAGTATTTTACTCAATATTCCGACGAAGAAATAACTCCCCCCCTCGAATAAGCCCCCCCTCAAAAAATTCTGAGGAAAAAATAACTCCCCCGGGGACTTATTCGAGGATTTACGGTACTCACATTTACGTTTTCTCGGAGCAAAAGTACCTACGTTTACTCCTGACTAAAAGTTAAAAAAATTACTTAACGTTTTCTGTGCTCAGGGGGTGAGTAAAAAATGCATACTTTACGTTTACGTATACTTTGAAAAAAGTTTGATACATTTAACAACTCTGCATTCCGCTTAGCTTATCATTCATTGACATGTTTTTATCTGGGACTGGCGGGATTATTGAATTTTTTGCTGGTTTTAATGCGAGTACCTAGTTAGCTTGGCTTATATCCTTTCAATTAATCGTAGAAATTTATGGATGATATCAAAGGGACTCGTTTACTCAAAATACCACCCAAGGGTATTTTTGAATGTGAGTAAGGCAAAAGGATAACTTGTTGTAATTTTTTTCTGAAATTGCATGACTACTTCAACGCTTTACGGAACGATTCACTGCGCAAAAATGTTTTTGCATGTGCAAAAGCCTCTGCAAATGCATGTGCCATTCGTCCACAAAACACCCCTCCCAATAACAGGCGCGCCAGCTAGCCGAAGTAACCATATCCAAGAAAAACCTGCTGTCTGAAAATTCAGATTTAAATCAGCAAATCGAGGAAGCTGAATCGCAAATCGCTCAATTAAATCGAATGCGGCAAGCGATGGGCAACGAAATGGAAGAATATAGGAGGAATTTCGATCAGGCTGAGAGGGACAGAGTGGCAGCTTTGCAGCACATTTGTGCTTTTTTCTTTTTTTTTCTCCATCTTTGATAGTAAAAAACCACAGTTGGACTAGCTCTAGCGCTTTTAAAGTGAATATTGAACTATTCCGGTAAAATACACTAGTTAAATACCATATTTGCTTGAATAGTTCCCCCCCCCCCTTGAATAATTTCCCCCTCGAATAATCCCCCCCTGTCAGACGACTGAGGAAATGATAATTCCCCCCCTCGAATAATTCCCCCCTTAAAAGATTCGATCAATTGTTTGTGCCCAATATTAACAAAAATGGCATGTTCCTGTGTTAATAAAGCATATTTCATTAAATGTGTTGATAGAAACATGCTTGAATGTTTTGACGAAATAATAATTCCCCCCTTGAATAATTCCCCCCCCCTCGAATAGTTCCCCCTCAAAAAAGTCTGACGAAATAATAATCCCCCAGGGGGATTATTCAAGCAAATACGGTACATACCATTCCATGAAGATTACCGTACCTACCTGTTTTACCTATCATTTTACACTTTCCATCCCATTTTAGAGTTGCCTTAGAACAGAAGTGACGCCTCACCCCTGTGGAGCGAACTGACCCTCCACAGGGGTCAGGCGTCAGAAGAACAGTGGATGCTCTGATAATTTTTTACAACCAGTTGCCAGCCAAAGATCCACTAAAATACCCTGCAGAATGTCAAATGCCATGCAAACTGTCAAAAGCCATGTTAAATGTGAAAATAATGTGAAACGCACAGTAAAAAATGAATTTGACATTTTACATAACTTTTGACACTTTGCATGACATATGACAGTTTTCAAAGTGTGTGACTGGCCCCAGGAGCACAACGACCACAATTTCAGAAACTTAAACACATTTCAGGCGCCTTACCTGCGCCTTATGTCGTAATATATCTGAGCCCAATTCTATACCTCATTGAACTCCCCCCCACCCAGTTGTCCCACATGGAAGAAGATAGGGATTCATTCCACGATCAATGCAAACAACTAGAGGACAAATTAGCAGAATCGCATAGACAACTGCAAAAAGCGAATGCCGAGGCGCAAATGTGGAGGAATAAGTATGAGAGTGAAGGTAGGGTGCAACTTCTAGACCATGTAAAATGCCCTGTAAAATATCATTCAAATTAAATCTCATTCAAAGTATAAAAATTCATGTAAAATGCCATGAAAATATGGCAGAATTTGCTTGCCATTTTACAGGGCATTCTATTTACGGTACATGACTTTTGAAACTTTGTATGACATTAGAAATTTTACAAAAATTACAAAAAAAAATGTTTTTATTTGTCAATTTGAAAATCAAATCTGTCACTCAATCTCAAAAACCCTAAAATTCAGGCTCTCAAATGGACTCGGACGCCTTACGTAGGGCGCACCAACATGCCCAAGAATTGCAGGAACAATTAGATCGACTGCACGAACGCGTTCAACAAAAAGAGAAATTGAGATCGAAAAGTCAGAGAGATGCTGATGAGGCGCAGATGGAAGTGGGCAGGGTGAGTGGTTTAAAAAAAATAAAAACAGCGATTTTAAGAATTTTTTCAAAAAGTGTGTGTTTTGGGTTTGGTTGTGAAAAGGTAAAAAGTATGGAATTTAGAATTTTAGAAAAGAATTGAATTGAAATTGAAAAAAACTAAAAAATTGAATTACTGTATATCGTCGAATAAGACCCCGGGAAGTTATTTTTCATCAGAGTTTTTTGAGGGGGGGGGGATTCAAGAAGGAAGTATTATTGAAGTGGTGGAGTTATTCAAATAAGTGACTGACAGTGTCACCAAACCAAAAAAGCATGCTAGCACTAGGCATCAGTGTTCTGGCGTTTTTAACCCCCCCCCCCCCTTTCAGCTAAGCTCCGCCCTCAGCTCGAGCGACAAACAAGTCAAATCGTTCGAAAAGCACAACTTGGAATTGCAAAAAAAGTGCGACACACTGGCGGCAGAATTGGATTCTACTCAGAGGGAAACGCAGCAAATGCATTCTGATATGAATAGATATAGAGTTAGGATGGAAGAGAGTGAAGATGAGATTTGATTTTTTTTTTGTTTTTTTTCTCGTACAAAATTGCACAGAGATAGCACAAAATACTATACTTTTTGTAGTACTCACATTTTGGGGACGAAATTACTTTTCCACTAATAACCCCAACAGCAGGACATAAGTATGTCATGCAAAAGGCCAGAAAATCGTAAAAAGACATGT
The DNA here is from genome assembly GCA_964036195.1 of Sphaerolaimus hirsutus. NCBI lineage: Eukaryota > Metazoa > Nematoda > Chromadorea > Monhysterida > Sphaerolaimidae > Sphaerolaimus > Sphaerolaimus hirsutus. The sequence continues at coordinate 1,853,932 of OZ038457.1, forward strand.
AGGTAAAATAAAAAATATTTTCCTGTGATTAATGATCGATACTTCATACTCATTACTCGATACTTTATAATGAGGCAATACTATTTAAGCAAGGGCCTCTTTCCGACGCCGAGTTAATGGTTTCACTTGTTGTTGTTTTCGGTTTTGTTGAAATATTTATCTTTAGTCTGTACTCTTAGACATCGAACTAACAAATGAACAGTCGCATTTCAAACACAAAAATATGACCAGATTTACAAAATCAAGCCCTTTTTTCTCCAATCACCCCCCAAAAACCCCAGGCGGCAGCGGCAAAAAGAGAAGTGAAATCTCTGACCCAGGAAGTGCACGATTTACAAGAGCAGTTGTCGTTTGATGGGAAATCGTCGCATGATATGCAGAAATATATCAGGAAATTGGAAAATGAGAAAGACCAACTTCAGAATGCTTTGGAGGAGGCGGAAAATGTGCTAATGCAAGAAGAAAATAAAATAAAATTTGAAATTGTTTCTGTGGAAGCTCACCATGTAAAGTGAAACTTTTTGGAAACTATCACCAAAATGGAGAACTAATATAGGTAAATGAAGTATTTGACTAAAGTGATGTCACTTTACTACATTTTATACATTTATACATAGATTGTGTACAAACTGGCTTACGTACCCTATCCCCCCATGGACTTCTTACCCCCTGGGTTGATATAGCATTCGAGGACTACTTCTCCTGGAGGACTACTTCGACCGGACTTTTATAACGTGGGATGATGTACCGTATTTCTCCAATCAAAGCACCCTGGGTGCTTTACAAAATTGGAGCACTTTTCAAACTACTTTTGAAGTGCCGTTTATAGCACCCTGGTGCAATGCAAATCACAGGGTGCTATACTATGTATTGTTCAATACCGATGTGTCGCAAAACTGTGATTGGTAAGATCGAAATGCTTTTGCAATTATCCCACGACCCACAAATCTTTGAACCCAAGCGCCACTGCCAAGTTGTTCTGGTGAATTACACCAGAAGCGTTTGATTTAGCCGCAGCACGCAAAAGAATGCCGCGCACCATGCAAAATATGCAATAGATAAATAGGGGGCAGGCCTGATACGCACACGTGCCCGATACGCACATATGCCCGTTTTTTTCACTTGACACTTTTTTAAGTGATTTTCAGACATGAGTAAAGTGGAAAAAAGTTGCGCAATGACATTAGTGAACTTTTTTCACTTCACTCATATCTGAAAATCACTTGAAAAAGTGTCAAGTGAAAAACAGTGAAAAATGGCTATTTTTCAGTTTTTTTCACTTGACACATTTTCAAGTGATTTTCAGATCTGAGTGAAGTGAAAAAAGTTCACTGATGTCATCGCGCAACTTTTTTTGACATTACTCATATCTGAAAATCACTTGAAAAAGTGTCAAGTGAAAAAAACGGGCATATGTGCGTATCGGGCACGTGTGCGTATCAGTGCACGCCCGATAAATAGGCATGTGTGCTAAAAAAACGCCGCGCGCCACAATATTATTTACGCCAACATATGTGCCGACAACTGTGTGGAAGGAGTTGGACACGGTGTCCATTGTGTTTAGATACGAACCCCCCGTTTTCTTGAAACTGTGTAATTACACGAATAGGTTGCGTAAGCTGGAATTGGATGAATTTTTGCGCGTTTTAGAGCGAGAGTGCAGTTGTGTTGACACATCGCCTTTTTTCTCTACGCCACATGGTCACATTTTGACTGGGGATTGTAGAATTGTTCAAAATGTCAAGCTACGTGACTTATTTTGCAAGGGTAGCAAATTCAGACTACCCGTAAAAGAAAATCATGATGCAGTGTATTTCAGTATGGTTGGGGCGTTGGGTGGCTTGCTAAAGTTTCTAAAAAGAAAAGTGGGTGATGGGAAATTTGTTAGAAATTTTGTCTCAGCGTATAAAGCTGAACTGAGAAACCATGTGTTCAAAATACCGTTCAGTGGTGAACAGGTGACTGATTATAATGACTGCTGGAAAGATTTAAGCAACTTGCATGATTTATACATCATAGTTCCGGTAGATAAGGCGGCGAATAATTACGCGTTTGTTTGCAAGAAATACTATTTTCAAGTTCTTGCCTCTGAACTAGGTTTCTGTGAAAATACTCTGGAATTTCACAATAGTAGCAGTTATAAGAAAGTGGGTTCAAAGTGCACGCATTTTTCATCGTTGATGAACAGACATCGTGTTCTGGTGGATAGGTATGCATTTGCAAAAAGTTTCTATACAGAGACAATACCCTTATTTTTTGCTACTGTGAAAATGCATAAATCACCGGCGAAATTTCGTTTTGTTAGTGGAGCTAGGCGGGCTAGTACAAAGCCGTTGTGCCTACTAGCTTCTACAATATTACAATCACTTCTAAAGATGCTTAAAGCTTATTGTGCCGTATTTGATAAGCGTAATGGTGTAAAAAGCTTCTGGATGGTAGAAAGTAGCATGGAAGCTCTATCAAAAATAAATAGTTGGGTTGGCACGGATATAGGCACAATTTTTACTGCGGATTTTACTACATTGTTCCCCAAACTTCCATTTAATGTTATGGTTAATAGTATGAAAGAGGCGATTGAACTGTTAGTAAAAAGTGACAAAATAAATATATTTAGGAATCACATTTCTGTAGATGTTAATTTGAAGCCAAAATCAATTATTACGTTGAGTAGAGTGGAACTGCTTGAAGTGCTGGTCTTGAGTTTAGAAGAAAACTACATAGAATTTGGGTCTAACTTATTTAGACAGATATGTGGTATACCAGCGGGTGGGGCGCACTCACCGGCACTTGCAAATTTGACACTGTCAATGCTTGAATTTAAATATGTTAAAAACAACTTAAGAGATGTCAATATGGCAATGACACATAGAATTTTCCGGTATGTAGATGACTGTTTAGCTATCGAAATACCCGATTTCTTGGAAGTGTGTAAAAAAGTGTACCCAGACAGTTTGCCACTCGTAATGGCTTCAAAGCCAGAGACTGGACTGTGTCCATTTCTAGACATAGAATTTGTGTTTTTGGGTAGTGAAATGTACTATAAAAATTACGATAAGAGGAGACTGTTTAATTTTGATGTCACAAGGTTGCTTTTTCCGGATTCTAATGTGTCTAAAAAATTGATTGACACTGTAATTATTGGCGCTTTGGTCAGATACGCCAGGACTAGTTTTGACAAGCAGCAATTTTTACCTGTGGTGCGAGAACTAGTTGACAGACTTATATTTAATGGTTGGCATATTAATGTATTTTTACGGGCATTTTCACGTTTTATAGATCGGAAGCCTCTACTGGTTACGAAGTTAGAGCTGGAGACGCTTTGTGAACGCTCTACATTTTTACAGAGATGTCTGATACGCCCGTGAAATACTTATGTTCTTGTTGTGTCCACTTGGTTGCATTTTTTCACCAATTCCGTACGAATGTGTACAATCGAAAATAAAATAAAATACGACTGAAGCCTTACCTACGTTAAGACTAGCTGACGTTGGTTGGAAACCGATTTTAGCACTTGTGTGCTCGTATTGGAAGTGAGTTTGAAGTGGGAATATTTCTGGTATTGATGGCTGATCGTTTTTATGCGCATACATAGATGCGACCGGCTTTTGGCTTGCGGCGTGGCAGTGCGAATTCGGGTCTGGCACGCGGCCAAAATAGGCGTCAGAGCTTCAAAAGGCCTCGAATGGACTCCAATAGCCCCCCAATTAGAGGAAGAGGCGGTCAGGCGGGACAGGTTCGTGTTTGTGTTTAGTTTTCGTGAAGGGTGAGTATTTTTTCTGGTCTTTTTGAGTAGGTTTGCACCGGGTGGACTTCCAAACTGATGAGTCCTGGGTCCACGGTGCGCAACGGTCTTTGGGAAAGGACGAAACCGTTGCTTCCATATAGGTAGAAAAATATGATCACCAAATTTTTGTCGGATTAAAAGTAAAGCACCCGGGTGCTTTACACGGAACATTTTGCACAGCACAGCACCCCGGGAGCTTTGAACGGGGGGGTGCTTTGATCGGAGAAATACGGTAGTCCTCCATACAAAATATCTAATTACACTATTGGGGCATCTGTTGGGCCATGGGAATGTGTCTGATATTTCCTTTTATTTATTGCGATGCAAGAACACTGCTTGCATCAGATCAAAAATATTTATCGACGCGTAGCACGCCACAATTATGCACGCGTCTGTTAGGCCCAATGATGGGTAAGTTCTCCAAAAAAATACACTTTCTGTGTTTTGAGTTTTTCAAAAATGAATACCTGTGTTTTGAGTGTTTTTCTCAAAAAAAAACTTGAGTAACTCTGTTTTTATTTCTCTGTTTTTTTGTAAAAACTCGATTTTTTGAGTTTTTTTCTAAAAAAACTCGAGTTTTTTCCAAAAAATTCGAGTTCCCCCCCCCCAAAAAAAATTTGATTTACAGCATTTCGATTGGGAAACAGTGGTTTTCTTATAAAATATTGGTTTTACACATGTTTTAACCCCACATAACATCTGTGTTTTCATTCAAGTGTCAAAATGTCCTTAAAATGTCCACAATGAGGACATCAACATCACAACACCAGCAACAAAATGCCCAGAAACGACAATTTACGCAGTACTCCAAAATTCTACAATGGATGTGCACTGTATGGAAAGACTACGGAATTGATTTGAACTACACCTGAGGCATCTAGTTCCGAATGTCGTTAAGTCCATCATTTTGGGTTTTTTCAAAATTGCATTTGAAATTTCAAAGTTGGCCTGAGCAGGCAACTTTAAAGTGACAAGTCTTGCCCAAAACTTTTTGAAAAGCTTATGAATTTGACTACATTTTCCATATTTTAAACCCTCTGGCCGGAATATATACTCATAGTTATGATGAGTTTTTTGACATCACCTCAGCAGATTCAGTGGAGATAACGAGTTTCGGGTGAAATTTCACTCGAATGTCGGTATCTCCACTTCCTATTTATTACCTGTTCCACCTCATCATACCGTATCTATAAGGTGTTAAAATTCATATATTGATGCTGGCATACTACACAAAGGACTTGCTATGTATAGCATTAATGGTGGGGAAATTATGCCTTTTTCATGTAGTGGCTCCAAACGGCGCCATTTTTATGGAGTGGCGCCATGGACTCCAAAATGGCGCAATTTTTATTGAGTGGCGACATGGACTCCAAAATGGCGCCATTTTTATGGAGTGGCGCCATGGACTCCAAAATGGCGCCATTTTTATGGAGTTGCGCCATGGACTCCAAAATGGCGCCATTTTTATGGAGTGACGCCATGGACTCCAAAATGGCGCCATTTTTATGGAGTGGCGCCATGGACTCCAAAATGGCGCCATTTTTATGGAGTGGCACCATGGGGTGCCATTTTTATGGAGTGGCGCCATGGACTCGGAAATGGTGCCATTTTTATGGACTGGCGCCATCGACTCGGAAATGGCGCCATTTTTATGGAGTGGCGCCATGGGGTGCCATTTTTATGGAGTGGCGCCATGGACTCCAAAATGGCGCCATTTTTATGGAGTGGCACCATGGGGTGCCATTTTTATGGAGTGGCGCCATGGACTCGGAAATGGTGCCATTTTTATGGACTGGCGCCATCGACTTGGAAATGGCGCCATTTTTATGGAGTGGCGCCATGGGGTGCCATTTTTATGGTGTGGCGCCATGGACTTGGTAACAGCGCCATTTTTATGGAGTGGCGCCATGGACTCGGAAACGGCGCCATTTTTAGGAGTGGCGCCATGGACTCTGAAATGGCGCTATTTTTATGGAGTGGCGCCATGGACTCGGAAACGGCGCCATTTTTAGGAGTGGCGCCATGGACTCTGAAATGGCGCTATTTTTATGGAGTGGCGCCATGGACTTGGAAACAGCACCATTTTTATTGAGTGGCGCCATGGACTCGGAAATGGTGCCATTTTTATGGAGTGGTGCCATGGACTCGGAAACGGTGCCATTTTAATGGAGTGGTGCCATGGACTCGGAAATGGCGCCATTTTTATGGAGTGGCGCCATGGACCCGGAAATGGCGCCATTTTTATGGAGTGGTGCCATGGACTCAGAAACGGTGCCATTTTTATGGAGTGGCGCCATGGACTCGGAATGGACTCGGAAACGGCGCCATTTTTATGGAGTAGCGCCATGGACTCAGAAACAGCGCCATTTTTATGGAGTGGCAGCATGGACTCGGAAACGGTGCCATTTTTAGGAGTGGTGCCATGGACTCTGAAATGGCACTATTTTTATGGAGTGGCCCCATGGAGTCGGAAATGGCGCCATTTTTATGGAGTGGCGCCATGGACTCAGAAACGGCGCCATTTTTATGGAGTGGCGTCATGGACTTGGAAACGGCGCCATTTTTATTGAGTGGCGCCATGGACTCAGAAATGGTGCCATTTTTATGGAGTGGTGCCATGGACTCGGAAATGGCGCCATTTTTATGGAGTGGTGCCATAGACTCAGAAATGGTGCCATTTTTATGGAGTGGCGCCTTGGACTTGGAATGGACTTGGAAACGGCGCCATTTTTATGGAGTAGCGCCATGGACTCGGAAACAGCGCCATTTTTATGGAGTGGCAGCATGGACTCGGAAACGGCGCCATTTTTAGGAGTGGTGCCATGGACTCTGAAATGGCACTATTTTTATGGAGTGGCCCCATGGAGTCGGAAATGGCGCCATTTTTATGGAGTGGCGCCATGGACTCAGAAATGGTGCCATTTTTATGGAGTGGTGCCATGGACTCCAAAATATTGCCATTTTATGGAGTGGTGCCATGGACTCCAAAACTCGGGTTATTCTGGAGATGTTTTACAGCAATTTTGAAAAAAAATCAAAAAAGTGAAATATATTAAAAATTGGTTCTGCTTGATCAGCAGATGGTTATTCTGGTGATGTTTCACAGCAATTAAAAAAAAATTATTACAAAAGTGAAATATATGTAAAATTGGTTCTGCTTGATCAGTAGATGATTATTCTGGAGATGTTTCACAGCAATTTTGAAGAAAAAAATCAAAAAAGTGAAATATATAAAATATTGGTTCTGCTTGATCAGTAGATGGTTATTCTGGTGATGTTTCACAGCAATTTTGAAGAAACAATTTTTAACAAGATAAATATATGTCAAATTGATTCGTCTTGATCAGCAGATGATTATTCTGGTGACGTTTCACAGCAATTTTGAAAAAAATTCTTACAAAAGTGAAATATATGTAAACTTGGTTCTGCTTGATCAGCAGATGATTATTTTGGTGATGTATCACAGCAATTTTGAAATATTTGTCAAATTGGTTCTGATCAAAATTGCTGTGAAACATTACCAGAATAATCATCTGCTGATCAAGCAGAACCAATTTGACGTATAATTCACTTTTGTTAAAATTTTTTTTTCAAAATTGCTGTGAAACATCACCAGAATAATCATCTGCTGATCAAGCAGAACCAATTTGACATATAATTCACTTTTGTTAAATTTTGTTTTCAAAATTGCTGTGAACCATCACCAGAAAAATCATCTGCTGATCAAGCAGAACCAATTTGACATATAATTCACTTTTGTAAAAAATTTTTTTTTCAAAATTGCTGTGAAACATCACCAGAATAATCATCTGCTGATCAAGCAGAACCAATTTGACATATATTTCACTTTTGTTAAAATTTTTTTTCAAAGTTGCTGTGAAACATCACCAGAATAATCATCTGCTGATCAAGCAGAACCAATTTGACATATATTTCACTTTTGTTAAAAAATTTTTTCAAAATTGCTGTGAAACATCACCAGAATAATCATCTGCTGATCAAGCAGAACCAATTTGACATATAATTCACTTTTGTTAAAAATTTTTTTTCAAAATTGCTGTGAACCATCACCAGAAAAATCATCTGCTGATCAAGCAGAACCAATTTGACATATAATTCACTTTTGTTAAAATTATTTTTTCAAAATTGCTGTGAAACGCCACTCCATAAAAATGGTGCCATTTCCAAGTCCATGGCGCCACTCCATAAAAATGGCACCATTTTGGAGTCCACGGCGCCACTCAATAAAAATGGCGCCATTTCCAAGTCCATGGCGCCACTCCATAAAAATGGCACCATTTTGGAGTCCACGGCACCACTCAATAATAATGGCGCCATTTTGGAGTCCATGGCGCCACTCAATAAAAATGGTGCCATTTCCGAGTCCATGGCGCCACTCAATAAAAATGGCGCCATTTCCGAGTCCATGGCACCACTCAATAATAATGGTGCCATTTTGGAGTCCATGGCACTACTCAATAAAAATGGCACCATTTTGGAGTCCATGGCGCCACTCAATAAAAATGGTGCCATTTCCTAGTCCATGGCGCCACTCAATAAAAATGGCGCCATTTCCTAGTCCATGGCGTCACTCTGTTAAAATGGCGCCATTTCCTAGTCCATGGCACCACTCCATAAAATTGGCGCCATTCCCTAGTCCATGGCGCCACTCCATAAAAATGGCGCCATTTCCATATCCATGGCGCCACTCCATAAAAATGGCGCCATTCCCTAGTCCATGGCACCACTCTGTTAAAATGGCGCCGTTTCCATATCCATGGCGCCACTCCGTAAAAATGGCGCCATTTCCTAGTCCATGGCGCCACTCCGTTAAAATGGCGCCATTCCCTAGTCCATGGCGCCACTCCATAAAAATGGCGCTGTTTCCATATCCATGGCGCCACTCAATAAAAATGGCGCCATTTCCTAGTCCATGGCGCCACTCCATAAAAATGGCGCCGTTTCCATATCCATGGCGCCACTCAATAAAAATGGCGCCATTTCCTAGTCCATGGCGCCACTCCATAAAAATGGTGCCGTTTCCTAGTCCATGGTGCCACTCCATAAAAATGGCGCCATTCCCTAGTCCATGGCGCCACTCCATAAAAATGGCGCCGTTTCCATATCCATGGCGCCACTCAATAAAAATGGCGCCATTTCCTAGTCCATGGCGCCACTCCATAAAAATGGTGCCGTTTCCTAGTCCATGGTGCCACTCCATAAAAATGGCGCCATTCCCTAGTCCATGGCGCCACTCCATAAAAATGGCGCCGTTTCCATATCCATGGCGCCACTCAATAAAAATGGCGCCATTTCCTAGTCCATGGCGCCACTCCATAAAAATAGCGCCATTCACCAGTCCATGGCGCCACTCGATAAAAATGGCGCCGTTTCCATATCCATGGTGCCACTCCATAAAAATGGCGCCGTTTCCATGCCCATGGCACCACTCCATAAGAAGCCACCCTATAAAAATGGTGTCATCTGAGAGTAAATCTATGAGTGGACATACCGACATTCGGACAAAGATTTTTTGGAGATACCGACATTCGGAAAAAGTTTTTTTGGAGATAACGAGTTTCGAGTGATTTTTTCAAAAAACAGGTTCAGATTTCTATACCGTAATTCGGATGATTTTTCCAATTTTGTATGGGGTTTTAGACCAATCCGTGCAATTCTATACCGTAATTCGGAAATAGATTTCTGGCAGTGGAGATACCGAGTTTCGAGTGAAATAAATGTTGGCTTTTATTGGACATACCGAGATTCGAGTGAAATTTCATCAATTTCAGGGTGGACATACCGACATTCGGATGATTTTTTTGATTTTTTTCAAGAATCGGTGTCTCTGTATCTCGGGAATGGAGTGAGATATTGAGAAAATTTTTTTTCTATAATGAACAAATATATATGCATATATCAGATCTGCACCTAACTCATTTTTTGTCATTTTGGTCCTTACCGACATACGGAACTAGATGCCTCAACTACCATTTACCTTGAAATACCCCCATGGGGGTTTATTATTTTATCAGAAAGTTTTGTAAGGATCATCGAAAATAGTAGGCATTTACGTAACCAAAACAGGTTATAAATGCATACAAACAGGATATATTTGAAATAAACATGTAGATAGCTACACAACCTAGTACAGTCTATGTGTAGCTGCGATGCAAATTAGCAGTAATAAATCCATCATGTACATTGGATACATGATGTACATCATCCCAGAGGGGGCTATTTCAAGGGGGGGGGCTTATTATTTCACCAGTCCATTTTGAGGGGGGGTTAATTCGAGGTAGTAAGGTATACTTAAATGTCGAAACTAGTGATGTAAAAGCGCCATGGTGCTGGCGCTTGGCGCTAGCGCCAAAGCAAAAAGCGCCATGGCGCTTTTGGCGCTTGGCGCTATTTTCCCGTGGCGCCATTGGCGCTTGGCGCCATGCCCATGAAAAGCGCCACGGCGCTTTTGGCGCTTGGCGCTATTTTTGACTGGCGCCAGGAACAAAATGCCTGGCGCTGGCGCTTGGCGCTAGCGCCAAAGCAAAAAGCGCCATGGCGCTTTTGGCGCTTGGCGCCATTTTGCTCTGGCGCCATTGGCGCTTGGCGCTAAGGTTCGGAAAAGCGCCATGGCGCTTTTGGCGCTTGGCGCCATTTTGCTCTGGCGCCATTGGCGCTTGGCGCTAAGGTTCGGAAAAGCACCATGGCGCTTTTGGCGCTTGGCGCCAAAGTTCTGGCGCTTTTCGCATCACTAGTCGAAACTTAAATTGTCAAATCCACCATGAGATGTGCATGCCATCTTGAATTTCTTTTTTGTACCATTATAAAATATGAATACATTATGTACATATTTACATACTATACATGCTTATCTTATCTTGTTTAGTATAACTGAATTAATGTGCATTCAACCGCTTCGCTGAAAAAACACAAAAACTCAAAAAAACTTTTCTGTGTTTCCGTGTTTCTGTGTTTCTGTGTTCTCCAAAAAAAAACTCATTTGAGTTTTGAGTTTTTCAAAATTTATGAGTTTCCGTGTTTGTGTGTAAAACAAAAACACAGAAACTCAATGAGTTTCTGTGTTCAATTTCTGTGTTTTTTCCATCGTTGGTTAGGCCTATTGACATCGTAATTTGTAATTTGTAATTTGTCGCGACTAGATTTGTCCTTTCACATTTAAATTGCCGTTATGCTGTAATTCGGGCTCCATAAATACCACATTTTCATGTTCCCAAAATTCCGTGGATTAAAGTGGAGTCATCATTGTATAGGTAACGATCGAGTTATTTAAGGTAACATACACATTATATCCTATTTGGTTGAAGGGAATTTCCACTTTACCCCAAGACGTAATTTGAACATGTAAAAATGGACAAGAAATAGGTAGTCACGATTTCGGAAATCATAACAATGAGCTCAAGATCAACTAAATCAAATTTGCACATTTCTAAAAAAGCGTGCGGGATTAACGATGGCAAATTTTATTGAGTTTTCGAATTTTTTCACCATTTCTGGAGTCACTTAAAAATCGTTTCTTTTTTAGACAAATTCGAATTTACCTATGAATTTTTCAAGAATGTTCGATTGAAAATGAGTATAAAATGCAAAGCATAATAAAAGGAGAATTTCTTGTAAGCGGCAGAACTTAAATGTGCAAATGTGTCTGTTCATAAATAAAACTTGGAAAAATGCAAAACATTGAGACGTATACAAAATTCGACAGAAATATTCAAAAATGCAATAATTTAGTGGAAAAATTCAAAAACTATTTTTTTTAAATCGTAATTTGAAAAGTTATTTTAGAAAAAAAAACACTTAAAAATTAAAACACTTTTTCCAGGTTGGTTGCCATCGTCAGCATGATTGGCAGTATCGGAATCCATTATTCAATATGTTAGGTATCCTGTCACCGATCAGATTTGTGTCACTTAGTCAATTATTTGTGTACACGAGTTCACGCCCTTCACGGGGCAAACTTCACTTTTCACATTTCCCTTTTTTGCTGTGCTAATAGCGAAATTCGGCTCCTATTTCAGACTAAGTTTTGTGTTGTCGATATTTTATAAAAAATATTTCAAAACTACGGTTGATTTCAATGTTTAGAATCGAAATTATTAGTTTGTCATGTTACTGGATAATATTTTTATTCGGTGTTTCCTCGCTAAAAATTAGGCTTTTTCGACATTTTTTTCTTTACAAAATCTTCTTTTTGACTTTTAAATCACATTTGTTATAAAAAAGAGATGAATATAAATCCCCCCTGTCACTTTCGAATTCACGTACCATAACATGCCAGACACCAAGATTTCCAACAAAGTTCAAGACTTTGAAAATTTAAATCGCACCTTTTAATGGAAAATACATTCCTGAACCCACCACAAACAGAATGAAAATAAAGGTAAAACTTTCATTGATGTGTATGCATTGAAGCGTCACAGATAGTGTTTCAAAAGTGGGTGATCCTCTGAAAATTAAGTCAATATATCTCAGAAAAGCTTTCAAAACTTATACCTATATACAAACCACTCTGGAAAATCTGAAAAAATACCTAAATGCGACGTGTTACTGTATTTTCCCTTCAAAAAGAAAATAGTATTAAAACTTTCTGAAAAAAGCGCTGGAGAAAAACCCTTGTAAAAATACTAGAGTTTTGATATCTTTCTTTAAATTTGTCAAAAAATTACTCTCCCGAGATGTATGAAACGCTAATCACCAATATCACATTCAAGGTTGTCCGATTAGTGCCGCTTTACAGCCCTGGCGCTGGGCACATACAAACACAGTTGTTAAAATACTGGTATTTTTGGAAAGTGTAAGTGTAAGTGTAAATACACTTTCCAAATTTTGAGTATGGATACCAAAAGTGTAAGGTATTTTAAAAATACCTAGGAAAGTGTAAAAAAAGTGTAAGTGTAAAAAAATTTTTAGAAAGAGCTCTCACTGTTGAACATTAGAAAGCACCGCTGTTCTCACCTTTAGATCAATTTATTTATCATTTTCATGCGTTATTTCACATTTTACAGCCTTTTATGAAACATTTCAGACTGTAACAAATACTGTAGTGGTATGAAGTTCCCTAATAATGGCACTTTTTCAGTGTTGATATTTTACTGATTAAGCAATGCGATACACACTGTTTAAATGCAAGAATGGAGATGCAGCAAATGTCAATAAAAAAGTTGACTTTGTGTCCAGCTGGTGAATTTCCATTTATCTTGTCCTTTTCACAAAAGTATGATGAAACTGTAGAATACCATAAGTACTGATAAAAGGTTGTAGATCAAATGCTAGTTTGTACATTTGCCATATTTTCTACATTCAATGTATTTTTTGTACATGACCCTATTTTATGCTTTCTCAAAAGCATAAAACAGGGCCATCTGAAAGAAAAATACACTTTCTGTACCCGGGTATTTTGCCCAGGAAAGTGTGAAAAAAAGTGTATGGGTATTTTATGAAAGTGTAAGTGTAAGTGTAAATATAAATACCCATTTACCCGGGTATTTCGGGTAAGTGTAAATACACTTTCGCAACTCTGCATACAAATGAGCCGAGATTCATTCCACACTTTGTGGCATTTGCTGCTTTATCACAGTTTGGCGCCACAGAGTTGTGATATAGGAGATTTTCAAAGTACCTCTAATATAAGGTATAACTTATATTGTTTTACTGACAATCCTTACACCTTTTATTAGAGGGTACCTTATATTTATTAGAGGTATCTTCAATTATTTTCGCCAGATTTTCCAAACTTTTAACCGACAGTAAACAAGAACGCAATTCATTTAATCAAACTTGAATGTATTATAGCAAAGCAGGTGTAATGCAAGAAAACGGTGCCGCAGGGCCAGAAGGGACACAGAGTTTTCGTGGTGCTCTCCGGCATTGTTCTCATCGTTGTCAATGTTTGGCAATGGTTTTAACGATTTTACGGTTTTGGCATGCAGCCAGCTGTGCCATGCATTAGAGGTATACCTTGTATTGGAGGTATGCCTTGCATTTGTTGTGTCAAGTTCAAAAACCCAAAAGTTATAAATTATATAAGACGGTACCTTATACTGGAGGTATACCTTATATTGGAGGTAATAAGGTATATATAAATGTAAAATGTATTTTTACTCATCCGTATGCGCCACTACAGAAAATGTAAAGTAAAACTTTCTTCACTTATACTCAGTACAAATAACTCATGAGTAAAAAACACTTTTTTTAGGAAAATATTTAAGCAATACTTTTTCATAAAATATGTAAAAGCAGGTATTTTATTGGGAATTGTAAAAGCGAGTACGCTTTTAGATTTTTACACTGGGAAGAGAAAACATATGTGTTTGTCAATATTCAACACAAGCACTTCCTTAAGTAACTACCTAGTGAAAGTAAAAGTTTTGCTTTACGTTTTCTGTACTCGGAGAGTGAGAAAAAAATAAATACTTCATGTTTACGTATACTTGGAAAAAAATTCAGTACTTTTAACAACTCTGTGTCCAACGGCCAAAAGTCACGCCATTTTTGCGCTATTTTCGCGCCACTATTTTGAGTCATCTGTCTACTCAACCATGTCAAGGTTAACATGTGACCGATAGCAAGGAATTTACAATTTAATTTGCACAAATCAAATAAATAGGTAGGTATTTATTGCACCAGATGAATACATTCCGCGCCAATATTTTCATTTTTAAGTTCCGAATTACTGGCATTATACCCGCAAATTTTCAAAATGTTTCCCAGGTAAATTCGTAAAATTGTTAATGAAAACTTGCAAAATTTCCGAACCCACCATAGAATTCCTGTTCAAATTTTGTGTAAAGTTTCAAATGCCATGTCAATTCACAAGTGTGTTAAAAAGCACCTGTCTTCGGTTTAATTGGATATAATAACCAGCTTTACTTTTATTTATTTATTTTATGATTTGATCAGATTTATTATTCCTTCTGTCGAACAAGGATTTCTGAAAATGTCATCGTTTTTTCAGAAGCGCTTCAAATTCTCATGAACAAAAATCACGCACAGGCACTTCATTTTATTCCATTAACATTTTGCTTTTGGTGTGACCGAAATTTTCGGTAGACTTGGCAAAATTCCAGCGTTTTCCACACACACACCATTTTACTTCGTTAAGATTTGCCATTTTCTATTCTAGCAAAGAAAATACCTACGGTATATACCCAATGTCATCTCAATACCTCAATGACTAACTAAATCATGCGTTATGTTTCCCACGCACTTGGGGTCATTTGCGAGCCATAAAATTGTGGACAAGAGAAATATTGTCATACCCAGGTTTTGAACTTGTGAAACCATTTATTGCACTGCGCTATAGAATTTGACCTTAGGGATTGTGGGCAGCGGCGGGAAATTTATTTAAAAGTTGATAAATGACTTGTGAAGTTTTTTCGGTTGAGTAGGCGAGTGGGATTTAACGAGTCATGGTAAAAAATAGTCTCGAGTCGGCCAAAAATTTTGAGTCTTGAGTCGAATTGAATGCACAACCTTTTGGTATTTTTTCATGTGTTAAAAATTGATTATGAAAAATTAGACTTTTAGAAATTATTCAGTGGGGACCCCGACTGGAATTTTGCCAAAAAATCCTAGTCGACTCAGTCAATAACTCGAGTCGTTGTTCACGGCCATCTTTTTTGATCGAGTTTTTGGTACCCACTTTTAGTTTTCGATTCTGTATCCAATTTTTCACTCTGTGACAAAACATAAAGGTAACAAAAACTGAAAGTTGAAAATGTAGGCATACTCGACGGACCGCATGGTATGCTATCATAAATAAAATTGAAATAATTCAAGCAAAAAAAGAAAAAAACATAACGGGAAAAAACATTCCTCCTTTGTACGCGACTCCGCCTTTCTTTTTTTAAATATTTTTCTTTTTGTGAAAGTGCATACATAAGTATCCAGCTCACGCGCTATCGACCGAGACATAAGTAATTTTGGGCGCATACTTTGCGATCCGCCGAGTATACCTGTTACTATACAGGTGCATAGTAAACTCAGTCAACTTTTGAAATACTATTCACAGTGGTGAAATTTGAAAAGCGTAAGTGGTGTGAAAATTTGTAGACATTATACAAGTTGCGTGTAAACGTTATTTATATTTTAAAAAGTTTTCAGATAAACTTTTTTACAATTATAACTTTGTCTTTTTTGTATCAGGAATGTTTCTTTTTACTTTCCTTGTCGCTTGATGTAGACTGGCAATGTCTGTGTAGTTTTCCTAATAGTTTTTTCTAATGATCACGTTTCGCATTTCATTTTTTTGTGAATTGAGATTTCTGTTAATAATAACTTACCGTATTTCCTCGAAATACCCCCCCCCTCGAAATACCCCCCCTCGAAATACCCCCCCCCCTCAAAATGGACACTATGAACTTATAAACCCCCCCCTCGAAATACCCCCCCCAAATTTCGTGTATAGTGAACGTAAATGACAAATGCTGCGGTTTGTCATCTGGGTAAACTCGGCAGACATGAAACGAATCAGGTATTCGGCCCTTGGTTACCAATGACGTATCTTTTTTAATTCGAACTTGAATGGACGGATTCCATTCGGTTCACGATACTTTTGATTCAATCCAACTTTTTATGCGAGAACGAGATGAGTTTGATAGACAAATCGTTATAGAAAGTCAGATTGTAAGGTCTTAGGTCGGATCTTATCGTCGCAGTCTCGACGAATTCCTTCAAAAAAGAACGTATGAACTTCCCAGTGCGTCCAAGTTACCTTTGCGTTGAATACGAATGAGGTAAAAGACGCTAGATTTCCGCTCTCGTCAACGAAAATGACCGCGGTATCCAATTAAATCAACATGTGTGTCAACTCGTGTGTGCGCCGCCATTAGCGACCAATTGCATTTGCTTAATCGCATTCCGCAGCCATTTTTGGTGACGCAGACGGAAATCCTGCATCTTTCATACTGGGTAACATTCTCTCAAACGGTAACTTGGACGAGTGCCAACTACAAATATACGCAGTTGTACGAAAATCCCGTAGAGCATTGACTTCCATAATGTCCGTCGAGTTTAATGCAAAACACACGTTAAAAACGATGACTCTGTTATGTGAGAACGGTGATTATACGTCTACACACTTATACAAGTCTATAGAGTCTTATAAATGGCAATTTTTGTTGCATTTTCGACGTCTGCGTACGTTTCAGACGACAATTTAGTACTTGGTTTTCAAAAAATTTCTGGCGAAATAATTAACCCCCCCTCGAAATACCCCCCCCCCCTCGTTTAACCCCCCCTCAAAATTCCCACTCTGAAAAAATAAACCCCCCGGGGGTATTTCGAGGAAATACGGTAAATCCCGATCTTGAAGGTAGAATTCAAAAAGCTTTTTTTCCAAAAAGCTTTAAAAAGTGATGTAAAAGCGCCATGGCGCTGGCGCTTGGCGCTAGCGCCAAACCAAAAAGCGCCATGGCGCTTTTGGCACTTGACGCCATTTTGCTCTAACGCCATTCCATTGGCGCTAGGCGCTGTGGGTCGAAAAAGCGCCAGGGCGCATTTGGCGCTTGGCGCCAAAGTCCTGACGCTTTTCACATCACTATTCGGGAGTCAAATAAAGACCTCAGAAAAATCAAACGGAAAAATTGTTGAAACCGGAAAGCCGGAAAACGGAAATGGGAAAGTTGACGCCCAAGAAAAATAAACAATTTTTTACCCAACTTACATGGATGCGTAATTACATTAATCCTGCGCGAATGAATTTGCATTCAATTAATTCCGCATTGAATGCGTCCCTGACATTGGTAAACATGTAAATAGGTAATCTATTTAGTATATATTTATGTATACTATCGCATTTTACTCATCATTATCGAGGCAGAAAAATTCTTTTGGCATGGCGTCAACAATACAATTCCCCCCGCCCCCCCCCCCCCGAAAATTTGACATTGAATGCCTGAAAGGAATTACTCTTTTGCATGGGAAATTTAGTGGGAAGAATAACTGCCACTCATCTTTTCTTGGGTCAGACCGTTTTAACAATGGGTCATATAGCAAGTTTCACACCTTTAGAAAAGCGAAAGTGCCTTCAATTATCCTATTTTTCATTAAAAATAGCCTAATTATGAGCCTACTTTTAGTTGCCGTCCGAGTTCACTCTGTAAACTGAAATATTTTTGAAAACTGCAAATTTGAAAAGGCTGTGTTGAAAGAATGACATCATTTTTGGAATTCTTTGTTTATGAATACCGTATTTCCTCGAAATACCCCCAGGGGGTTTATTTTTTTGGAGTGAGAATTTTGAGGGGGGGGGGTAAACAAAGGGGGGTATTTCGAGGGAGGGGGTTTTTTTCGCCAGATTTTTTTTTGAAATCCCAGTACTAAATTGTTGTTTGTAACATGCACAGACGTCGAAAAATGCTACAAAAACGGCCATGTATAAGACTCTATTGACTTTTATAAGTACCTAGACGGTATAAACCCTGTTCTAATATAACACAGTCATTGTTTTAACATGTATTCTGCGTTTCCCGTATCACAAACCGTAGCTTTTGTCATTTACGTACGTCCCCTATACACTATATTTGGTGGAGGGGTATTTCGAGGGGGGGGGGTTATCAGTTTATAGTGTCCTTACGAGGGGGGTATTTCGAGGAAATACGGTACTTGCCCTTGAAAATTTAGACACACGTTACAAATGTACCATATACAGAGTGAGGTTGTGCCGTTCTATTCTAGGTGCCGTTCTATTGGATTGGAGGTATGCCATTCTTTTAGAAGAAATACGGCAGCCTACCTCATGTCTACTGAGGCAGATGTCTATGTTCAAACTTAAAGATTCAATTCAAACAGTTACCGTATTCTGCTTCCCTTTGATTCGCTCTAAATCAGTGACTGATTTCGCATCGTTTCCTACACAATTACACACTCTAAATGGCCGAATAAAACACAAAAGAGGGTACTCATTTACAACCACATTCACAAAACAGTTGCCGATGCGTATTAAAAAGCACAAAATAAGCACTTTTGAGTTCGCCGCCCGAAAATTGGAGTGTAGCGCATGAGATATCAAAAAAGAGTCCCGCAGAACAATTACTTGTGAATGCAATAAACCCCGGAAAACAATGGAGCGATTCACAAATTGCCCTTGGAGTGACCCCCTTTGATACATTTGATTTTTACACTAGTGGTGGAAAAAGGCAGAAAAATGGCGCTGATGCCAACTGCGCCAGAGATTTTTGGCGTGTTTTTTTACTGTATAGGTCTGCTGGCAGCACACGTTACCATGAAAACGGTAATTCCCGATTCCCGTCTGAAAAACAACACTTTTATATTCTATTCATATTAAATACATCGCTTTCATCATTCAGAAATTACCGTATATACTCGAATAATCCCCCCGGAGAATTTTTTTTCGTCAGACCTTTTCAGGTGGACTATTCGAGGGGAGGAGGGAATTTTTCAAGGGGGAATTGTTATTTCGTCAACAAATTTAAGCATGTTTGATTATTTTTTCCTCACTCGTCCAAAAGGGGGGAAATACTCAAGGTGGGGAATTATTCAAGGCGGGGGAATTATTGGAGTATATACGGTACATGTACGATTTTTTCACGTGATCGTTGCTAAAGTTACAGTAATCAAACTTCATTGATTTTCAACAGACATTTGGCATTTCTCACCGCATTTTACATAACCTTTTACACTTTACTTGACATTTTGCATTTTACATGACATTTTATGAGATCTGGCAGTTCCACCAGCAATATACAAAAATGGCGCATGGTGCTGAAACAAAAAAATCACGCCAAACGCCAAATAGCGCCATTCCATCACTAGACACACACATTTGGGTTCATGCGATTGCATAGAAAAGATTGTGGGAATCCTTTATCCTTTAGTCTTTCATGCAGGTGAGGATGACTGTAGTGACCAGTACAGTGTGACCCAATTTCAATAATGTGGTTTTGTGGCTTCAAACACTAGTTGATAGCCAAAAATTGATAAACTGAGAAAGCGTTAGTTGACTAGAATGAATGGTTTTTGATCCCCAACCACAGTAATCCTAATTCCAATTAACTCGGGTACTTTGAAGGTTATTTATTAATCTAATTTCTGAAATTTCTATGTAAGATTGTGTATATGGGGCCAGTATTTTACAACGCTTCTTAAAAATAGCCTACAAGTTGCAAAAATAGCCAACAATCAAAAACCAAGCATTTAAATCAAGCTTTTAGATGTTTATGTTTTTTCAAATTACTTTCACAATGGGCCACCTTGCAAAGAATGACCTCAAATTCAAGACAACAGGTAAGGAAGCTCCATGTGCACTTAATGAAATTTCTGGCATCTGATTGGAATGTTTTTGCACTGCAGACTTGTCTAGTGGTATACTAATTGTGTTTTTTGAGAGCCATATATGAAAGAATGAGTAACTTTTAGTTGGCAGGAAAAATCTTGCACAGGTTACCATTAATATGTGAACACAGAGTGTTTCAAAAACACTTCAGCGCTATATCAAATCAAACTTGATAGAAAGACAAATATTTTTGGATATTTCGAGTGAACTAGGTATTTTTTAAAAAAATCCGATCAAACAAATCAAAAATCCCCAGTCTAAATCTAATTAACAAGTTTGAGTACACTCTGAAATGACATTGCTGTAAATCAGTGACATCTTGCCATTTCCTATGCCACTCCCCCGCGCCTACTAATAAATAGCACCTGGAATATATTTTACACGTTTTTCTAAACTACCTATGTTTAGGTAGGTATTATTTATGTTTGTTTATTTCGTGTGTTGGATGAGTGAAGTTTTTACATAGTTTTGAGTGAAGAATGTTTCACACGAAGCGCCTACTTCAGTTTAATATTTAAAAAAAATGAAGGAATTTCTTTTTTACGTGTTTGTGAAAGGGAAAACTACCTACCTAATATTCTACGTAACTGGATCACTTTCTATAGGTGTTGGTGTGATGTTAATAATAGATTTTTTGCATGTATATTCCCGCTTTATATGTAATATAAAGCATTTACTGTGCATGTAAACCGATCAGTTCATCGATTTTACCTGCCTATTTTACTTTTACGAAAAGCGTTTTTCAATCTGTGCGATTTTTAAGCTCGCAATTTGTGTACACACATGAGTTCTTCTCTGAACCTTTGGAAACTCATAAATCTGTTTATAAACACATTTCATTTGACCAGAATAGATCATATTCTACCTCAGTCAACAAAAGTTGATGGCCTCCACATTTCAGTAAACTCAAATGTGTCCTAAGCTGAATTATCAGTTTTCTGTGTTTCGATCCATAAAGCATTGTTTACAGGGCCAATACACAGTGACTATATTCATCTAAATCTTATACAGACATCATAAATACATAGATTACAAACAAATACAGATAAAAGGTAAATAGTGTGCTTCCACTTTTGTTTAGGATGCCTCAGAAGTATTGGAAGGTACTGCCTGTTTTTACTTAAAAAATGTGATACTGCATTACCTTGATTAATCCTCCTTTGAATTAATCTACTTTGAAACACCCCAAAGTCTGAGTGAGCCGGATAAATAATGCCAACACACACACTAGTTTACCAACATGAAATGCTCGACCATTTTGGTAAACTGTTTTGACAAAACAGTACGAAGCACCGTACAACTCTGTACAGTGTTTCGTACTGTTTCGTCAAAACAGTTTACCAAAATGGTCGAGCATTTCATGTTGGTAAACTAGTGTGTGTGGGCCCAATAGACCCCCCTTGAAATATACCCACCCAAATTGAGTTAAAAGTGATCTTTGTAATGCCGAACACATGATTATAACAGGGAGTGAGTTGCATTAGAACAGGACTGTTTGTATACTTAGGTATATACCGTATTTCCTCGAAATACCCCCCCCCCCTCGAAATACCCCCCTCAAAATGGGCACTATGGATTTGTGGTCCGGGAAATGCATAACAGACGTTCAAAACACTTACTGTGTTACGTTAGAACATCGTTTATACCATCTACATCCTTATATAAGGCTGTAAAAACTTAAAAATGGTGGTTATTGTTGCATTTTTCACGTTTTTCTCTCAAAATTCTCACTATGAAACAATAAACCCCCGGGGGGTATTTCGAGGAAATACGGTATGTCTAGACACATATATGTACCCTCTCGAATCAACCCCCTTGACAATTTGCTGGCAAAATTATAAACCCCCTTTGGGGTATGTGAAGGAAATATATAAACGCTATCAAAATACTTGCAGCTGTTATCGATTTTTTACGGTGAGGGGAAAGTTTTTTGTCATTTAACTAAGGTCAAATTTGCAAGCGACGTTGCAAATTTTGCAACCATGTAAAAATAAATGCATGCACATCAGTACATCACAGATTTTTTCATTTTTTATTCATTGATGAGATATGATTTCAATAGATGCAAATGTTATAATCAGATCTGATCAATTATTTGTATTGGCGAGATCACTCCGCTAATGTGCTAATCCATTGTGTATTTATTCGCTGGTCGATTGAACTTTCCATCTATTTTGTAGTATTTTATACTCAGATCCACTCGAATTACCATCGCAGATAAATTTATCCATGCATCATTTTTTTGCAAATCCATTCGACATTCGTCACGTGCGGACGAAAATGTCAAAATATTTTGTGATCCAATTAACATATCCAATTTCGCATGTAAATATGCTCATGAAAAGTGAATTTGACACAGATGAGGTGAACTTTTTTGATATACTTTCAGGGCTCTATTTCATTCACTGTCAAGTTTCATGTTAAAGGCACTGTAGCCAGTGAACTAAAAATATTTGTAAAAACTGTAAAAATCGAATGCGAATGACGTTTGAGGTTAATCGAATTGGGAGTTTGTGAACTACAGTTGACAGAGAGTAAAGACCCCCATTCCACTGAACTCAAATGCGTTCAAGGCTGATTTTACGAGTTGACCAAATTTCTAAAAATTTCATTGGTATAAAGTTCCAACCAACATTGTTTTTACTCTTCATTTCAAATGACATTCGAAAAATGTCAGTTGACATTTTGAACTTGACAAAAAATTGACATTAACCCCCGGATAAGAGCATGGCTGAAAGCTCATCGGTAGGTTAACCTCCAAAAATTTGAGGAAAAAATTCTAAGGAAAAAAAATCGAAAGTCCTCATTCCATTCACACAGCCATCAGCTCAATTTAAACGCATTTTTGGATGGCCCGTGGCAAAGTGGGTGAAAAAATCGCTTTTAACCAACTTATAGATTTTCAACCCATCCGAAATGAAACACGCGCTCGCTCATGGTCAATCATTTCGAGATTTTCGGCGGCGCCGCGTGAAATTTTCGAATGAAGCGCGCGCGTGAAATGCCGCGGCACGTGTTTGCAGTGGCGATGGCAAAAAATTTGGAAAATAATTTTTTTGTTGAATTTTTTTTGGGTTTTTTAAACTAAAATATGTTTTTTTAATCCAATTTTTTGGAGTAGGTTGAGAATTTTGAAGTATTTTAATTTTGGAAATTATTGACTTGATTCTGAATTGGCAAAATTTTGGGCTGGTTTAAAAACTATAGAATGTTACGTAGTTTCTTTCAAGTTGTTTCAGTGGCGCGATTTTAACCGTTTCGTTTCACTACACAAATGTATCCATCACACAAGCGATTTTTGATGTCACTCACCCAAAAGTTATAAAATTTTTGCTTCTCCACTGAGAAAGTTGATTGAAAACTTTTTTCTCACTGTGAAATATAAAGTTTTTTGAGAAAAATCGACAATGCTTTCCAGTTATAGAATTCGCAAAACTTCAAAAAAAAACTTTTTTTGCCGTTTGCCATCGCTGAAGTTTGCGGCGGCGCGGCACAGCGTCAAGTGCAGTCGCGCCGCCGCGGCGACACTTCAAAAAAGCGTGTTCCCATCTCGTCTCATCTTTCTGCGGGTATTTTTGCGCGTCGCTGGACATCTGAGATGAGCAAAAAAGTTGCCTGCTCACCAGTGGGAAATTGCGCGGCTACTTCACCTAGATCATGTCAAGTGCCAAATTTCAGAAAGTTTCAGATTATTTGAGATGGATGTAATTTAGAATCTTAATAAAGCTTTGGATGCGAAGTTCAGTTTCAGTAGCGGTTTCAAATTTGACAGCCTTATCATAAATCTGCTAATTGACATTTCAATTGACAAAATGTTAGATTGTTTCCAGGCGGCTCGCAGTCAAGCCTCAGTGCACAACTGCGCCCCTGGGCATCCGAGATTATTACAAATTAATTTTCTATATATATAGTTCATTTCAGTTATCAAATCATTTATCAACCACCGTCATTTGATGTCTAGTGAATCGATGTCTTTTGGCACCTTTCACCCAGAATTTCGCTTGACCACAATAAGGTAAACTTTACCTTTTGTTGGCTGTTTTCCTGCAACTTCGGTAAGTATTTATGGCATTTTCGATATAATACACATTTTTTGTATACCACCAAGTGAGCGAAAGTGTGAAAATGTCAAATCGATAGTGTGCAAATTTGATTTGATCACTGATTGGTTCAAATACGAAATGTGTGAATGGCTTTTTTCAAAAGCGACCCGACTGCAGAAAAGCGCCGCCACTACATTTTGCTTTTGTAAATTTCTAGTGATTGGCAATCATTTGTGCCTTTACTATTGTCGAGAACGAATTTCGCTTTGTACCCGCGGCGGAATAATTATTTTCAAAATTAAAATTATCACGCAAATTTTCGACAAAACTTTCGCACAATACGCTATTCAAATTCGATTCGAAGCACTTCAAAGATGCTCTCCAACAATTCGAGGCATTTCCGAGCGTTTTTCTGTCAAGTGACGATTGTGTACAGAAAGTGTTTTGTTGTAATTTTCGACCATTAAAGTGTTAAAGGTCACTTATTGACAATGGAAAATAGCACTTGACAAGTGACCAATGGATAAGATAGAGCCAGTGGTCAACTGTAATTAAGATCTACCAAATTCCATGTACCTAAATATAAATAATAGCCCACTTGAAAGTGCACTTGTAGTCTTTTGTTGGACAGGATTTGACATTAGGAATAGTGGCCATCTATTATTTTGCATCCATATAAAAATAGCGCCGCTGCATAATCTGGGATCATTTTTATCCCATTTTTATTCTTTCAGAAAGTTGCATTATCCACTGCCCACTGCAGAGTTTGAATTGAACCTACCATATCCCGTCTGAATAATGGACCCTCAAATTTTGTTTGTTGGACCCTCAAAATATTATGCACGGCTTTCACTATTGAGCAATGTATTTACGCTATGTAGGACAGAAAATTTTACGTGACTTTATTCATAAAATGATGGTAACATTCTCTACAGAGCGACTGGTCAGCATATAGGTATATAATTTTTTAAAGGAAATTATGTGCACATCTCTAAAAATGTCAATGTGAAATAAGAGGATCATCCAGACTTTTTTTATAAATATTTCAGGAAGTGTGAATGGATATTTCTAAATCGACATCCGACATGAATTGATTCGTAGTTCTTCTCAATTGTTGCAAAATCGTTCAGCATTAGCAAGAGCTAAAATTTGTAACAAGATTTTTTCACACTGATGAATTCACCTGAGCAAATAAATATCGCACACGCGCTAAAGCCCATTTTAACTAGCTTTCGTGGCACCATTTCACCCATACGAATGTCCATGGGTAATTTCGCGATTTGAAATTACACACCTAACTGGATACATTTAACTGGTGATTTGTTTCGGTCGGCAAAAAAATCGGTGGCGAGAGTTTTCGGTAGATAAAATATTCAAAAATTTGAACTGGCTTGCGACCCGACGCCCCCCTCCCTTCGACCTTCTATAGCCCATGCATTAAATATTGGCTTTTTAAAAAGTGCACACATTGAATGCAGATGTGTTGATCGGATTTGGATACAAAATGGTAGTATTTTTCAGTGAATTTATTTTGTAGGCTTACATTGATCAGAACAGTGAAGTATTTCAGGTTTCAATACTCATTCAACACAATTTTCAGACAGCACAGAAACTTGAGATGTTGTGCTGATGTAGAAGCCATGTAAATGGATGCAAGATTGCATAGTTAAATTGTGAAGAAGCATAAAATTTGTTGCTCAGTCAGATTACCGCCTTGATGCTGGCTGCCCCCTCACCAGCACCACAAGCAGTTTCTTTCAGAAAAATGTTGTGATAAAAGTATATGTTTTTCTTGTGATAAAAAACCTCTTTTGACCAAGTAGAGGCGATATGACATGTGGCTACTGTGCTACTAGGCAGGCATTAATCCCATATTATGTCAGGTAATGACTTGGGGCCCAGGCTTAAGTTGGTGTCTGAAGACTGGTGCTAGTGCCAGAGCAAAAATCACCACGATGTTTTGTGCCATTTCGCCCGGGCACAATTTGCACTTGGCGCTGCAGTCCAGAAAAATTCCATTGCACTTTTGGCACTTGATGCCAGCTCACAACAAATTCTGGTGGACGCCAAACTTTTGTCACGCTGTTTTTGCACGACAAAAGTTTATTCTGCTGGCAGTGATGGAGTGGCGCCATAGTGCTGGCTGGCACCATTTGAGGATTTGCGCCAGAAATCGCTATGACCGTAAGGGCACCAAAGCCCTCAAGCTTTTTACACTAGTAATCAGGTAAATTGGGGGGGGGGCAAAGAAACACCCCCCCCCGACAAATCTGTCGCGCCTAGAGTTTCGCCGCGGCGGCGGCAATAAAAATATCACGCAAAGTTTTGCTCCGATGCGCCATATTAGAACTCGACTCGATTTCGCGCGCACGTGAATACACGCTCCAATTGAAGCGGCCGCTTATAACAAAACCTTCGGTGACCTTTATTTCAATATTTGGAAAGTGACCACTTTCGATTTTCATTTAAATTGGCATTTAGACAATGATCCGGTATTTCTTTTTTTTAGGGGGGTGGGGGGGTATTTTTGTTGGTTTAAAATATTCGGATCGGCCATTCATTCATTTGGAAATCGTTATCTATTTATTTTTGCTTTTTATGAATTTACAGGAGCTCTATTTACATAGATAGCATAGATTTAGAGCTTTGTGCAGTTTTTCTCGACTAGTGCAATGGATTCGATTTATTTGGTGCTATTTCTATCAATTATCTCAGTAACGCATGGAATGGAATTTCCAAATAAGATCGTTGGTGAGTCAAAATTGTGTTTCATCTTATTGACCATGGACCGATGTGTTTACGCAGTACGCATACTAGTTGACCGCCACAACGCTGTCAACTGAAAAATCCATTTTGAACGCAATTCATCATTTGTGATCCTCGTAGACTGCAAACTAATGTTAAAAAGATTAATTAGGTTTAGACGTTCCGGTCAACTAAATCTGAAAAGAAAGATGTTTCAGTTGACCGCTTGACGTGGCCAACTAAAAAGTATTATGTAGAGCTACTCTAGTTGACGGTCGAAATCACCGAAACTGAAAAATCGGTTTTAAACGCGCTTGAGTTGATCGGAATGAGTATTGAGCAATCTACCTACTACTGTTGGCGGAGACCAACGTTGCTTCAAAAAGTGCAGAAAAGTCCAGTTCAGAAAAAGTGCACCAAAACCACTACCAGTCACTTTTCTAACACCACTTTAAAAAGCGCCACAAAATCCCTCTCAACTCTCCACAATAATTTACCAATACCTCAACCCCCCCCCCCCAAATACCCACCCCCCCCCCTAAAAAAGGGCGCCCCACAATCACGTGCAACAACGGAATGATCACCATAAACGTGCAAACGTCCGATCCCACGAAACCGCCTTCGAGAGTGTTCGCAAAAGGATACCATGATGATGAGAATTGCAGATTTAAAAACACTTTCAATGCGACCTTCACTTTGGGAGGGTGCTCTATGCACAGGAAGAGAATGGTTTGTGGTGGGATTATTTTGTTTTGGGGCCAGTTGTTATGCAAATTTGTCAATTTTCATGCAAAGTGTCGAAATTTCAGTGATGAAATCTTTTTTTATTGGAATTTTACATGATATTTGACACTTGACTTTACACTTTACAGGGTGAGGGACTGCCCCCTTTAATAAACCCAAGATACTGTAAAATTTAAAATGTCATAGAAAGTGTCAAATGACCAGTAATATAAAATTTGACATTTTACATGACTTTTGACATTCTACATTGTATGACATTCTACATTTTACAGGGCATTGTTAATGACTTTTGTGACTTTGCATGACATTTGAACAGTTTATAGGGCATTTTTAATCACTTTTGACACTTAAACAAATGTCAAAATACCCCAACAACCCCCAAACCACCCACACACAGATCAGTCCCCGCGGCATCGAGTACAGTCTGATAATCGTGGTACAGATGCACCCACTATTCATCACCAAAGTGGACAGGGCCTACGATGTGCAGTGTTTCTACATGGAAGCGGACAAATTGGTCACTCAGGGATTGGATGTTAGGTGAGCCCTGGGGCCGGATCCAATTCCGGATCCGGGCTCGAATTACCCCCTTGAATAAACCCCCCTCGAATTAACCCCTTAAAAATGGACTACGTTTTAATGTCCAAATACCTATATCCTGTTTGGACACATTTATAACCTGTTATTATACTGTATTTCCTCGATTTACCCCCCCCCCCTCGAAATACCCCCCCCCCAAATATAGTGTATAGAGAACGTTAATGACAAAAGCTATGGTTTGTGCAAACATAGAACACACGTTAAAAAGAATGACTGTGTTATGTTAGAACAGGGTTTATACCATCTACGTACATATATTAGTCTATAGAGTCTTATACATGGTGGTTTTTGTTGCATTTTTCGACGTCTGTGTACGTTACAGAGAACAGTTTAGTACTGGCATTTCAAAGAATTTCTGCCGAAATAAAAAAACCCCTCGAAATACCCCCTCGTTTAACCCCCCTCAAAAAATCTCACTCTGAAAAAATAAACCCCCTGGGGGTATTTCAAGGAAATACGGTACATGTGAAACTGTTTATTCCTGTCTTGTGTTGTTTAAATCATACACGCAGTGCCAAAGTGACCAGAGCGTACCATATTCCTAAAGTGACCCTTTTTCCACCCAACCCATTTGCAACCAAAATACCGTTAAAACTGAAAAAAGTCTTCAAAAAAATCCACTTTTCCCAAAAAATCGCTGTTCACGTGTTTTTTCCGTTGCGGAGAAACGAAACGTTACAACAGAACCACCCCACCCAAGCTCCCCCCAAATCCGCAACCAACATTCACCCCCCTAGCATGATCACGACGGACTCCACGCTGTCTGACGGGTCGGACATGCCCACGTGCATCTACTCGCTGCACAAGGACAGCGCCGAGGGCCCCATCGCTAAGTACAGCAACGTGGGCGACCAGGTCTGGCACGTGTGGTCCTGCCCCAGCGGTTAGTACGGGGGGGGGGGGGTTGGGGGGATTGGAGATTAGGGGGTTTTGGGGGTTGAAGATTGAGGGGGGGTGTTGGGGGCTTAATAAAAAATAAATGCACAAACAAATACAACTTAAAAAGCAATTTTAACAGCAAGGTATTTTTCCTTTATTTTTTTGGTGTGAAAGGTTAATCCATAAGTTATTGGTTGGCATGCAGCCAACCAAACAGGTAAATCAGAGAGTTCACCGAGTTCTTTATACGTTCTCTAATCTTAGCATTTGTCACATTTTCCAGAATCATACGGAATGCTGGTGCACAGTTGCTATGCACGTGATGGCGCCGGGAACACAGCCCTGGTTCTAGATGAAAGGGGGTTAGTTTACCGTATTTGTTTGAATAGTTCCCCCCTTGAAACCCCCCCCCCCCTGTAAGACGAGTGAGGAAAAAATAATTCCTCCCTCGAATAATCCCCCCTTTAAAGATTTGATAAATTTGTTCAACCTAATTTTAATAAAAATGGCACGTTATTGTGTTTATATGGCATGTTTCGGGAAATGAGTTGATGGACCATGCTTGAAAATTTTGACGAAATAATAATTCCCCCTTGAATAATTCCCCCCTCGAATAGTTCCCCCATCAAAAATGTCTGACGAAATAATCCCCCAGGGGGATTATTCAAGCAAATACGGCATCCATTTTCACATCACAGCAGCTTTATAACACACTAGTTTTCGAAAAATTTGGAGAACTCATGCGGTATTTCGTTTATTAAATAGTTTGGCACACATCCAATGGAAGGGTCACTCCAATAGAACGACAGTTTTGACACGTTTTTGCATCCACACAAACAATAGAAGTGTTGGTTCGAATGAAAAATGTGCAAAAAGTGCTGAAAACTATAAGGAAAGCTTCCAACGTAACGGCACATTGAAACATTTTCTGTCATTATACATAGGTAATAAAAGTGTAGTAGTTGTTTGAACTTACTACAAGTTCTAGTAAGGTTCACTCAACTACTACAAAAGGAAGGTAAATATTTTCTCAAAATAACCATTTATCTAACAAACCCTCAAAACCTGCACCCCCTCAGTTGCGGCTTGGACCAGTACGTCATGAAAACTCCCGAATACGATGCAGACGTGACCAGAGCCTTCCAGGAAACTCACGTGTTCAAATTTGCCGACAGAATGAATGTAGATTTCGAGTGTCAAATTAGGTTGTGCATGAAGGCTGACGGAGGTTGCGAGGGAATTACGGTAGGCTTTCACAGCAAAAAAATGGGTGTGTGATGCGCGGTGAAGTGTGGTGGTGTCTTCACGTGAGTTTTCAGTGTCCGTGTGAAGACACTTCACGGCACCTCCAGACACTTCACGACAGTTCACGAACCATGCAAAGTATGCTGCGATCGTTCGTGAAGTGCGCTTGATGAATTTTGGTAAGTGAAGCGTGTAGAAGATATTTCACCTTTCACCGTGAAGCGTGTGAAAGCCGCTGTGGAAGCTGTGTCTTCACAGAGGCCGCTTCACCCGCAAGCAGCCCGCATCCACACACCCCACAAACCTAATTTTTCTGTGTTTGCAGAGTTAGGGTTTTTGAGGCTTAAATTTTGATATTTTGGACAATATGGGTCATATTTAAGGCGTGATAAAGACGGCGGTCACATGGTAAATATGTTTGTGACGACACAAGTTCCTTTTTACCAAAAAGTTTGAGCAAATATGAGTGACCATACTGTAAAGGACAGTATTTTAAAATTAAAATTTAAAAACACCAAAAATGTAAACGGACCTAAAATATCTACAAAAAGTTTTTTAAATCGAAATGAATAGCTTTGGCAAACTGCCAACAACCCTTTCCAGCCGCCAGTGTGCAATGGGCGAGCAGAACTATTTGACGAAATCGCATCAAACAGCACAGACATTCCAATTGAAGCTATCAGGTTAGTATATTATCGCTGTGAATGTATTTTTGAATTTTTGAATTTATATGTATGTGTATTTTTAACTCATAAAGTAAATACCTATATGTAATACAGAAACGCTTGATGCATGAAACCCCCATTTGAAAGCTACTGCATTTATATACCATCATGCATTCCAACTAAAATTATGCAAAATTCAAAAACTTTAAAATATCGACAAAAAATAGCTGTGTTCCTCCGCGCCCGAACAAATATTCAAAAATTTCAAATAGATAATAAAAAAATTCAAAATAAAAATTCTAAAAGATTGCAATTTTTAAAGTTTTCATTTGCCATGAACACTCTCAACCACACTTCAGATCAGACACCAAACCTACCACTGAGCCAGAGCTAACCACTGAGGCAGGAAACAACGAAATCAGCGAGGCGCTCACATTGGATGAATTATTGCTGACCACTGAACCAAGTGTGGAATTGGCAACGAGCCAAAGTGCAGTGGAAGGGTCTGGGTTTGGTGATGAGGCCAATGAGACACAGGTTTGGGAGTACCGTATTTCTCCGTGTAAAGCACCGGGTGCTATACAAAACCGAGACCCTTTCGAGCAACCATTTTTAAAAACTTGTATAACACCCGGGTGTTAGGCCAGGTGGTGTTATACACGGAAACGCCTCCAAATCCAGCGGGTAGTACGGCTAGATGTTGGCGCCGCGTTGATATTCAGGCTGCCCTACAAAAAAGCCTACATATTTAGGGTTTTTTTGGTTCCCAGCGTGCACTCCGTGCAACAATTCATTGGAAAAATGCACGCCGCGGAATTACTATGAGTGGGGCGCACCACCCGCAATATTTAAGCAATTCAAATCGGGTGATCTTTTTGAAACCTAGCATAGCACCCCCGGGGTGCTATGCAGCTGTAAGACACCCTGGGTGTTGTGCACGGGGGGGTCCTTTACACGGAGAAATACGGTAAAGTGTGACTTTGATGGCAGTGCACACAGTGTAAAGTGTCATGTCAATTGTCAAATGCCATGAAAAGCGTCAATCTAAGTATTAAAAAAAACATTTTATTTATTACTGAAGTTTGACATTTTGCATGACATTTGACAAATTTGTATGGTAAATAGGTATTTTACCATTCGACATTTATTTTACAGGTTCATTTCATGTAACACTGCCACCTGGGCCACTTCCAGACCCTGTAAAATGTCAAATGTCATGCAAAGTGTCGAAGAATGTCAAATCACAGTTAAAAATAAACTGAAAATTTGACACTTTACACGGCATTTTACATCACTTTTGACACTTATGATGGTCGATATTCCATTCAATATACTGTCCCAACCCCAAACCCAACATCAACTTTCATTCAAAATACCCACCCCCCCCCCCAGTCGACAGTTGCGGGGGGCCGTCTGTTGGCGGACTTGCCTCTGCCGCGCATTTTCGACGACGTGTTGGCCGCGTCCAGGCATTTTGTCGAGACCGATGTCAACTCAAACATGCTCGTGTTGGATGATGACAGATTTGACTTTTTCGCTGGTTGGAGAGGGCTTTTTTGGCAGTTTTTTTGTTGTGTGGGGGATTTTTCGAGGGTTTTGTCGATGGGAAATAAGGAGAAGGGTTTTTTGTGCAATAGCAGTGTGGGAAGTTGTAGAATAGACATTTATTGGGTATTATACATACACGAATAATAAATAATTGGGCGTATGTAATATGTACACTATAGGGATCGCATGCTATGCATTTATCTGAACAGCCACGGCACTGAATTAATTTGGAAAAAATCATATTTTCAAAACTCCTTAAAAACGATTTTTTTCATCCCGTCCTAACAAAAAATTCAACCGCACAGAGCCGCGTATAGCACCTCAAAGGAACTTGGACGATCGCCAAGTGGATGAAAAGGGATGGATCTTCAGCAATGGTTAGTCATTATTGAAAATTAGAAATTTACAGTTTGGATACATTTAATAAAATGTGGGAATCTCCTGTCTCAACCCGCAAAAATGATTATCCAATCCCAACCCCATTCAAACCTAACCCACAAAGTAACCCAAGGTAACCCATTGGCAACCCCCTTCGCAGATGATCAAAGCATATCAACAAGCAAACCCGACTCAAACATGGTTCTGAATGGTAATTACAAGGCAGTGTGCTTGTCACCAGTTGGGTTTTCACTTGTCATTCTGCTACTGGTGACACTTTTGCTGTGCAGTGCCGTGTTTTCTATTTGTGCTTTCAGGTCAGTGGGTGATTGCGGGGGATTTGATGTTTTTGGGGGATATTTTGAAGGTTTTTGGTGGGGGATTTGGTGAAAACCCATTCCCCAAAAAAGTCGAAAAACGGCTTTGGCAGGAAATGTGAATGTCATTTTACTGGGAATTTGACAGTTTACATGAGACTTTTTTCACGTGCTGCTTGAGTGGAACCTGGGACCACTTACAGACCCTATAAAATGGCCTGTAAAATGTCAAACTTTGTTTTACTGGATGTTTGACATTTTTCATGACTTTCATATCATTTCACATGATTTTTGGCTCTTTGCATGACATTTGACATTTTATGTACAGGGCATTTCTGGAGTGCCACCTGGCTTCTGGATGGACCTGACAACCATTTCAAAATCCATTTCACACCCCAAAAACCCCACAACCCCCAAACCCCCCAGACACCGCCACGACGGAACCCTTCTCCGAGATCTCCTTGCCCGCGGCCGGAGACACATGGAGATTCCGTCTCCAATGGTCAGGTCGAATTCCATCGCCAGCAGCTCCACGGACGCCAGCAGCGCCAGCAAGTGGCACAGATGGGCAGATCCTGCCAAGAGGGCTGATCTGAGATTGGCTTTTTGAGGGGGGTAGGGGGTTTGGGGGGTAAGCGGTGTATTTTGTGGGGGGTTTATTTTGGAGGGGTTGTATTTGAGCAGGGTTGGAAGGATGTTGGATGGGAGGGAGTTCATGATTCTTTTGTAATGTATCCGTTGATCTTTTGCAATGAGTTTGATATCGAAATGGGAATTTAAATATGTACAATCAAATCCATCTATCATTCCAACTCCAGGTTCCAAATTAAATCAGAACATAGGATGCACTTAGCCCTTAGGCACCCAAAGTGCAACTAAGCACATGAAACTGTGCGCTTACTAGCACATTGGATGCCTTACAATTTGACCCCAGGTAGCATTTGCATATTTCAAATCATTGGCATTTGATGAAATGTTTTCAGAACAGATTTTCATGTTTATGCAATGCACCTAATCATGGATTACAATGAAAAGAGCTGTTTATGCCACACTCATTGCACATAACAGTTTTTATTTTGCACAGTTGTTGTTTTGCATATGCAAATGCACTACTGAGGGGTGGGCTAGGGTGCAGTTAACATTTGGTGCATGTGACATTTTTATATTATAAAAGGTCATTTTGCATTGACAATTTATGTGTGAGAATTTAGTGCCTATGCAGGATCAGGCTGATTCTGAAACATTCTGATGAAACAGATTCTTACAGGAAACTGAAAATTTGGGCTAGGTCTTTTTTGAAAGAATGGTTTCATTTTATTACATTTTAGAATTTCATTCCCATAACAAATTATGAAGATGTCATAAAATTACTGTCTTTTATTCAAAAATAATTACACAAATTTTCAGTTTCCATAAAAACTCAGTTTACAGAGTGAGCTGGCATGGTACATATGCATTACAGTTTTGTTTCCTGCACTTTCTTGCTAGAAAGTCAGGCATTTATCCTGTTCAAAAACTTGTTTCTTGAGTTATGATTAGAATTGCACTTATTGTTACAATAAAAAGCTTTACATGATGATTTGTATGACATAATTGTATGTAAACAATATCTAGTTAACTATTTGAAAAGATTCAAAAATGCATTTTTCAGTAGAAGGATGTTTATCAATTTTGGGTGTTGAAGTTACCAAGATAGAAATAAGCTTTACCTAAGCGATTGTAGATAATATTCAGACAATATGAGTTTTTGATGATGATATCAATTTTCAATGTAGCCCGTGTTGACATGCTTAAGTGCTTGATATTTGGTACTATTTTTATGGGAAATGTGCTGTTCAAAACTTTGTACTGTATTTTAATATTCATTATTCAATTTAGCTCTGTAAAAGTAATTCGTGAAAGTAACTTGCAGTTGTTCCTTTTCTCATTTTTGTCACTTTGAAGACTTTAATTTTTTACTTTATGAGTGGAATATTATGAACTGTAAAAATAATGTTCTTAAATTTAGCTCTACATAAATAAAAAGTAGTGAATCTCTACGGAGCTTTCAATATGTGCCTTGTTGGCATTGTTTCATTTTTTACAAACAAAATTAACATGGTGTCAATTTCCTACATGGACAAGAAAGAAATGTTGTCAGTGATTAGAAAAGTGTGATAAATGGTAAAGAAATCAAGTAAAGTTGGAGTGGTAAAGTAAACTAAAGAAAAGTTACTATAAAAAGTAAATTCTTATACACATTATGGTAAAGGCGTATCCTTACGCAAGCAGAACAATTTTACCAATTAAAATACTTGTTACTTGTGACTTTACTTATCACTTGACTTGGCACATTCATTTAGCAACCAGTATCACCTACCACTATTATTTTCACTTTTTTACTTGTGCAATCACCCCCGAAATAAGGAAAGTTTAATGTTTTCCCATATTTTATTAGAATTGTAGTATGTTTCAGTAGGACACGCCCATTTTCCAGGCTGGGTGCTTATGTGGATTTCCTTCACTTTTTTTACTTTTTGATGCTGGTTTTATTGACAATGATTGTGATTGCCACAAAATTGTGGCAGTGATTTATTGCAAATATTTTTGGCTTTAATTTTCACCTGAACCATAGATTTCCTGATTCATTTGTTCTATTTTATTTTATTTTCAATATCTAAAATGAATATTCATTGTCGTTTCGCACCTTTTCAAAGGAGAAATTACCTAATAAATTGACAAAACGAGTAAAAACGATCGACATAATTAAAATCTTGAGTGTGAAATATCACCAAAAATTTCTGAATTCAGAAAGTGTACTCACAGTAGTTACTGAAACCACATTGTGTGTGACATCCAAATACCGTGTTTCTTTAAATACAAGGGCGAATCCCCGATAGAAGGGCATCTCCAAGAGGAGGGAGTTCACAGAAAAATCGAAAGGTGCTCTTCTATTGGCCCTACACACACTAGTTTTCACCGTGACCGATGTGAAAACTGAAATGGCCACATGGCCACATCCAGCCTACTCTTTTTGTATGCTATATGTGTTTTAGTTTTAAAAATTTGAAATTTTAACTTTCATTAATTTGAATTCCAATTAAAAGTAAATAAAATCATTCAACTGTGTTCATTAATTTGCATTTGAAAAAATTTCAGTTTTCACACGAAGTCACGGTGAAAACTAGTGTAGTATATTGTAGTAATTCAATCAAATACTACACTAGTGTGTGTAGGCACATTGGAATATATACGGTAGTATATAAGCCAAAGATCATGCAGTGCACACTCATCATACCAGGAAAAAATATTTACACAAAAATATCTGCATTAGTCGTTACAGTTGAACAAACAAACGTGACGTCTGTATGGAAATAATGCAGAGTAAAGTGGTGGCTAAAAATCTATGACTGAATAATGAGAAGGAGAACAGTGAAGACGGAATTTAGTGAATTTTTTGACAGAAAATTGTGTGTGTTGTTCAAATTGATAAAAAAAATTTAATTACGGTATATATTTAAAACCATTTTAAAACTTTGTTGCAACTCTTCTCTCAAAAGCAGTTCAAGCTTTCATGTACTTTCTGTAAATACACAACAAAATGGAAAATTATTTTCTGTTATTATCATTGAGTGTGAGTGATAAATCACAGGATATGAACCCTTTAACTACCCAGAAATTTATCAAGGTTGATGATTCATGATGGGGGATGGTCCGGCCGTACAGTAAACCCGGCCGTAAAGTAGAGGGTGCTACTTTAGGCCGGGCATCATTACGGCAGAGTTGTTTAAAGTACTGAACTTTTTTCAAAGTAAACGTAAATGTAAAGTATTTTATTTTTAGTCACACCTGAATACAGAAAACGTAAAGTACAAAGTTTCTACTTTTACGGTGTGTAAAAGGTGAGTAAACGTAAATATCTGTAAATACTTGTTTTCTGTACTGCGTACTTTCAAAAAGTACGGTACCGGTACTGAGTACCGGTATTTTTTCGGGAGGAAACGTAAACGTATTTACGCAGCACTCGAGTATACGTATTTATCGAGTAAACGTAAATACGTTTGTACAACTATGCCTTACGGCCAGATTTACTTTACGGCCGGGTTTACTTTACGGCCGAGTTCTCGCCTTCATGATGCACAATTTCTTTCATGGAAATCTGAGCAAATGAGTTTCTGTCACTTTCTGTCACTGTGAGGGATGTTTTTGCAGAAAATAAGGCACTAAATGTCTAGGAGCACTAGGACATTATCACCTTATCAATTCAACTGAATCTTATACCTATCTACATTTCCACAGCTTGCATAAAATGCAAGTATAGAAGAATACTTCACATGATTGGTCTGATATGAAAATACTGAGATAGGTAATACCTATATTTTTTCTGCCAATGTAGCAGGGTTTTTTCAAATTCATCATTTTTCTGGACATATTTCCTCAAAATGTCCTATTCAATAACGCATGGGAAAATTGCTTTCAAATTTTTCAATTCTATCCAAACAAGTTTTGCAAAATGTTAAATGAAACATTTCTATCAAACCTTTGGGCATATTTAGGTAATATATATATTTGAACGCATCTATACTTAAAAATTTTTGCTAAAAATGTGTGCTAAAAAATTTGTACACAGCTATGAATTTTTAGTGAACTCGAATAATAAAATCCACTGTCCCAGTAATTTCGGATTAGACCAAGCAAAATATTCACAATCGCGTACAGACGAGACAAACAAAAAACTGAAAAACACGTGACGGACGGTAAATACCTTTTTCCCCATTTGATGCACCGCTGTAAAATAATTTCCGTGCAATTGTGTATTGATTTTATCTGTTTTACAAGTTGAGCTAGATTTTTTCGTGTTTCCCACTTTTCAGCAGTAAAGTCAGCTGAGAAAACAAATAAATACACCGGAGATGAAATTCAAAAAAGGCAAGAAAAGCCAGAGTGGTGAGAAGAATGATGAATCTGCATCGAGCAGCGAAGCAAATGTGAGTTGATTTATAATTTTTTTCAAAAATACAACATTGATATGGTCAGATGTACCGATGTAAAAGCGCCATGGCACTAGCTCTAGCCGATGGCGCTCTTGGCGTTTGGCGCCATTTTGCTCTGGCGCCATCGGCGCTTGTAGCTGGCGGTGGGAAAAGCGCCGTTGCGGTTTTGGCGCTTGGCGCCAAAATCCTGGTGCTTTTAACATCACTAGCCATGTGCCAATTTATCAAGTGAACAGGGTTGTAAATGTGAAGTATTTTAACATGTGGTGACAAGTAAATTTCATGATTGTCATTAGTTGTCACTTGACTTACAACTTGTCACTTAAGTCGTCACTGGATTACCTAAGTCCACTTGTGGAATTGGCCCCAGGATAGGAATAAAATTAGTCAGACGTGTCATTTTGGACTCGCGTGACCCGCTGTGTTTTATGATTTTTTCCTACCGTCATATTTGATCAACTTTGTCTCATATTTTAGGACTCTGTCCTTAGGTGTCAATTCCACATGCGTTCAAGTGTATGTAAAGTTACAAATGGTGAGTCAAGTGATAAGTAACGATGGCAAAAAAAGATTCGAAAATTCGAAAACATTTTCGAATTTTCGAATTTTTTCAGAATTTTCGAATTTTTATTTCGCCCCTAGAAAAAACACTTAAAAATCGATTTATTTTTCAAAAAATTCGAAAATTCGAAAATTCAAAAATTCGAAAATAATTTTCGAATTTTTCAGTCAATTCAAGGCAACAAAACGCACTCTTCAGTTCAATGTGCTATATAAATCGACAATTGATACAGGGCGCATATGAAAAAGTGAAACAAAACAAAAAACGTTAAAATGTCATCTGCGGTGGAAGAGGCGGACATCGACACATCCGTTTTTTATACCGTATTTCCTTGAAATATCCCCCTCGAAATACCCCCCTCCAAATTTACACTATGAATTTATAAACCCCCCTCGAAAAAAAACCCCTCCCCAATTTGGTCTTAAAAGAACGGAATGTGGTTTGTGATCTTGGAAACACAGAACACATGCCAAAAACACTGATGGTGTTGCGTTACAACAGGTGTGTGTGTTAGTCTATAGAGTCTTATAAATGGCAGTTTTTGTTGCATTTTTTGACATCTGTGTTACTTACAAACAACAATTGATTACTGGGATTTTGAAAAATTTCTGGCAAAATAATAACCCCCCTCGAAATACCCACCCTCGTTTA
Source organism: Sphaerolaimus hirsutus (assembly GCA_964036195.1). Classification (NCBI taxonomy): domain Eukaryota; kingdom Metazoa; phylum Nematoda; class Chromadorea; order Monhysterida; family Sphaerolaimidae; genus Sphaerolaimus; species Sphaerolaimus hirsutus. The sequence goes on from OZ038457.1 coordinate 1,893,378, forward strand.
ACCCCCCCCCCCCAGTTTCCACTCTGAAAAAAAACCCGGGGGGGGGCAGCCAGCAGGGGGGTTAATTCAAGGAAATACGGTATTTGATACCAATTTTTTATGCTGATATTTTATTTGATGCCAATTTTTCAATTGTTTGTTTTATTGCCTTCAATTGTTGGTGAATAAAATGTGCCAATGTGTGAATTAAATGAAGAAGCAGCATACTGGTTTGCATAACTCCTTCCACCATTTTTAATGCTAAATTATGGTAAAAATAAGGTTATAAAAACTGAGCAGAACATGAAGACAGTCCAAATTCTGTGTTTTAAGCTTAAGATTCAATATTTTGCCAAAAAAATTCGAAAATTATTTGAAAAAATTCGAAAACTAGCCAAAAAAAATTCGAAAATTGCCAAAAAAGATTCGAAAATTCGAAATTCGAAAATTAAATTCGAAATTCGAAAACTATTTTGAAGAAAAATTCGAAAATTCGAAAATTCATTTCAGAAAAAACACTTAAAAATTTAAATACTTTTTTTTCAACTGTTTGCCATCGTTAGTGATAAGTAAACACAAGTAAACAGCATTTTCATTCACTCAAAGTGTCAAATGATTGTACACTTTTACTCAACTTTTTTTTGTCACTTCTCTACTTGTAGAATTTTATCATATAACAAATCCAGTCTACAGAAAAAAGCATTAGTAAAAATGTAACTAATAGAATTTCACACCAGTGCCCAAATTCAATCAGAATGTAAGGTGGGCGTAAAATTCCCGATACTAAAATTAATGGCGCACGTTCACGAACAACATTTACATCCGCAACGGTAAACACAACCACGAGTAATTTGACATGAATTGCAATTTTTTCCTCCACTGAGGACATAAATTTATTTACCGAAAAAGAGCGAAATTGAAATTTTATGGTGATTTAAGTGAACAGTGCTAGTATCCCGGTTCATAGAGTTGTTAAAAATACTTAAGTTTATTCAAGTAAATGTAAACATAATGTATTTTTTACCCACAGAAAACCAGACTTGTTTAAATTACTAGACATTTTTCAAAGTTTATGTATCTGTAAAATACCTTTTACTCACACCTGATCACAGAAAATGTCAAATACATTTTTTACCCGTACTCATGAGTACATGTGAGTAAAATAGGTACTTTTTCCTGGGGAAATGTAAAATCAAGTACTTTTTCCATAGAACATGTAAAATCAAGTACTTTTCTTCACAGAATATGTAAAAGTGGATACTTTTTTCATGGAAAATGTAAAAGCTACACTTTTTATATGTGCGAGCGATATTTTACACTGGAAGACATAACAGATGTCAATTTTTGATGATTATTTGGTATTTTTATAGGAAAATTATATGATTTCATAAACGTTCCTTTGTGTGTTCACTTTTTTAGGAAAGCATGCATGTTTTCCATGTTCTCACATTTTCGACGTTCCGCATTTGGACGTTTACTGGCTCAGCGGTCGATTCTCACGTGAATATATAATTATCTACTGGTGCCAATCCCAGACCTTGTAAAATGCCCTGTCAAGTGTCAAACGTCATGTAAAATGGCATGTTTGTCATTTTACAGGGCATTTTACATATTTACCTTTAGACACTTTGCATGACATTTGACATTTTGCGGGGCATTTTACAGGGTCTGGGACTTACCCCGACTGCACTGAACACCTCATGCGGTAAATATTTTCATCATTATCCAGGGCCCGGATTCAATTTGAACGTACAGCTCCCATCAAGTTCGACGAAAAATGCAAATGAAAAATTTCACTGCAAAATTTATTACATAAAAGTGGATGATGACACAGGTCTTCAACTTGTCATGGTTTAAGCACTAATCCATCTTTTAATCGTGTCCAAAACTTAGCGTGCACGGTCAACTTTTTCTCGAGATATCGATTTTTCAATGATTTTACGTCGAAATTTACGACGTAAAATCTAGGTAGTTTAATGATTTTACGTCGAAATTTACGACGTAAAATTTAGGTAGTTTAATTTAAAAATCGATATCTCCATAAAAACGTCGAGTTTCGGATGCTTTCCATTCTTATCTGCCCATTTCCTAAATACAACAACAAAAACGGATCGCATGTCATGAATGGCCATTCATTGCCAAACGACTCCCTGCTGAGAATATTCCAAGGCAAAAAGTTCCCCTAGGTACACGTTCACACGCCATGCATTCGCAAACTTGCCCCTGGATAGTGATTGAATGGCGCCATGGCTCCGGCGCCATTTTCAAGGGCGCCAAATGGTGCCATTTTTCTGTGCCGCCATAGTTTTGAAAGAAGCAATGGCGTGCTTTTTGCGCAATGGCGCGTTTTTTTGGCGTGGCGCTTTTATAAATGGCGCCAACGAATTAGCGTCATCATAGTGTAATCAGAGACGTCAATTTCTATGGCGCCACTGACTTCTGGCGCCTGGCGCTTTTTTGAAGAGCGTCATGACGTCATTGGCACCTTTTCAAAAAATCATTCTTTTTCGAAAGGCGCTGCAGCGCTCGACACCATTTTTTCTGGCACTTTTCCAACGCTACACCCATCCCAATCCCCCATTCACTAGGTGCACTTTACTCAGTTGTAAACATTGGCGAGTACTTTACATAAATAAATACGCAATACATGAATACCCAGACCGCGTGAAAGTGAATACATTGCAGAGTGTCTGTGTATTTTTGTATCGCTACTGGTATTAAACTGGGCGCAAACCTAGACCCTGTAAAATGCCCTGTAAAATGTTAAACTTCATGCAAAGTGTCTAAGGTCTTGGAAAATGTCCTGGGAAACGGCAAACTACGTTAGCATTTCCCAGGGCATTTTACATGACTTAAGACACTTTACATGACATTTTACTTTTTACAGGGTTTGGGATTGGCTCCTGGGTGCATTTTTATTCATGTGTGTAAATATTCGCTGCATACTCAATGTGTAAGTTCACGTGGAACATTGAAATGTCTTTCGAAGTACACATAAAATGGTGGAACATTTATTTTCTTGTGTTGTTTCTAGTTTTTTTACAATTTCAGCGCAAGTGTGCATATTTCATGATTCTGCAGACTATTTATTACATAAACTACCATCTATTATTGTATTTGATAAAGATTGATACATTGTATGTATAGATACATTAATCATTATTTTATTAATCATAGCAAAAATAGGTATATGCTAAAGTCGGCGGACATTTCACCCTACAAAATCGGAGAGTTAGAATTCGCTCGTGAATAGAGCGAACAACGAAACTTGTGTCCCACGCGGACGCTAGAAATTGAAAAAGAAAATCATATTAAAAGAAAAATGGACGTTTCGCTGCGTCCGCGCGTGCCACGCCCTAGTTATCTACATTTTCAACGTTGCTCGTAAAGAATTTGACCGTTCAAACTACTGTTTTTGTTTTTATTTTATTTTTCATTCGTTGGCTCCGTTCCAACAAAAGAGAACTTGGCAGCCGGCCAAAATTTCGAAATCCGCTATTAATATGAATAAAATAGGCTCACAATAGCGATTATGAAGGTGGAAATTGGCAAAGCGAAGCAAATTTTAACGATTTTTAGCTAACTTTCAGTTTTCACTCTCATTTGTATAAAACGCAACTGGTAACTGGGATAAGGGCCAAGTTTTCATATGTGACCCGATCTATTCCAATCGTTAAAAAATTGCGTCACAACTCACAATACCTAATGCCGTCATGCATTCTCCACTGGAGAGATTGACGCAAATCTTTGTAGGGCGATACGTCTGCCGACTTTAGCTAAGAGTTTTTATATTATAGATACCGGTATTTACATTACCATGATATAAATGCTTATTGGTTCTAGGTAGATAGATCTGGTATCCAAGCTCATCCATGCACAAGATTGATTTTTAGGGTCTGGAATGTTGGAATTATAGATATAAGACACGCAAATGATTTGGTTATCCACTTGTGTGTAATATTTACAATCTCAAACCACCTCAAAAAACCTTCATCTCACCTAAAAATTACATTCTTCCAGAAATTGTCATGAAAATGCATTAAATGCATACATTCCCACCCTTTTTCACTGTCTAACACTTTTAAATAGATTAATCTGCATTCAGCATGATAACAAACTGCATTGAATCTTGCCATTTACACAGTCAGTTGAAGAATGCAAGTCAGTCAGCTGATAGCATAAATATAAAGGTCCACCCAGAGCTGAAATATTGAATTTCAGCCTGCCTTTGGTGGCTGCACAATTCATAAAATGTGTAGGTTAGCATGAAGTATACTGAGTGACATGACTTGTGGCAGGTTATTATTATTGCATGCATGCAAAGGACATGTCATTGGTCCATTTCATTGGACTATTTATTTCAAACAAAAATTCAGAAATTTAGAAACATTTTCCATAGGTTTTACCATGGTTAGTGATGTAAAAGCGCCATGACGCTGGCGCAAAAAGCAAGCAAAAAGCGCCATGGCGATTTTGGTGCTTGGCGCCATGCTCATGGAAAGCGCCATGGCGCTTTTGGCAATATTATTACCTGGCGCCAGTAACCAAATACCTGGTGCTGGTGCTAGCACCAAAAAGCAAGTTAACATTGACTAGGCTCCATTATATTGGAAAAATTAACATCCAAATCAAGCTAGGGTGTCAAAAAAATTGAAGGAAAGGTAAAACATAAAAATATCGCACTTACCGTATTTCTGTGTGTATACGGCCCGGGCACTATACAAATTTTAGTGCTTTTTTCAAACACTTTCAAAGTGCTGTGCATAGTGCCTGGGCACTATGCATTTCAGTCAACGATGTCTTTGTATACCAGAAAGGCCACCGCCAATGCATGATTGCATGGTGAAAGTCGCATCAAACGAAAATACTAGACCAGATGCGCGCTGCGCGCCGCAACATATTATTGTTGCAACAGCAGGTGAAAATTTGGTCCCTTTTTGGACTTAATCCTACTTGAGTGGCAAATATTTTTTCCGTATTGCATAGTGTCCGGGCATTATGCATGGAACTTTTTGCAGCGTATAATGTCCTGATCACTATGATCGGGGGGCCTTATACACGGAGAAATACGGTACTGGAAAACAGACATGGTTAAAATGTCCCTTCAGAAAACGTAAATTTGACACCCTATACCCACAAGTCATGTAGCTAGCTGTACATTGTCTCTATGCATACTTGTGCTATACTCCACTAACTAATGCGTGCGTTTTCCTGTTTGGCATAAGCAGTCTTCTGTGTGACGCATTTTACGGTTCATTAAGTCATAGTTAAGCCTAGGGTATTTTTGACTGAGCCAGGTGGGCTTATTTTGTTACAGTGGAGGATATTAAATTAGTTTTGAAATACTTATTGACTTTTTTAACATCCTATATTTAGTTTTGAAATGAAACCAAAAGTAGAAAATTTGCTGGTTGTTCATATACACAACTATTTAGGGCGTGAAAAACGTTTTTAGTTTTTTTTTAAAGATCACCTTTAATTGTGTGTTTTCAAAACTTTTTTAAATGACCTGAAGGGTGCTAATATGCATCAAAATGTTAAATTAACTTGTGACATTGTAGGATTATGTATTGCCATGTTTAGTGCGGTAATATTTCTTAAACGACTGGAAAAATATCATATGTTGCACCTGACAAAAGTGCCAATTCACGTCGTTTTCAAAAGATATATTTCAATAGATTTATATTGTATGAAATGGATACTTTATTCTATTGAATAACCCACTTCAATCGGGAATGTATCATAAATCGCATGACAAAAATAGGTAGATCCAGAAAAACTGCACTAAATAATTTTGCGGAAATTAGATAGTCTAAGATTTGTGTTTTTAAATGTTTACTCTCGGTAACCCCCTAGGGAATAAACTGATTAAGATGTTTGCAAAAATCCAAAAAAAAAATTTTCTTCATGTGGCCAGGCGGGCTCTGCGTATTTTGCAAAACAAATTGTGCAAAATTATAACTGCGTGAAGTAGGTATTTGTTTTCAATGAGAACATCCAATAATACCTAATTCAGCTTAACAACACGATCCCTTAGCTAGAAAATTTGTCACTTATCTTCTTAGCATTTATGCTTTTGCGACGCTGACTTTGCACATGCAAATATAATCACCATTTATTTTGTTAAACATTTCAAATTTAACAAAAATTCTCATTTTTCAGCCCCGCGGCAAAATGCGTCCTTTGACAGATCAAGATAAAGAGCTGATAAGCAAGCTTCGGACAGAAGTTTGCGACATAATTACGAAGTATTACGACAGGGATTTTAATTACGTCAGGTGGCTGCGCGCTTATAATTACAATTATGCGGATGTTTTGCTCCGACTCAGGAAACACTTGCAGTACAGGTGTGTATTTACATACGATCTGTCGATTATTTTTATACAAAATTTTGTTAAAGGAACCATTTTTGAATATTTATGAAGTTTATGTTCTTTAACATGATTTAATATGATAAATGGAAAATTATATAACGCTTAAACTAATACTAGTTAACCAAACCATACATAAATACATGGATCCATCATGAAATCCACCGCAATGTTCTGATGAAAACAACTACCCCACCCCTTAAATAACTCCCTAGTCAAGAAGATTTGAAAAGGAGGGCTTATTCGAGGATTTATGGCAAATTTAAAAAAACCTACCCGCATCGCATCACAGATATGATTTTGCAGCTGATTTTGCAAATTCATTTTTATGATAAATATATACATTCTGAATGTATTTACAATAGCCCATAGAAACGTATAAACATGCGCAGAAAAGTGATGGACTTGGATCTAATGGAAGACAGAAAAATTGACCACCCCGTGCTCAATCAATATGTCCCAGTGGGGCTGATGGGGCCAACTGGCATTAATAATCAAGTCAGTTTTTTGAATTTACATAAAATACAGTAGATAATTTGGATTTCCAAAATTGTGCCTACTCGGGGTTAATAGATTTGGACTATAGTTGTTAAAACGTATTTACGTTTACTCGATAAATACGGATACTCGAGTACTGCGTAAATACGTTTACGTTTCCTCCCGAAAAAATACCAGTACTCACATAGTTGCGTACTTTTTGAAGTACGCGAGTACAGAAAACGTATTTCAAACAGGCTTTTTCAGGCTTTTCAAGGCATAAAAAAGGAGAGAAATGTGAAAAGTAGGGACAAAATATCCAAAATATGATAAAATAGGCAAAAACACATTAACTTGTGAATTTGATGGTGAAAAATTTTGAAAATTAGTGATTTTAAGTGAAAATTGTGGCAAAATTTCTCAAAAATACCCGCTTTGAGGTTTTCCGGGACAAAAGTAATTTATGTACTCTCGTTTACTCGTGAGTAAAAGTAAAAAATAAATACTTTACGTTTACGTTAAAAGTACTGAATTTTTTCGAAAGTAAACGACTATGATTTGGACCACTGCGGGGGTTTATATCGTTAATAGTAAATCGCCCCTCCGCTGTGATATTTAGTTTTCTGGAAAGTTTTCTGGCGGGAAGGGGGGCAATTGCCAAAAACAGCTGAAAATAGTAGATGGGGCACATGAACCAGCGATTTTTGAAGGTTACAATCTGCAAAATGTATGAAAATTAGCTTTTTCGACCAAAAATTGGAGAAAAATTTCAAAAATCATTCCAGCTAGTCGGCCGATTGTGGGGTACTCCGAAATTTAAAAAAAATCAAAAGCACATTATCCAGCTTTGAAGGCATTCGTGTTTACCAGAATGAATCATTTATGTTTTCTCTATTGTAGCTAATGGACGCCTCGTTCCAGTAAACTCAAGGCGTTAAAAGCTGAAACACCAAATTTACCGTATTTCCTCGAAATACCCCCCGGGGGGTGATTGTTTCATAGTGGTCCCGAGAGGGGGGGGGTTAAACGAGGGGGGGGGTATTTCGAGGGGGGGGTTATTGTTTCACAAGAAAAATTTTGAAAACCAAGTACGAAATTGTCGTCTGAAACGTACGCAGACGTCGAAAAGTGCAACAAAAACCGCCATTTAAAAGGTTCTGTAGACTAATATTAGTATGTAGATGGTATGTACACTGTTCTAACGTGACACCGACATTGTTTTAACGTGTGTTCTGCAGTACACTGAACACAAACTACAGTTATTGTCATGTACGTTCCCTTTACACTCAATTTGGGGGGGGGGTATTTCGAGGGGGGGGGTGATTGTTTCATAGTGGTCTCGAGAGGGGGGGGGTCAAACGAGGGGGGGGGTATTTCAAGGGGGGGGGTATTTCGAGGAAATACGGTAAACCTTTTTTTAATACCACTTAATGAAAGAGCTCATTTTCAATGAAAACCTTCAACAAACGCACAAATTGCAGAAAGAATCAGTTTACAGTGTTAGCCAGCACAGGCGCTTAATTATATCAAACACGAGAATTTTGCCATGACATGGAATTTTTGGGGCAGGCCTGATACGCACATCTGCCCGTTACGCACATTTGCCCATTTTTTCACTTAACACTTTTTCAAGTGATTTTCAGATATGAGTAATGTGAAAAAAAGTTGCGCAATGACATAAGTGAACTTTTTTCACGTCACTCACATCTGAAAATCACTTGAAAAAGTGTCAACTGAAAAAACGGGCAAATGTGCATAACGGGCAGATGTGCGTATACTCGGCGTACTCTGCTGTCGCACTGATTTATGTCTCGTGTTGGAAGCGTGCCAATGATTGTTAAGTCATGCGATTTCCATAAAAAGATGAAAAAATTCATCGATGTGAATATGTTAATGAATAACATCATAACAACAATCAATTTTGTCATCTTTTTATGAAACTCGCACGCGCTAACCATCGTTGGCACACTTCCAGCGGGAACCACGCGTGCAGGGTGTAAAGTAACCGGAGTATATCAGTGCTCCCCCGAATTTTTCACCCCCATAAATTGGACCACAAATTTGCAGGTGCTAATAATCGAAGCGGCAGGGAGGGGGGACCCCCAAGGTCTGCTCAAATCTTTGCGACCAATGGATTTCACAGAACACCGTTTCGAACTGCTCGAAGGTGCCTTGAAATTGATGAACAGTTTGGAGGATGAAACGGGTCAACAGTGAGTTTCATTTTCTATGATGACATTGAAATTTAGAATTTGGTGCTAGTGCAAATACAAAAAGTGCCATGGCACTTTTGGTGCCTAGTGCCATTTTGCCGTGGGGTAACCATGTTTGGTTCGGCGCAAGCACCAAGTTCTAAATTTTTTAGTATAGGGGCAGTCCCAAGCCCTGTAAGAGTATAGTAAAGTGTCAAATGTAAAGTCAAATGCAAAGTAAAGTGTCAATCAAAACAAAAAAGAAAAGATTTTGTTGACTTTTGCATGACAATTGACACTTTGCTTTGCATTTGACTTTACATTTGACACTTTAATTTACACTTGACTTTACATTTTACACTTTACTTTACACTTTACAGGGCTTGGGATTGCCACATGGTGAAATTACACCCACTACACTACTATACACCCACTAGAATCAACTTTTCACCTTGCACATGTGGTACACGCTGGAAGCGTGCCAACGACATATGCGATTTTCATTAAAAATTTACATTAGATTTTAATGCATTAACAACAATGAATTTTTGCGATTTTCGATTACAAAAATCGCATGCTTTAATCATCATTGGCACGCTTCCAACATGAGACATAAAGAACCCGCCGAGTATACACTTGGTGCTCTCAAAAAGTTCCAGCACCTTTGATGCCTTCCCTCCCATCAGTAGCTGGGCATTTAAATAATCCCAGTTCCAAACATTACCCATTTCAGATCAGGTATAGTGTACGTATACGATTTGGACGGGCTAGCAATGGACCCCATTTTGTTGCCAATCGTCACCGGGCCATTGAAAACCATGTGGATTTATATTAGTGACAATTATCCGGAGATGATATCGAAAATAATCGCAGTGAACACGCCCAGTTTCATCAATGTGCTGTGGAAGGCACTTTATCCATTTTTGCCTGAACACACTAAAGTGCGTGCCATGGTCACTTTTTATTGGTTATTTTTTACTGGTATCGTATCGTGCATAGGGTGTCAACTTTCCGTTTTCTGTTTTCCGTTTCCGCTTTCCACAGGCAAATTTTTTCCGTTTCCGTTTCCGTTTTCCGGCTGCTAAATTTTTTTTCCGTTTCCGTTTCCATTTTTCCGGCTCATTTTCCGTTTTCTGGCTAAATTTTTGGTTTTTCCACCTTTTTCCGTTTTCCGTTTCAATTATCTGTTTTTCCAACTTTTTTCACTTTCCAGCTCATTTTTTTGTTTTCTGTTTCAGCCAAACTGGTAAACATGCATGCAGGCTCTCAATTATCTGAATTTTTCCCATTTTTAGCAAAATTTCTGCAAATTTTTTTTATTTCTGGATAAATTTCTGCAAATTTTTTTCCGTTTCCGGCAACATTCCAGCAATTTTTTCCGTTTCCGGCATATATTTGGCAAATTTTTCTGTTTCCGTTTCCGTTTTCCGGCCTTTCATTTTTCCGTTTTCCGTTTTCCGGCAAGTGAAATTTTTTTTCCTTTTTCCGTTTCCGTTTTCCGGCAAGTGCAAAAAATTTTCCGTTTCCGTTTCCGTTTTCCGCCAAAAAGTTTTTGTTGACACCCTAATTGTGCATTGTTCTGGGAAAGGTCAAATGCAGATACCGTATTTCTTCTAATAGAATGGCATACTTCCAAGAGATCCAATAGAACGGCAGGTTTTGGCACGATTTTGCAGTCACGAATACAATAAAATGGCAGCCTCCAATAGAGCGGCACCTCCAATAAAATTGCAGGTAGAAATTACATTGGAAGAGTGCCAAAAACAATCACATTTTTGGGTGACTGGTGTGTTTTCACATTTAGTTTTGTTTGATTTAGGTATAATAATTCTCTCATATAAAATGTCGTTAACATTTCAGTAAAAACACTCTGCTCAAATGGAACATGCGTGAAAAATATTGGTGAAAACAATATAATGGTAGCCTCCAATAGAAAGGCACCTCAAATTGAACGGCAGTATTCTAATGCATTCGAATGAAAAAATAGAATGACACTATTCTATTGGAAGAAATACAGTAAACATGACCGCCAAGTAAATTATCATTTTTGATGGGCTTAATGATGTAAATACCGTATTTCTTCTAACAGAACGGCATACCTCCAATAGAACGGCACCTCCAATAGAACGGCAGATTTTGGCACGTTTTTACGCCCACGAAAACAATAGAACGGCAGCCTCCAATAGAACGGCAGATTTTGGCACGTTTTTACGCCCACGAAAACAATAGAACGGCAGCCTCCAATTGAACGGCACCTCCAATAGAACGGAGGTAGAAATTATGTTGGGAGTGCGCCAAAACAAAAATAGGTAGAAAATGGATTGTGAGAACGTTCAAAGCATTCAAATGGATGTTAAATTTCAGATTGATGCTCTGATAGTAAAATATTTCCCAAGTTTCATTAACAATAAGGCTATGTTCAAATGAAAAATGTGTGAAAAAAATTGGTGAAAAAAATTGAACGGCAGCCTCCAATAGAACGGCACCTCCAATAGAACGGCAGGTAAAAAGTTGACGAAAAAAATAGAACGGCACTCTTCTATTAGAAGAAATACGGTAGCAATTATTTTCTAATCTTACTCAAGACATTAAAAAACTCTTAAAACAAACAGTATTTTATCCTCTTCACAGGAAAAGGTTTTGATATGCGGCCCTGGTGATGACTGGAAATCAAAACTACTTGAACACGTGAAAACAGAGAGATTGCCCAAATTTTTGGGAGGCCAAATGGATGAATCGGTAAGACCAAGCAAACCTTTAAACGGCCAATTTTTACTTTAAAACTAGTGTAAAACCCTGAAAAAAATTATTTGTGATGCACAAAACATTCGACATTTTGGAAATCACCCCTCCCCCCACCAAAAATCATCAATTAAACAAAATGCAAAGAATGTAAATTTTTTCTAAAATAACTTACACTCATCAGTAGTGATGTGAAAAGCGCCAGAACTTTGGCGCCTAGCGCCAGCGCCAGGTATTTTGTTCCTGGCGCCGGTCAAAAATAGTGCCAAGCGCCAAAAGCGCCATGGCGCTTTTCATCGGCATGGCACCAAAAGCCAATGGCGCCACAGCAAAATAGCGCCAAGCGCCAAAAACGCCATGGCGCTTTTTGCTCATGGCGCTTTTAAATCACTACTCATTAGTAATACATAATCTTTCAAAAGTGAAAATTTATTGAAAAGCTACATTTCTTGTAGCAAATTCCACAAACTTCAAGCAGTGTATATATCCAAAACTTGCATAGTGTATTCTAATCCCCCCCCCCAGGAACGATTAGAAAAGTTGCCACTGCCATCAACAAAAGTGCCTCAGGACTTATTTTGGCATCCTGCCAATGGAGAACCAACTTTAGAGGAGCTTACAACCACAGTTGTATCAGCGGGCACTTCCACAACAGTTGACATAATTGTGGACAAAGTTGACACGGATACATTTTTGTTGCTGTATTTGCATTGTGTGGATGAATATGTCATGGCAGTGTATTATGGGGACTTGGATTCAAAGGTGGGTGAAGTTGGAGGTTATACCATATTTCTTCTTATATTTATGTAGAACGGCACGCATCCAATAGAACAGCAGGTTTTGGCACATCTTTGCGCCCACAAAAACAATAGAACGGCAGAAAAAGTTAACAAAAAGTAGAACGGCAGTAAAAAAGTTGACAAAAAAGTAAAACGGCGGTCTTCTATGAGAAGAAATACGGTATGTTTGATTATTGGTTGTGCATTTTGCATATGAAGGGTGTGCTTCTAAAAGTACCGATCTACAAAAAATCGATTTTGAGATAATCGCGATTGAAAGTTTGGAGCATGCAATACCCATACATGGGTATTGGGTATGGGAATTTTGGGTAAGGGTATTTCGGCCATATTGTTGGGTATCCACATGCATGGGTATAATCATTGATTATACACATAACACTAGCTATATAAAATTTAGGGAATTGTATTTTTGTAGTACAGTACATTTTAAAGGAACAAATTGGTAATAGCGTGTAGATCGGTATTTTTTAAAGCACAAAATCAGAAAGCCGTAGATCGGTACTTTTACCCATAATAAAAAAGCACAAAATGAGTTTTTGCGCAAGCGGACGCCGATCTGACATCGGTACTTTTAGAAGCACAAAAAATAATGTGCAGATCGGTACATTTCAAAGAACAATTTTGAAAAAAGTGTGTAGATCGGTACTTTTAAAGACACAAAAGCTGATAAAGCTTGTAGATCGGTACTTTTAAAATTTCAAAAACTGTAATTTGCGATTTTTTTGCTTTTTTCGACCCCCCATATCTCAAAATTGAATTTCGCACCCCCCACATATTATATATATTTTTGAAGCGCATTTTTATGGGGACCCCAAAAATGGTCCTAACTCAAATTTGAAAAATTTGTAGATCGGTACTTTTAGAAGCACACCCTTCATATGCAAAAGAACAGTGACAAAATGATAACTGCGCATTTATTTGTTTTCCATTGAAGCGATAGGTCTTCGGCAATATGCGATAGGTAACGATAGAAAAAGTTCTCAAAAAATTTCAAAACTTAATTCAAGCAATATTTCCATGCTTAAAATTTTAATACTCCTTTACAGAGGACTCAACATTGTAACAAACAATAATTCAACCCACAAAAAAACAAGCCTTCAACCACCCCCCCCACCAGAAATCCACGCCCGTGTCCAAGCTGTCCACCTTCTTCCCCTGCGGCGAGGTGCCCGCCAGCACCACCATAAACCGAATGCCGTTGCGTCTGCGCGAACCGGGCAGATACGTCCTGTTTTTGTCGAACGAAGCCGCCTGGATCAGATCAGTTACCGTAAGACACCGAATGGAGGTGGTGCGAAAAGAATCTTACGCCAGATTTTGGAGAAATAAGAACGATGGGGGAGAGTGATCTTTTTAGGGGGCGGTACACTCCGCAGGGGGCCGGACTTGTGTGGGCAGGTGCTTACTACACATAGAATATAGTAGTATAGTTACACATTTGAAATGGGTTATTTTCGTGTGATTATTGTAATATCGTTATCTGAAATTGCTAATATTGCACCGTTATTTTTTCTATTTCAACGCATGAATGAATTTTTCAGTTGCGAAATTCAATTTTCAGCCCTTTTTTATACGTGAACTGTACTCAGGTGGCACAGATTTGCGACTGCGTGTATTTTAATATATCTGTCAACTAAACGCGGCAATAATGTCACTCAAAGAAGGTAAGATCTTCAGGTTCAAGTGACATTAAATACAGATATTTATTTATTTCTAAGTGGACCTTTTTCAGTGCCCATACTCCCATACTGAAATCAATTTCACTCATACCGTATATCCTCGATCAACCCCCCCCCCTGTTAGCTGACTGAGGAAAAAAGAACTCCCCCCTTAATTGGATGACAAAAACGCTCGTGTGTAACTGACGTTGCTGTTTGTTTTCTTTGAAAGGATGTATTTTTGGCAGCTGATGTTAACTAGCATTGATTTCTTTGCATTATTTACGGAATTTCTATACTGACCTGTTGATGCAACTAATTCAACCCCATTCATACAATATACTCATCATGCATTTAGTTAATATTCTGGCGAAAAATAAATTCTCCATTGGAATAACCCCCCAGTAAAAAAGTCTTATCAAAAATAACCCACTGGATTTATTCGAGGATTTACTGTATTTATTTATCTGTCGAAATACAAACTATCCAAGAGTTATCATATTTAGATGCCGCAAATAAATGTTGTCATTATCGTTACCATAAATCTGCCTTGAACACGTTTGAGTTTACCAGAATAGATCATTCTTGATCTCCGTCAACACTAGTTGACAGACTCCTCATTCCAGGAAACTCTAATGTGTTCACAACAGATTTATCAACTTTCGAAATTCCAGTTGTCAACTAGTTGTGTGTAGAACTAATGATACATAATGTTTTGTGAATAATGTATCCCATACTGTGGACCGGGCCCGTAATTAGTGATGGTAAAGCGGCAGAGAAAAGGGCGCCAAGCGCCAATGGCGCCATGGCGCCATTCCGAATGAGGGCGCCAGGCGCAAGGGCGCCACAGAAATAGGGCGCCATGGCGCCATTCAAAAACAGAGCGTCAGGCGCCCGGGGGCGCCAAGAGCCAATGGCGCCATGGCGCGGCGCCCTAAAATGGCGCCAGCGCCACACTGTCACAGTTGGTGACATCTCAGCAGTAGATATACCGTATTACCTCGAAATACCCCCATGGGGGTTTATTATTTCGCCAGCAAAATTTGAGGGGGGGTTAATTCGAGGGGGGGGGGTTATTCGAGGGGGGGTTTTATTATTTCGTCAGAAATTTTCGTAGGGATCGTAGTAAATAGTAGGCATTTGCATACTCAAAACAGGTAATAAATGTGTCCAAACAGGATATATTTGGACATAAAAACGTAGATAGCTACACAAACTAGTCTATGTGTAGCTGCAATGCAAATAACCAGTAATATACATCATGTACATTGCATACATGACGTATTTATTATGTACATGACGTACATCATTCCGAAGGGGGGGGGTATTTCGAGGGGGGGGTTTATTATTTCCCCAGCCCATTTTGAGGGGGGTTAATTCGAGGGGGGGGGTTAATTCAAGGGGGGGGGATAATTCGAGGTAATACGGTAAATGTAAGTGTAACCATCATTTCATACCCATGGTTGAGAAAGGATTACGTTTTAAGATGTAAAACAGCTTCTGAAAAAAACCTATGGGCTGAGAAAAACATAACACAGTTGGCTACATTTTGGCGCCCTTTCGAGGCAGCGCGCCAGGCGCCAAGGGCGCCACAGGAAAAGAGCGCCAAGCGCGCCATGGCGCCATCCGAAAGTAGGGCGCCAGGCGCCGAGGGCGCCACAGGAAAAGGGCGCCAAGCGCCGATGGCGCCATGGCGCGGCGCCCCTTGGCGCCCTCAAATGGCGCCAGCGCCCTGGCGCCATTCCATCACTATACTCTGGTTACTTTACACCTTGCACGCGTGGTTCCCGCTGGAAGTGTGCCAACAAAGGTTAACGCGTGCGAATTTCATAAAAAGATGACAAAATTCATCGTTGTTATAATGTTGTTCATTAAAATATTCACATCGATGAATGTTTTCACCTTTTTATGGAAATCGCATGATTTTATAATCATTGGCACGCTTCCAACACGAGACACAAATCAGTGCGAGGGCAGAGTATCATGTCCGCCGAGTATACCCGTGATGGCTGTAGCGGTTTTGTATGGCAGTAGATTTAAGTCAAACACAAGTGGAAATCACACAAATTTACTAAAATGATTATGATAACATTACACACACAGCCACTTGGGGCCACTTCCAGACCCGTGGACAACCCGCAAAAAGTGTCAAAGTGTCAAAAGTACTTTTAGACTTTTTCAAGTCAAAGTGTCAAATGTAAAATGACATGAGGAATGTCAAACGACCAGTAGAAAAAGAAGAACATTTTACATGACTTTTGGCCCCAAGCATGACATTCTACATGGTCTGGAAGTAGCGCCTGGTAATCAACACAACAATCAAATCAACACTGAAATATTCACGTATCACCCTGCGGACTAGCAAAAGTTTATTCACTAGAGTTTGAAAACATTTTTTACCAAAATAATTTTAGCACTTAGCAACGACAATGAGAAATCAGTATACACCAATTGAAACAAATAAATAACACAGTAACAACAGTCAACAGTCCAAGGATGATTATCTTAAACACAATACAAAAAAAAACAGAATGAGGCGTGAACATGGAATTTCCTGAATTCACTAAAAAAATTCAGATTTAGGGTGGAAAAACTCACCGCGATGTAACGGCAAATGTGAAAATATACTGTACCGCTTAAAGCGATTTTTGCTATGGGGAAATATTACAGGTAAATGTACCAGTGAATAAAATTTACCGTACCGTTTTCGAAAATTGAAAAAAAAATAAAAAAATATTTTTAAATCACTTAGATGATAAACAAATTGAGTTGACCCAGAAAAAAGTGACACAGAACAGTATTGAGATGCAAATACCCAAATTCATTTAATCATCCTTTTTCGATGGAATCTCTTCGGCAACTGGGACAGTCTCGTTCGTACTCACATCTCCACTTTTGGACACCTGAAATATTGCGTACTGGTAAGATTATCCAATGACCCGATTATCTAGTTCACGGGGAAAATTTCGGAAACTGATTAAACAGCTTGAGGAGTCCGTCAACTACGGCGGGAACCCTCGGCGCATTTCAATCTATACACGGCGGACATCACACTTATGTACCTGGTGTGGAAACCTACCATAACCCAGCTGAAGGATGAACCAAAAATAATACAGTTTTTCATCACATTACGTTTTAAATTTGGATTAATTATTACGAAATTTATCACAAGATTTTATTCATTAAATTATGGTAGGATTCTGCACTCACTTTGCGGTCCCCCCGAGTATACTCTAAGTACCCCCGTGCATATTTATATGGTTTAGTATCCAAAATTGCTTACCGTATTTCCTCGAAATACCCCCCGCAATGCGATTGTTTCAGAGTGAGAATTTTGAGGGGGGGTTAAACGAGGGGGGTATTTCGAGAGGGGGCTTATTATTTCGCCAGAAATTTTTAGAAATTCCAGTACTAAAGTGTCGTCTGTAACGTACGCAGACGTAGAGAAATGCAACTATAACCGCTATATATAAAAGTCTATGGACTTATATAAGTATGTAGATGCCATAAACACCGTTCTAACGTTACAATTAATTGTTTTTAACGTGTGTTTTGCATTTCTCGAATCACAAAACGCAGTTTTGTTATGTATGTTCTCTGCACACTCAATTTGGGGGTTATTTCGAGGGGGGCCAATAAATTCATAGTGGCCATTTTGAGGGGGGTATTTCGAGGGGGGGTTATTCAAGGAAATACGGTATTTTGGCAAAAAAACGGCCTTAAAAAGCAGTTCAATAACTGTTTCAAAAACTCCATGACAACTTAGTTAGTAAAATTGAGTAACTCAAATTTATCTGCAAGAATTGGGTGATATTTCTCATAACAATATTATCCTGATAAAACTAGTAGAGATTGAAATTTTCGCGGGATATTAAATTATGAAACATCATTGACAATTTTGTTGACCACTTCAAAGTGCTCATAAAGTTACTCATGCAAGATTTTTCAAGAATTTTCAACTATAGTACATAAATGAAATTCAAAAGCTTAGAAGTGACTTAATTTTCGAAGTAGGGGTTAAATAGATAGGCTTTATCAAGGTGTAGAAAGCAGAAAGGGTGGGGGAATTTACTAGAATAAATGTATTTAGCTGATCATGTGACCCATGACTAGGGTGTCAAATTTCCGTTTTCCGCAGGCAAATTTTTTCCGTTTTCCGGCTGCTGAATTTTTTTCTTCCGTTTTCCGTTCCGTTTTCCGGCAACATTTTTTTCTGTTTCCGTTTTTCCGGCTCATTTTCCGTTTTCTGGCTAAATTTTCAGTTTTTCTGCCTTTTTCCATTTTCCGCCTCAATTTCCAATTTTTCTGCCTTTTTCCATTTTCCGCCTCAATTTTCCATTTTTCCGCCTCATTTTACCCTTTTCTGGCTCAACTTTCTGTTTTCTGATCAGCCAAACTGGTAAAAATTCATGCAGATCGTCAATGATGTAAAAAAATTCTGTTTCCAGCAAAATTTCAGCAAATTTTTCCAATTCTGTGCAAATTTTATTTTTCTGTTTCCGTTTTTCTGGCCGCTGAAATTTTTTTTCCGTTTCCGTTTTCCGCCAAGTGCAAATTTTTTTTTCCGTTTTCCGGCCGCTGAAATTTTTTTTCCGTTTACCGTAAAAAAAATTTTTGAACCCTACCCATGACCTATGTCGTATGAAGCAAAATACTTGAGGGAAAATGTAAAAGTTAATTAAGAACGCACTAGAACAACCAAACCTACCCACCTCCTTGAAAGCATTTATCAACTCAGGGTACATTCTCCAATGTTCCCCATAAATTTCTTAATCAAAACCCACCAGGCATGCATAAATATATTGGGACATAAGTGCTTCAAGCCCATTTTCAAGTGGCCAATAGAGACCGATCATTGTTGCTTCTATCAGATTAT
Organism: Sphaerolaimus hirsutus; assembly: GCA_964036195.1. Lineage (NCBI taxonomy): Eukaryota > Metazoa > Nematoda > Chromadorea > Monhysterida > Sphaerolaimidae > Sphaerolaimus > Sphaerolaimus hirsutus. The sequence goes on from OZ038457.1 coordinate 1,912,473, forward strand.
AGTGCTGGACAAAAGAATTGGTCACGGACCCAGGATTTTTGAGCGGGGGTGGGGCGGATTGTATACGGAGCCCGGCGAACGGGGCGGGCGGCGCCCCCCCCCCTCTAAAATTTTACCCCTGTAGTAAGGGTATGGCGTCATGGCGCTGGCGCCATTCGTAGGTGCCACGCCATGGCGCCACTGGCGTTGAAACAGTAGTATATGTCTGTATTTTACAGGCATATACAGCGACATGGACAGGAATTGAGTCAGTTTTGAAAAGGTGAAAATCTATAAAAAGGTATGAAAAGTAGCAATTTTGAGCAACAATTTGGGTAAAATTTCTCAAAAATCGCTTCAGATAGGTAGATAGCTGGGCGATTTGGGGGGGGGGGGTTAGGGGATAGTAGACAAAAAATTTGCCTCTGTGGGATAGATAGATAGCTGGGCGGTTTGGGGGGGGGTAGGGTTCTAAAAAACGTTTTTTTTTAACGTCATGTTTTTTAAACGTTTTTTTAAAATTTTAAACGTTTTTTAAAAGCTACCAGATGTGGCCCTGGGGGCAGTCCCAAGCCCTGTAAAGTGTAAAGTAAAGTGACAAATGTAAGGTCAAGTGTCAAGTCAAATGGCAAATGTAAAGTAAAGTGTCAAATGTAAAGTCAAGTGTCAAGTCAAATGTCAAATGTAAAGTAAAGTGTCAAATGTAAAGTAAAGTGTCAATTGTGTATCCAAATCTTATTTTTCGTATCCAAATCTTATGTTTTTGTATCCAAATCTTGTTTTTCGAAATAAGATTTGGATACAAAAACATAAGATTTGGATACGAAAAATAAGATTTGGATACACAATTGACACTTTACTTTACATTTGACATTTGACTTGACACTTGACTTTACATTTGACACTTTACTTTACATTTGACATTTGACTTGACACTTTACTTTACATTTGACATTTGACTTGACACTTGACTTTACATTTGACACTTTACTTTACACTTTACAGGGCTTGGGATTGGCACCAGGGTTAATATATATAGGTATATCAGACAAGTGACAATACTCTGTGGTGTTATATATGACCATATAATGGCTGTGGAGCCATGGGATAGCATTATAAGTGGTGATTTGTGTCAAAAATATCCGTTTTTGTCGACATGTTTGTATATTGCCTTATAGTCGAATGTTTGTGACTTCAAGTGAAGTTTGGTACGGAATAGTGATCAAACAAGGTTATAAAAGAAGGTTGTTACTTTGGGAGTGATGTTACACACTGTGGAGGTACATGGAAGCACATTAACTGAATATTATATATAGTCGGCAGACATTTCACCCTACAAAATCGGAGAGTTAGAATTCGCTCGCGAATAGAGCGAACACAAAACTTGGGTCCCACTCGGGCGCTCGGAATTGAAAAAGAAAAAAATATTAAAGAGAAATGGACGCTTCGCCGTGTCCATGCGTGCACGCCGCCTGTTTCAACGTTTCGTTTCAACGTTGTCCGTTGCAAGCGAAAAAAATTTGACTGTTTAAATGACCCTTTTACCGTTTTTGTTAATTTTTCATTCGTTGGCTCCGTTCCAATGGAAGAGTCCCCATATGAGAACTTGGCAGCCAGCCAAAATTGCGAAATCCGCTATAAATGTGAATAAAAAAGGCTAACACTAACTATATAACCATGTATATAAACAAAAATAGCGATTATAAAGGTGGAAATTGGCAAAGTGGAGCAACTTTTAACGATTTTTAGCTAACTTTGACTTTTCACTCGCATTTGTATAATACACAACTGGAAACTGGGATAAGAGCCAAGTTTTCATACGTGACCCGATCCATTCCATTCATTAAAATATTGCGTCAGAATAATGACGACATGCACTCTCCACTGGAGAGACTGACGCAAATGTTTGTAGGGCGATACGTCTGCCGACTTTACAACAGCAACATATGACGGCTTATTTACCAATGGTAGCACATAGAAATGGATGCTTTGATACTAAAAATGCCACAAAACCAATGAAAACAACCACCAATGTCAATTTGTGTGTGAAATTGCGTGCTTGCGCGCAAAAATTTTGCAAAATACCTAGTGCTTAGTACTAAAATTTTTTGCCGATGTTTAAAAAAAACGTTTCGGACCTCGTTTTTGAACAAAAACTAGTTTAAAAATATAAACGTTTAAAAAACATCGGCAACCCTAGGGGGGTAACTACCACCCCCAACCCCCCTAGGATACCCCTGATACAGATGCAGCGGCAGGCATGCCATTGAGTGTTTTCAGCTGGGGTCTTCAATGGGGGGGGTTGGGGGGGAGGGTAAAAAGTATACAATATTTTGTCCAGATAGATACACTTGTTAGCATCTAGAAAAGTATACTTGCCCAAGCCAGCATCCAGAAAAATACACTTGACAGTATATTTTAGAAAAGTATGTCTCTAATAAAATTTCGAAGGAAAATGTTCTAGTAAACGCTTTCAGGGCACTTAATGAAAGTATATAAGTTCCCGCATTACTGTTGCATGCTCAATTTATGAAAAATACAATAACAGTTAAAATACAGGAAGAACCTGTCACTCAAAAGATATGGATTATTCAAAAATTCTTCTGATTTGTGTGATATTGTCAGCACTACAAACTGCAGTTTTATCTCTATACATCAATGTTCAATTTGATAGGTTGTCAAGGCAGTTGCAATTGCAAAAAGACCACAAAATAGTGGGTTGATATTTTATTCTTTCGCAAGATATTCCGGTGACCTAATAGTGTGCATGCACAGTTCACATTGGCAGTGTGTCAACAATTACCCACATGCGCACCTGTTGTAACATAGCAATGAAAAATCTACTTAAGTAGAAAAGTAAGCGTAAAATGTGTTAGCACCAGTAGTGTTTTTCCATATTTTTTTTAATACTTGCAATAAAAGGTTGAATAACTGTGCATGCTTAGAGTGTTTGGACTTTGGAGTATAAATACTGTAAATACAATAATTTTAATTTTCAATATTTAAAATTCAACACTTTTTCAGCCACTGTGGACATTCCCTCAGCGAGTGCTGGTGAGATTGCCAGCAGTGAAGAAATCACAACAAACAGTGAATGTGATGGATTTTCCTTCACACGCAGCGGTGAGTGACACTTTAAAAACACTTTTTAATGTGTCTTTAAAATGAATGTTTGGGATGGTTATTGGATGGATTTTCTCAATTTTCAGGGATTTCTAAAGGGGCCAAACAGGGCACCAAAATGCAACAAAAAAACATTACAACTACAGCCCAAAAATTGGCGCATAACTTCACAAAATTGGCACAATCAATCAACTAGCAACCCCTCCCTTTTGCAGCTTCGGGTCGGCCTTCCCGGAATGGTGCGCACAATTCCAAAATCTCGTGTGAGCGACAGACCAATATGGCACAGGGTGCTCCACATTCCAACATCAAAAACTGAAGCCCCAAAAAAGAGGTGGCAGGAAAAGACAAGTGCCATGGGCATTTTTAAGGGCTGGACAAAATGAGTTTGTCAACTCCTTTCTTTGAATGAATTATTTGTGATAATTGTTGTTATGTGAAAATAGTAGTTGAAATTTAAAAGGATATACATCAATTTAGATATTTATGTACATATTGTTTCATTCTCATTTAGGAATATGCTTTTCATAATTGAACATACAATTTTCAATTTACAAGAAATATAAGCATGTTTCAATGTTTTGCAAGTAATTAGGACATGTAGAGATTAGAACACAATTTTGCCTGAACATGAATATAATCTATTTCATGATTGTTTCACTTAAGACTTCTAAAACCCCATGAAAACTACCTAGACATCTTTCAAAATGGGCATTCCTACCAGTACACAAATAGCTTTACAAAATATCCTAGTGCATTTTTTTACCAACTTTAATGTTGTCTTCATTGAATAAAATTTTTCAGGCTATTAAAGATACAATTCAGAAGCTTGAAATAATGTGGTCAGTGACATGTAAAATGTATTGCATTTCGGCATAATAAGCTGTACATTTTAGAATGCTTTTTTATTTCACCATGTTACTCGCACACCGAATAAATATAAAAAAAAACAGTGTAGAATATGGAAACAAAAAATTTATTGCAAAAGTGTCATCGAAATATTCAGTGAAACTTCATAACGAGTTTTCGCACGGTTATGGTGTGACAACGATGTTTAGGTTTCAGAAATCTATGATTTGGGATAAAACTGTCAGGTTGGCGTTACACATACACTCCAGGAAAAATGTCTTTAGCCCTTTGATTTTTCTGGTTCAATGGGAACCAAACATTCAATATGGGTCGCTGAGGGGTGGAACTCATACATAGGGAGTGTCATTATGCGGACCCCCCACAGTAGAAATTTGGTCCCCCTCCTGCGTACATAGTCAATATTTCGTTTATCGTGAACGCGATTTAGCGATTTTTAAGCGATTATTTGTTGCTTTTTTACATTTCGCTAAATGCGCGCGGCTGAGCTGGCACGGTGCCAACGTTTTGTTTTGTTCATAAAGACAAAAATACACACCATGCCGGGTCGATAATTGTCTGCCGACCGAAGACAGATGATTGTGAACATGACGAGAAATCACAGGAAGTCCAGAGTGCCAAGTCAACCGAGTATGGTTGGCACTTGATTTTTTAAAACTGATTTTTAAAAAAAATCAAAGTGTGGAAACTGATTTTTATTTAAAAAATCAAAAGTCAAAATTTCTGGTAGACTTGCACTAGATATTTTACATTCTTTTGCGCGCAAGCGCGCAATTTCTCATGCATGTTACCATTTGTGGTGTTTTCATGGGTTTTGGGGCATTTTTAGTGTAAAATCTTCCATTTACCGTATTACCTCGAAATACCCCCATGGTTTTTTTATATTTTGCCAGCAAAATTTGAGGGGGGGGGGGTTAATTCGAGGGGGGGGGTAATTCGAGGGGGGGTTTATTCGAGGGGGGTTTTATTATTTCGTCAGATGATTTTGTGAAATTCATAGTAAAGAATACGCATTTTCTTACACAAAAACAGTAATAAACATGAGAAAATAGGTTATATTTTGGCTATCGATGTACATCGTACACAAATGAGCGTATAACTGTAGCTGCGATGCAAATCAGTAGTAATAAATACATCATGTACATCATTCCGGAGGGGGGGTATTTCGAGGGGGGGGTTATTGTTTCCCCAGCCTATTTTGAGGGGGGGGGGGTTAATTCGAGGGGTGGGTTAATTCAAGGGGGGATAATTCGAGGTAATACGGTATTCATGTTACCGTACAACAAAAGCCGTGGTATGCTAGTGTAGTATTTATATAATATCTAACCAATGTGCTCCAACATACTTCTACAGTGTGTAACATCACTTTTAATGTACTAGCCTTCTCTTACAACCTTATTTAAGCACTATTCCATGCTGAACTTCACTTGAAGTCACGAACGTTTGACAAAGGGCGATATATGTAATAAGTCGACATAAAATGGATATTTTTGACAGAAATCACTGCTTATAATGCTATTCCATGACTCCACAGTCATAATATCACCACAATAGACATAACAATACATTGCCTGACACTTAACATACACATATTTTTCCTCTATACCCCCATTTTTGGTGATTAAAAAAAAATCTGATTTTAATTTAAAAAAATAAATTAAAAAAAAATTGATTTAAAAAAAATCAAGGCGTTTAAAAACAAAAATTTCCAACCCTACAACCGAGTATGACCCTTTGTTTGACCGTTTTCAGTAGATTTAAGTCAAACACAAGTGGAAATCACACAAATTTACTAAAATGATTATGATAACATTACACACACAGTAGGGTTCAAACGGGACCGCGGTCCTGGTAGATGGTTCGGCAAAAAGTCGGGACTGGGGCGGTCCCGGTCCCGGTCCCGACACGCCAGTCCCGGTCCCGGTCCCGACAATCAAAAAAGCCAGTCCCGGTCCCGGTCCCGGTCCCGACCACCCAGTCCCGATCCCGGTCCCGGTCCCGGAATTTTAGAGCGGTCCCGACAAGGGATGGAAAAAACGTAATTTTCAACGACCTTTTCAACAAATTTGCCAGAAATGACACTTTTCTAAAGATTATGTAGGCACATATAAAAAATTTTTGCGCGCGCTCGCGCCAATACCCGCCCAATGATTACTATGTATTTTTGTGTAATGGTACAGAAGCGTTAGAAAGGTCCCCAACATGATTCTAGTATGAAATATAGGTATATAGTAGGCGTTGGCGTCTACAAATGGCGCCAGCGCCATGGCTCTGTTTCTTAACTAGAGGGCCAAAATTTAGGGGGGGGGGCGTCGCCCCCTCCCCTGTGCGCTGGGCTCCGTATACAATCGAGTGAAGATGGCAATGAAATAGTGCTTGAATAATGTTATAAGAGAAGGCTAATACATTGAGCGTGGTTCTTCACACAGTGGATGTGTGTGGAACAACATTGGCTTGATATTACGTACCAATAAGGTTCAAACAAGACCGCGGTGCCGGTACATGGTTCGGCAAATCCCAGTCCCGGTCCCGGTCCCGACAATTGAAAAAAGCCAGTCCCGGTCCCGGTCCCGACAATTGAAAAAAGCCAGTCCCGGTCCCGGACCCGGTCCGACCCCCCAGTCCCGGTCCCGACATTAGAAAATTTCTGGTCCTGGTCCCGGTCCGAAAAACTGGTCCCGTTTGAACCCTAACACACAGCCACTTGCGGCCACTTCCAGACCCTGTGAACGCCCCGCAAAAAGTGTCAAAAGTACTTTTAGACTTTTTCAACTCAAAGTGTCAAATGTAAAATGACATGAGGAATGTCAAACGACCAGTAGAAAAATAAGAACATTTTACATGACTTTTGACCCCCAGCATGACATTTTACATGGTCTGGAAGTAGCGCCTGGTAATCAACACAAAAATCAAATCAACACTGAAATATTCACGTATCACCCTGCGGACTAGCAATAGTTTATTCACTAGAGTTTGAAAACATTTTTTACCAAAATAATTTTAGCACTTAGCAACGACAACAAAAAATCTGTATACATCAAATGAAACAAATAAATAACACATTAACAAAAGACAGGATGATTATCTTAAACACAATATAAAAAAAACAGAATGAGGCGTGAACATGGAATTTCCTGAATTCACTAAAAAAACTCGGATTTAGGGTGGAAAAAATCACCGCGACGTAACGGCAAATGTGAAAATATACTGTACCGCTTAAAGCGATTTTTGCCATGGGGAAATATTACAGGTAAATGTACCAGTGAATAAAATTTACTGTACCGTTTTCGAAAATTGAAATAAAAAAATAAAAAAATATTTTTAAATCACTTAGATGATAAACAAATTGAGTTGACCCAGAAAAAAGTGACCCAGAACAGTATTGAGATGCAAATACCCAAATTCATTTAATCATCCTTTTTCGATGGAATCTCTTCGGCAACTGGGACAGTCTCGTTCGTACTCACATCTCCACTTTTGGACACCTGAAATATTGCGTACTGGTAAGATTATTTAATGACCCAGCGCACAGCGCGGTGATTATCCAATGACCCGATTATCTAGTTCACGGCGAAAATTTCGAAAACTGATTAAACAGCTTGAGGAGTCCGTCAACTACGGCGGGAACTCTCAGCGCATCTATGCACCATAAATGCGGCGGCACAATCAAAGATAGCCGCGCCGTGCCCCCCCTCCCCCCTGCATCTATTTATGTAACATCAACTACCGTATACTCCGGTTACTTTACACCCTGCACGCGTGGTTTCCGCTGGAAGTGTGCCAACGATGGTTAGCGCGTCCGAGTTTCATAAAAAGATGATAAAATCGATTGTTGTTATAATGTTATTCATTAACATATTCACATCAATGAATTTTTTTCATATTTTTACGGAAATCGCATGACTTAACAATCATTGGCACGCTTCCAACACAAGACATAAATCAGTGCGACGGCAGAGTATCATGTACGCCGAGTATATTTATTCTAATAGAATAGCGCCATTCCGTTTTTTGTCAACTTTTTTACCTGCCGTTCTATTTTTTTCATCTAACTTTTTCACACGATTTTCATTTGAACATAGAATTTTAATAAGACATGGGCGACATTTTAATATCCGAGCATCAATTTAAACAAAACCGGACCGGACCCTGTAAACCAATATCGTTGGAAATGAACACATTTTTGCAAACTTCGCTGTATATGTATGCATATTTACATACATATAAAGCGGTTCCTGGAGCTGGCTCCAACGCCAATAGCGCCATTGCGTGGCGCCTTGTATCGCGCTAGTGCCAAAACGTATTTCCGTCCCTGTATAGGGAAAAATTTTTAGGGGGGGGGGGCTCCGGCCTCCGTAAACAAGCAGCCCCCCCCCCGGCTGCATGGTGTGGGGCAACCCCGCATAGGGCAACCGAGTAGTTAGTAGGGCAAAGTTATAAGGCAGTTAATGCAAGGGAATGCACGAAGAGCAGGAATTGAGTGCGACACATTTGATGTGGATAAAATAGGATCATGTCGGATAAGGCAAATGTGCTCATGCAATCATTATGATATTGTGAGTTTGGTCCAATGCATCTGAGCAAACTTTTGCATAAATTTTTTGGTACATATTCATCTTATTGTGACAGATGCCAGATGTACAAAAATAGCTGTGGTTGCCCGTTGCGGAGTTGCCCTGTGCGCCCGTGCCCCCCCCCCGCCCAAAAATCCTGGATACGTCCCTGACACGGAACACTTTAATTATACCCAGCATGCTGAGAATAGGCAATAAAACACATGACTAAATGATTTCGACAGTGAAAATCTATAAGCATTATGAAAATTTGCGATTTTTGGTGCAAATTAGAGTAAAATTGCTCAAAGGCGTTGCAGATAGATAGCTGGGCAATTCGCGCGGGGGGCTGTTCAGGGGAAAGTAGCAAAAAAATTTTGCCCCAGGGATAGATAGATCGCTGGGCGGTTTGGGGTGGGGTTACCCGCCCCCGTTGACACAAAATTAGATGTGCGGTGGGTCTAGATGTGGGATGGGTTTAGATGTCGGATGGCACGGGCTCGTTCTGAACACCCTGGATGTATTCACTACCCACTTTTCAAATATGTTTGTGTTTTGGCACTGTACAATGTAATTTATACCTGCCGTTCTATTGGAGGCTGCCGTTCTATTCTTTTCGTGGGTGTGAAAAGATGCCAAAACCTGCCGTTCTATTGGACGTGCCGTTCTATTGGAGGTATGCCGTTCTATTAGAAGAAATACGGTTGCATCTAAAATTGCTTATGTGCAGGCATTTTTTGGCAAACGTTGCGCTGAAAAAGCAGTTAGAAAAAAATTCAACAACTCAAATTTATCTGCAAGAATTGGGTGATACTTTCTCATAACAATATTATCCTGATAAAACTAGTGGAAACTAAAATTTTCGCTGAGATATTAATTTATGAGAACAATTTTGTCGTCCACTTCCATGAAGTTTTTAAGTGTCCATAAAGTAACTAACGCCGGATTTTTCAAGAATTTTCAACATCTCAATTAAATTAAAAAGCTTAGAAGTGGCTATATTTTGCAATGTACGTGGGATTCAATAGACAGGCTTTTTCAAGGTATAGAAAACAGAATCGGCGGGGAATTTACCAGAATAAATGTATTTAGCTAAAAAGGAATAAAACTACAAGCAAACAAACATATTGCCAAAAATAGCTGAAAAAAGGCAAAGGCACTGAAGGTGAAAGTGAGAGGGGCAGAATTTGAAGGTGAAAATGGTCAAAAAGTCGTGAAAGTTAGCGAATTTGAGCAAAAATTTGGGCTACATTTCTCAAACTGTGTAAACTATTTTTGTATCCTACTGTTTATCCAATGCACGCAACTCAATGGACCAAATCTAATAAAAAACATCGATTCCCAAGTCCAAAACATGACGTATTTATAAAGATGATGTCACTAACGCGCAGTGACCCATGACCTGTGTCGAACAAAACAAAGTACACGAGGAAAAGTGTAAAAGTTAATTGGGAACGCACTAGAACAACCAAACCCACCGACCTCCTTGAAAGCATTAATCAAGTCGAGGAACATTCTTTAACGTTCTAAATTATACCCACCAGGCATGTAAAATATATTGGGACATAAGTGCAGAGAGCCCATTTTCAAGTGGGCAGGAGAAATCAGATCATTCTTGTTACTATGAGATTATAGTGCTGGACAAAAGAAGTGGTCACGGAGGCTCAATACAGGGACGTATCCAGGATTTTTGAGCGGGGGGGGGGCTGCTTGTTTACGGAGCCCGGCGAGGGGGGGGGGGCTCAGCCCCCCCCCCCTAAAATTTTAGCTACGTAGTGGCGGAATGGCGCCATGGCGCTGGCGCCATTAGTAGGTGCCACGCCATGGCGCCATTTGCGTTGGCGTCAGCGCCATGGAACGCTGTATATGTATGTAAATATACATACAAAACAGCAAAAAGCATAACATTTTTAATGATTTGCGGCCACATGGAGCGAATCTGATGATAATACCTTAAATCTGGTGAAGAATGCGCGCTTGCGCGCAAAATTTTTTACGCTGACGTTGAAAAAGTCGCATTTTCTGGTCACTTTCTGGTCTCGCCCCGGGAGGGGGGGGGGCTGCAGCCCCCCCCCGCCCCCCCCCCTGGATACGGCCCTGGCTCAATATATAGGCGTTTTCGAGGTGTAGAAGCCAGAAAGTAGCAAAATCGCTACAAAAAGGGTAAAAATGGGTAGGTTAGAAATAGGTATAGTACCATCACGGACGTATTATATCAGTATTTTTGAGCAGAGTGAACCAGGAATCACCTCCCCCCCCCCCGCCTAAAAGTTTACCCAAATAGTGACGGAATGGCATTGTGACCATAGCTGAAATCGGGGGTAGCACTTTAGGGGGGGGGGGGGTTTAACCTGTTAGCCGGCACGTGTTTATATTTATCTCGGGAACTGGGGGGGTTATTTGGGCCGGAGTTTATTGGGCCGGGAACCCCAATTGGGGGGGGGGGGTAAAAAGTATACAATATTTTGTCCAGACAGATACACTTGCTAGCATTTAGAAAAATATACTTGCCCAAGCCAGCATCCATAAAAATACACTTGACAACATATTTTAGTAATTATGTCTCTATGTCTCTCTAGTAAATATGTCTCTAATTAAACATAGAAGGAAAGTGTTCTAGTAACTGCTTTCAGGGCACTTAATGAAAGTATAAAAGTCCCCGAATTGATGTTGCATGCTCAATTTATGAAAATACACCAAAGACTGAAAATACAAGTAAAAAATCTGGCAGTGGAAAGCTATGGGTTTTTCAAATATTCTTCTAATCTGTGTGATATTTTCAGCACTGCAAATGACAGTTTTATCTCTATACATCAATGCCCAATTTGATCGGTTTTCAAGGCAGTTGCAAATGCAAAAGTACCGCAAAGTAGTGAGTTGATATTTGATTTTGTTTAAATGTACTTCAGAGACCTGATAGTGTGCATGCAGTTCACATTGGCAGCATGCCAACAATTTCTCACATACACGATAGTTGTAATATAGTGACGGAAAATCGATTGCTGTAGAATAGAAAATGTAACACCAGGGGGCACTCCCAGACCCTGTAAAAAGCCCTGTAAAATGTCAGATGTCATGCAAAGTGTCAAAAGTCATGGAAAATACCCTGCATTCCAGGGCATTTTCCATGACTTTTGACACTTTGCATGACATTTGACATTTTACAGGGTTTTTTTACAGGGTCTGGGAGTGGCACCAGTCAATTTTCCATCACTAAAGCGTTACATTCATCGTATCACTGCCAATAAAAACTTAAATAACTGTGCTTAGCACATAAATGCTTAGCGTATTAGATCTTAGAGTATCAATAGTAAAACTACACAAGATTATAATTTTCAATATTGAGAATAAACACATTTTTCAGCCAATGTGGACATTCCCTCAACGAGTGCTGGTGACATTGCCAGAAATGAAAAAATCGCAACAGACAGTGAATGTGCTCGATTTTCGTTCGCACGCAGCGGTGAGTGATCACACTTTTTTTCAAATTGTGTTTTGAAAATGAATGTTTGGGAGGGTGATATAATGGATTTTATCTCATTTTTAGGACTTTATAAGTGAATCAAACAGATTTTTTCCAGAAAAAATTGCCAATTTTCCATTGATTTACCAGGTGTTTTAATTGCTTTTGTTTCAGATACATAATTACACATTTTGTTTGAAAAGTTTCAGTGTACCAAAAAGCAACCAAGCAAACATTCAAACTGAAATCCGCAACCAAAAAATTGACACACAACTTTTAATCCAATCAACTAGCAACCCATCCCATTGCAGCTTCGGGCCGGCCTTCCCGTAATGGTGCGCACAATTCCAAAATCTCGTGTGAGCAACAGACCAATATGGCACAGGGTGCTCAACATTCCAACATCAAAAATTGAAGCCCCAAAAAAGAGGTGGCAGGAAAAGACAAGTGCCATGGGCATTTTTAAAGGCTGGACAAAATGAGTTTTGTCAACTCTTTTCTTTGATTGAATTATTTGTGATAATTGTTGTTATGTGAAAATAATGGTTGAAATTTAAAAGGATATACATCAATTTAGATATTTATGTACATATTGTTTCATTCTCATTTAGGAATATGCTTCTCATCATTGAACATTAAATTTTCAATTTACAAGAAATATAAGCATGTTTCAATGTTTTGCAAGTAATTAGAACATGTAGAGATTAGAACGCAATTTTGCCTGAACATGAATATAATCTATTTCATGATTGTTTCACTTAGACTTCTAAAACCCCATGGAAACTACCTAGACATCTTTCAAAATAGGCATTCCTACCAGTACACAAATAGCTTAACAAAATATCCTAGTGCATTTTTTACCAACTTCAATGTTGTCTTCATTGAATAAAATAATTCAGGCTATTTAAGATACAATTCAGAAGCTTGAAATAATGTGGTCAGTGACATGTAAAATGTATTGCATTTCGGCATAATAAGCTGTACATTTTAGAATGCTTTTTAATTTCACCGTGTTACTCGCAAACTGAATAAATAATAAACAAAATCAGTGGAGAATGTGGCAACAAAAAATAGATAATAAAAAAATTTCATCGAAATGTTCCGTGAAGATTCCGAATGATTTTTCACACGGTTTTGGCATGACAACAATGTTTAGGTTTGAGAAATCCATGCAAAACCTATAGGTTCAATTTGGGATAAAAATGTATTGATGTCAGCTTGGCGCTAATGTTTGAAAAAATTCCACAAGAAAAAAAAACACAAAAACGCATGGCGAAATTTTCACCCACCGGACATTTTTCTTTTTTACTCTGCGGAATTTGAGCCGGACAAGTCGGGTACAGCATAGAGTCCAATTTTGTCCGCCAACTTTCGGGCATTAAATTCATTATCAACGGTTGTATGAATTTCATATAGATCCACAGGGCCACCGGAAGGATTATACACGGAAGGCAGACCATTTTTGCAGGAGTTAGCTAAAGTTGAGAAATTTTCTTTTTTTGAGAAATATCGGGAATATATACGGAAGGATACGAATTCGTGCGCATTTTTTCTGGTGTTGTGTTCAAAATTTCGATAAAAGTAAAAAATATGTCATTGAGGTGACATATTTTTCCTTACAACATGGTATCTAACGGTAAAAGCACTGGAGCAAACATCATGAGTTAAAAGATATGTATACTTTTACGGTTTTGGTACGAATGTTGCATAGAGTAGTTCCGTTTTTGGAACGGAAAATTTAGACTGTATGTAGGAAAAAAAATTTATTTATACTAATATTAGCTGTTTTTTGTGGCTGTATATTATCTGTTATACACATAAAATATTTGCCAAAATTTGGCATTTCATTTAATGAAGAAAACTTTGATTTGAGGTAAACCCAGAAATATTGAAATTACTATTTAGTACAACTGTATTGCTTACTTTTCAATGCGCTTTTTTATTTTAAGTTCGGTATTGAATCGCGTGAAGTCCCAAAATTGACTATTTTAAAACCTGGGTGTAATTCGAAAATGAACATTTTTCAGTATACATCACATAAAATGCTACCATATTTTAAGGATTATATAGTGACCTGCCAAAGTATGACCAAATTAAATTGCCCAATAATAAAACTTTACTCTCCCTTAACCTTAATATGACGGAATCTTATTCTTTATTCCGACGAAATTTTTATGTCAGATTCCATTGTAAAGTTTGCTGTCATTAAAGTATACCAAAGCGCCCCTTTTTTCTCGAAAAAATTTTTCCTTCAGCCATTTTCCTACCGTTCGGCACAAGTGTCACCTTACCTGTTTATTGCTCAAAATCGTTTTTTTATGTGTAAACAATTGTGTAAACAAGCCTTTCGCACGCAGATCCGTGTAGGCGGTGCGTAAATTATTTACAAGCGCCGAGAAGTTTTGTAATCTTATCATTCGCAAGTTTCACTGCCCGTATTTTTGTGTATCCAAAGGTCGGTATATAAGCCGAAATAATTTGTTCCGAAAAGTCTAGTTGAATACTCCAGGAAAGTCAAAGTCAATTTAAAATAGTTTCGACTAGAAAAGGGCTGTGGCATTGCAGCTTTTTGAGTTATTTGATATTTCTCTCTCCCGCTGACCTCATGTTTTTTATTGAAGATGATGATATCGTGCAACATGGTGAGTTTTTGGCATGACGCCAATTTTGGTTTTTAGCTATTGCGCCCTTGATTGACACTAAATAAGTCATATTGAATTTCCTGATGTGGACTTCGTTATAACGGTTATTTTTCTGCTACTGGAAATGTTATCTCTGGCTGATTTTCTGTCATTTGACAGTTTGGCATTTAACACATAAATGTATATAATTTACATGGGAATGTCATTTCATTTTTCGACCCAGTTCACCAGTCCTATTTCAAATCACTTTTCAATTAGGCATTTCTCAATTAGGCATTATTTCTGCAGTGAAGTGACAATAAAAGTGGAAAATAGAAATAGCAAGAAGCCAATTTCACTGATGAGATCATAAATGAAAAAGTATTTTGTAAATGAAAATACATATCTCGACTTATAACCTATAATTGTGCTGACAGTTTGCCACTTTTCTTGTCACATTAATAACTCTGTGAATTACATTAAAAATACTACACTTTTCAGACTTGGACCATTCTCCCGACTCGGGATTTTGCGGCGGAAACATGTCTCCGCTGCCAGAAACGGACCACCGTGGACGCGCCGACAGCCAATCTAGCGTGGCCAGCTTTGGTTGGTTTTGTGTACCGGGTGACTGATTCTGAAATTTTGCACAAAATTGAATTTCTTTCTCAAGAAAAAGTTTACTGTGAAAGCTACGTCGATGTTATGTGAGGTTATGGGATGTTTTATCCAAAGTCCAACCAATAAAACATCAAAATGCCCGTTCCATCTTAATCTACAAAAATTTCTCTCCACATGCGGAATGATCTTGCACACTTCAATCTGCACACATTTCAGCGTCGGGCGGGCGCGCGCTCGAAGTGGCGATTCGGACAAACAAAGATGGCATCCCTTTGTACACGCCGCCGCACATGCGCGCCAAACTCTCACCGAATGGCATTTTCAAAGAGAAATTTGCCCCCGGAAATGAACTGGTCCGGTTTTTTTTGTTGTGAAAAATATGAACTCAACGTGACAAAAAGTCAACTTTAACACTTTTCCTGTGTTCACGTCAACACTTTTCCTTTGACACTAAGTACGCCCATCGTAGGTGGGCTCGTGTCCCTTGCCGAACGTGATGAAGGTGCCCGCCATGGCGGCCAGGCGCTCCCCTCGGAAGGCTCCATCCCCCAAACACAGGACACGTACCAGTTCTATTACTGCGGCCACTTTTGCTGGTGCGGTTGCTTTTTGTTGTTGTTTTTTTTTGGGGGGGGATAGTGATTTAAATTTGAGGGGCGACATTGTGACTTTGAACAGTAGTTCACGGCTGAAACTTCGGAAAGTGATCAATCTGCATCTAACGAATTTGAGATTGCCCGAACAATTGATTTTTGATCTCCGTAAACTAGTAGTTTACTAACTGCTCATTCCTGTCAACTCAAATGCACCCAAATCGGATTTACCAGTTCCCGAAGTTTGGCAAGTATCCAGCTAAATGGGGTACAGGTGGCAATTTAGCATAATCGCGCTATTATTATCTCTAAACCCATTACGAGTTATCTTCAAGTAACCTGCATAGTGTCATTTTGTTTATCCAATTAATTGTCAACATGTTGCGTGTGCGTGTAAAATTAAGTGCTGTAGGGTTCACTTATGTGGCTTTATTCGCTTTCGATTTATAGCGTGGCTTCACTTGAAAGGTGAAGATCTATCTATTGAGTGGTTTTCTATAGGGTCATTTTAGGTGGTTTTGTGAGATGTGCACGTAGACGCAAACTACCGTATTTTATCTAATAGAAGAGCGCTGTTCTAATTTTTCCGTCGACTTTTCTACCTGCCGTTCCATTATATCACAAATTTTTCACGCAGTTTTCATTTGGACATTAGTTTGTTGGTTGTTTTCGTGAGCGAAAAAACATGTTGTCCAAAAACATATTGCAAGAAATACGGTAGTCCCCCTTGAGTTCACATAAAAAATATACGAAAATTCAATTTGCAAAATTAAAAAATGGTGGTCAAGTGTTAAATTGCTAGGCTCTATCGTCTAAAATTAGGCGGGCTGAAAGTATTCCAAAATTTTACGTGCTATACGCATGTTTACACTTGTTTCTGTTTGCGGCTGATGAAATTTGATGTGCATTTATTGCGTCAGAATTAAAATCACGTATTTTCAACGTGTCTCTTTTTGACGTAAACACATCGTGATGTAAACATCAATCTGATTAAGCATATTGTTTACCGTTTTCCTGCCGGTGCAAATCTAATTAAATTGACAATTTATTGGTTTATTGTAAAGTCTACGTTTTACGTGCACATCGGCTCATTTACGTTTGCAGTAGTAAATGTACGCATCGATACGTCATGCATGCATTTTTGTGTATTTTTTGGAATGGAATTTCGGGACTGGAACTTTGGTATGGAAGTTCCTTTTTTTTTGGGACTATGGTATCTTGAAAGAAAATGTCTCAGTGTTGAAACTGTCAATTTTAACAATTTTTTATGCAATCAAACGAATTCAACATGATAGCAATATAAACCATGTTCAAAGCAAAGATTGAGGGGGGTATCCCATTAAGACAAAAGCGCTTTAAGACAACAGTAGCTTTAATGCTACAAAAACGCTGTAGTGTTTAAAGATAGTTAAGTTTATGTGAAAGTTCATTGTGTCAATTCTACTTTAACTATAATTTTTTCAGCCTAATTGCATCACCAAAATTTTACAAAATTTATTTATATTTTTATCATAATTATCGTCTATTTATATTTTTCTCATTGGAACATGACATGACCCAGAACTTTTGTCTCATTGAGCATTTTTGTTCTATTAAAGCTACTGTTGTCTTAAAGCGCTTTTGTCTTAATGACGCACACCCAAGATTGAGTAGGGGGGGGGGGGTTCCATAAGTGTTTTCTAGTCTATTATCTAAAAATCTAGATACATGTCTCGTATATAATCTAAATATTTACATGTCCAATTTGATAGTCTACATGTCTAAATTAAATCAATGAGTGACGCCCACCCACAATATTTTAAAAACACTGAATATAGTTTTATAAATTGCACACTGGATATTCATTTTTTAACAAACGTTTTAAAAACACTTCAATAAAAAAACGTGTCTTTGTCACATCTTTTTGTTGAAATCTAATCCCACTAGGCTTTTGTTCCTTTTTGCCACGTGCATTTTTCAATGATGAAACCTTGAAACCGAAGTGCGTTTGCGTTGTGTTTACCTATTTTTAGGATTTGAAAATGGTGCCTTTGTGAAATGGGATTGGTGGAAAATTGTCGTTGTTTATTCGATGAATTTTTTTGCAGATTTACACATTGATTTTTTTTTTTTTTTGCGTGGAATCACAGATGTTCTTTATGTTGTCAAAATTACTGATTCAGGTGCGACACGAGTACGCCGACGAAATTTCGTCAACTCGTAAATTTGTTTTGAACGTATTTTTGTTTACCTGAACGATCGTATTTTGATCGCCGCCAACAATAGTTGACAAAACACACATTATGGTAAACTCAAATGTGTTCAAAACAGATCTGTGAGTGTCCAAATTTCGGCGGTGTACCTAATAGCGTACGCAGCATCAATTGTTTGAGTGAAAAAAATAACTAGACAAGTGGTAAAAAGTTGGCTATTGTCTGATTGGAGTCTGCATCAAAATCCAAACAGCGCATAATCCAAACAGCATAATCCAAACAAAAATGAGGCATAATCCAAACGAAAATGAGGCATAATCCAAACACTTTTTGTGCCCCAAACTGCAGCATAATCCAAACAGAAATGAGGCAAAATCCAAACAAAAATGAGGCATAATCCAAACACTCGTCCAAGCACTCCATCAAAGAAGTGAACACCACCTGACATTTAAGGGGCAGATTTAATGGGAAAATGACTTGATTAGTAGCTTTGAAGTGACCAACCAACCAATGGATGGTATTTGCCATTATTGCAATTTCAGGTCAGTGGTTGTCAAAATGGCAACATCATATGTAAATACATGAATGCATGAGAATAGGCAAAGTGAATGTTTGGATTTTGCCTCATTTCTGTTTGGATTATGCTGCAGTTTGGGGCACAAAAAAGTGTTTGGATTATGCCTCATTTTCGTTTGGATTTTGCCTCATTTTCGTTTGGATTATGCTGTTTGGATTATGCGCTGTTTGGATTCTGAGCTTTCCCCTCTGATTGTGGCAAGTGAACTTAAGTGACAAGTAAGTTTTATGAAAAACCGTCACTTGTTAAGTTACATGTCATTCGTCTACTGGCGAAATTGGCATTTACCGTATTACCTCGAAATACCCCCAGGGGGTTTATTATTTCGCCAGCAAAATTTGAGGGGGGATAATTCGGGGGGGGGGGTCTATTATTTCGCCAGAAATTTTCAGAAATTCCGCATACTCAGACGTAGAAAAATCAAGCAATTACATAGATGTATACGTGTTTTTAGGCATACATATATAACTGTATATACACATAAACCCTTCCCTAACGTCACTCAATCATCAGTTTTAACGTGTGTTCTGACTTGTACAGATCACAAACTGCGGTATTTGTCATGTACGTTCGCTATACACTCAATTTGAGGGGGGGGGGTATTTCGAGGGGGGGGGGGGGTATTTTTTCCTCAGCCGAAATTTAGGGGGAAGGTATTTCGAGGGGGGGTTAATTCAAGGGGGGATAATTCGAGGTAATACGGTAGGTTAGTTTGTGTATTCCTGCGTTGCGTTGTGTTTTCTTTTTCAAATCGAGAATGTCATTGTCAGCTTTTAAAATCCTAAAAAGCTAGATTTCTCCGCCAATGACCCATTAAAAATGGTCTGATGCTTGGCTGAAAGTCTCCTTTCCACCAAAAGCACGTGATCTATCCGGCAGTTTTGGTCTGAGTTGGCAAAAGTATTGTTTGAAAAAACCTTTATTTTAAATACTTTTACTATGGCAAAAAGTGGGTGGAGATAAGTTAATATATTTTGTTACCCATATTTGGATGATTTTGTTCATTAAAATGGAAATTGAATTGTACATAGGAATTAGTTTCAATTTCAAAAACCTTATATTCAATCCCATACTTTCCCAAAAAAAAAAACTGAGAAAATATAATTAGATGAACCAATTAAGCACATGATATAAAACGATATAAAATGATATAAAACATAAACATTTTTACAACTCTAGTCTATGTATATATGCATTTGTGTATTCTGTGTACAAAACAAAATTTATGTACCTATTTTGTGCACGTGGTGGCAGTCTTGTGCACTTGGCTCGCTGCCAATTGGCGCAGCGCCGCGTGTTGTATATTATATACTGGATTTTGTATTTACCATTTTTGTTTGTTGGATGGGGGTTTGGTTAATTAATTGAGCACCTAATTTCAAAATTATTTGCTCATATTTGGGATCACGGGATTTTGAAACGACGTTTTCTGGAGTTATAAAAAAATTCTGGTTTTTGAAACAGTGTGATATTCTTTTGTTGTTGACCAATCGTTAATGTGTGTAATCATAAATATAAGCCTGCCATAAGCACGCTTTACAATTACCTGAATCTACCATACCCCATCTGAATAAACCTTAAATTCTAATTTTCGTCCAATCCTTTGACGTTGCTGACTATGAGTGGATTTTGGTGCAACCTTTTTCACGTAACTTTATTCATCAAAATACGGTAACGCTCTTTGTATAATGCGCCTCTTTGTATGGCATTAGACATATCTATTTATTATTTGACATTGCAGTGTGGTGCATTGCTAATGTAAATAGTAAACACTCTGGAATATTCTCAGCTTTCAGCTAATATTTTGCTTTGAGCTAATATTTACTGTACTCCATTTGCCTGCCAGCTAGTTATATGTGGATCCAAATCCACATTTTGTCAATTGACAAACTTTTTTTGCGAGTTGCGTGTGATGTTACTTAACCAGTTACTTAATTTTTTGAGTAATTTTGGCTTGAGTCATTACACGTTGTTTCCTACTTTTCACGATACATTTTTCACGATTTTGACTTGAAAAGTAACACGAAATTTCGTGATTTTGTCGTTATTGGCCCTACACGGGTGTCAACTGGTCCCGATCCCAATTCAAAGCTGCTGATTCAAAGCTTCAGGGCAATGTAGGGCAATTTTTGTCGGTTGACACGCCACTTGACAACGCTTGGAATTGGCCCCTGCCTTCGCATCAATGCACATACTAATACATTGTATTGTATATGTATTTGTGTTTACCCCATTTTACGTGCGCACTATTTGCTTGCCAATGTCATATATAAATATAAACGAAATCTGGGAAAATGTCAACGCGTTTACAATGGTGTCATTTTTAATTGTGATTTTAGTGGCACCACCATAAATATATCATGCGATTTTGGCACGCGGTTTCTTCAAATTTTTACAGTTTTCTGATTGTATCGCCGAAAAATGTGATAAGGCCGCATGATTTCTTATCATTTTTTCGTGGCGCGTGTGTATTTTTGTTTTGGCATTTTTCCGCTTTTTGTTTGAATCGGGAAAATAATCGCGTGTCGGCATCAAGGAACAAAAAACATTGAAGATTGAGTTGTTTGCGCAATTTTTTGACCTTGTACAGTCTGGAAATGTCTCTTGCGTTTTTCACGGCATAGTCAATGATGAAAAATGCTGCATAAATAATGATTGAATATGATATTTGGGGGTCGATTGGGAAGTAGCTGATTGTGGAATTCAAACGTATTCACAGAAAAAGGGGCCGTATAAATGTGCAGTGAAGTGTTCGCGGAAGTCTGTAAAAACACTGTTTGAAAATTTGGGGGTGTTTTGAATAAAGTGAAAAAAGAGAAAAATGTTTTTAAAAATTAGCAATCTTCCGAGATATCCGGGCGATTTACGGTGTTCTGTTGGTATGTACTTACAATTCACATCACACTACATAATCACACGTAAATACCCCCCCCCCCCCGCAGATCTATACACCGTGAAGGGGGACACTTTAGGGAGGGGTGCCAACGCACTCGTACGCACCTGTGTGAATAACGCCACCGGGGTGGAATATGCGGTCAAAGTGATTGATAAAAGACCCGCTTTGGCTAGGAGAAGGGTGTTGAAAGGTGGGTTTTGGATGCTTTTTTTTTGGGGGGGGGTGTCTTCAATGAGCGGGTCGGTTACCCCCCCCCCCCCATTTTTGGCACTGACAATGTGAATGAAACTTTCAGTGTGCATTTTATGATACTTTGATACTTTTATGATGCCACTAAGGGTTTTTCTGAATTTTTTCTTGTGAAAAATTACCCAAAAAACTTGATACAATAAAATTGTCCGAAACCCGAAATTCAAAGAACTTACTCCGATCCCGAAAATTCAAAAAACCAATCCCGATCCCGAAAATTCGAAAAGTCGTCCCCGTTTGAACAGTAGATGCATACTCTGCTGTTTGCGGAGAATAAAACCAAAATTCCATAAACATTTCCCATCAAATTTGTCCCATCACAGAAATCGAAAATTTCCACGAGTGCGCCGGCCATCCGAACATCGTTCAATTGATCGAATTCTTCGAAGAACCGGACCACTTTTATCTGATATTCGAAAAAATGCACGGGGGTCCACTTTTGGCACACATCCAACGTCAGGGGCACTTTACGGAGCGACAGGCTTCCATGGTTACGAAGGATATTGCCGCCGCCTTGTCTTTTCTACACGATAGAGGTGAGAATTTCTAGGAAACTGCATCAATTTTTATATTGAGCAGAAAAATCGAAAATGTAGTAATTTAATGTAAGACAATCGAAAATTTGAAAAGTATTCCAAAAATGGAACGTTCTAATTTCGAAAACTAAAATAGGGAATTCAAAAACATATTTAAAATATGAAATTCCAAAAGCCAATTCAGAAAAAAGCACTGAAAATTTCTATCTCATTCATTTAAAAATAGACCTTTTGTCACCTATAGGTAGACGCCATCAAAAAACAACAACCCCCAACCCCCAGGCATAGCGCACCGGGACATCAAACCAGAAAACATCCTGTGCGTGTACCCGGACCAGGTGTCGCCGGTGAAGCTGTGCGACCTGGACCTGGCGTCGACGGCCATCTCGGTGCCCATGGCCGCGCTCGTGCGCACCCCCGAGCTGCAGTCGCCCGTCGGCTCCGCTGAGTTCATGGCCCCTGAGGTGAGGGTTGGGGGTTGGGGGGGGGGGGTAAACGTGATTTTTGATGATTTTAGGGATTTGGCGGTCCCGATCCAGATTTGAAAAGCCTATCCCGATCCTGAAAATTTTCATATCACAGTCCCGATAAAAAAACTTTCCTGATCCCGATCTCGAAAAAATTTGCCAAACGACTTTTTGTAAGAATGAGAATTTGAGAAATGTGTTTGGAACCTTTCATTTTATGTTATGTAGCGTCCGAGTGTGTTTTTAGTTGCTGTTCTTTTGTATAAAAAATTCAAACGAGATTTCTCCGAATACTGAACTTTGCCCATAACCGAGACAAATGTTCAAACGGGATCCCGATCCCGAATCCCGAAATAATTCGGGATTTTGTAGTCCCTATTCCAAAGCCCCAATTCCGATTCCGAAGATTTCTACCCTCAGAACTATTTCTATGCACACAGGTTTACATATTTACATTCATTTCCCCCCTCGCAGGTAGTGGGTGCGTTCATTGGGGAGGCGCTGGGTTACGACAAACGCTGCGATTTGTGGTCGCTTGGCGTGATTATTTACGTCATGCTGTGCGGCTACCCGCCATTCTATGGCCAGTGTGAGAATGAAAACTGCGGCTGGGATCAGGGTGGGTTTCTTTTTTGTTTTTGTAATTGGAAGGTTGCCAAAAATCTGACCTTGTGTTTTGTGTATGAGTTTTTTTGTGCGAAAGTGAGGATATAATGTGTCACTGGTTTCATTTCCGTTTTTGACATATTACAAATGTTTTCGAATGTGCTCATTTCAAATATAGCCTGTTCGAATATCATCTGAAATTGGCATTTCAATCCATTTGAAACTTTCCCCTATTTGCCATAAATTTGGCACTTATCAGTAAAGGTGCTGTAAACGGTGTTTGTATACACTGACTCCAGTACGCATATGAAGCATAAACTAGCGTTTTGACTTTATGACTCTTCGATATCGATATTCGATTTTTTTTTTCTGAAATTCGATAATCAATATCGATATGTACCCTCGATATCGATGTTTGATATTCAATTGGAAAATAGTCGATATCCGATATTCTATATAAGAAAATCAGTCGATATTCAATTTTTTCTCAAAATCCAACACCCTCAACCCCACCTCAAATAACCCCCCCAGGCGATTCGTGCACCGACTGCCAAGAGTCCCTTTTTGCGCGCATTCAACTGGGCGAGTTCGAATTTCCCTGTGACGATTGGGACCACGTGAGCGGCGCCGCCAGGGATTTGATTAAGCGGCTTCTTGTGAAGGAGGCTAAAAGGAGGCCTACTGCGGAACAAGTGTGTTTTTGGGGGGGGGGGGGTTGGTGCCCTATACTTTGAACCTCCGGGGGTTGGATGAATCGCAAATTGCTTCTCTGGGGGGATAAATAGCTGACAAAACTTTAGGGGTATGGGGGTTCAATTTATATCCCTTTAACGTAAAATTAGCAATAGGCAAAAAGGTACGAAAATTAGCGACTTTAAGCAAAAAGTTGGGTTGAATTTCCCAAAAATCGCTCTCGATAGCGAGATAGGTGAGCGATTTGGGAAGGGGTGGGTAGGGAATTGTAGCAAAAAAATCTGTAATTGATCCTAAATTCACTTGCTCTCTTGTAATTTTTCAAGTAAATGTATTTCTTTCATTTGAACTGTGGAATAATTCGAAAATCATGTGCAGGTTCTGCGACACGTGTGGGTTGCTGGCGGCGCGCCAGAAACTACACTGCAAACTGCCGACGTGTTGCTAAGGTAGGTAACTAGTGATTTTGTGATGTGAAAGCCTCGGGACTACTTTTCACTCGGACACTACGTACCCCCGGTATACTCAACTGTACGGTAAATTACCGGCCTATTTCCGCGTTTATCGGTAGTCTACTCCCGGTGAAAAAATGGCGGTAAAATGTACGGTAAATTTTTCCAACAGAGCGCCAGGTGAAAATGCTAAGGCTCTTCTATTGGCGCGTTCAAACAGTATTTAATTTTTTTTATTGAAACAATTCAAAACTGATGAAAATCTGGTCGCAGAAATGACAGCACTCGCGACATGCACCAGCTGCAGCAGAACTTCAGCGCGGCGGGGCGAGTTTTGGCCGCGCCGCGCGACAGTTGGCGACGTGCCAGGGCGCATGTCAGTTTTCG
The DNA here is from genome assembly GCA_964036195.1 of Sphaerolaimus hirsutus. Taxonomy (NCBI): domain Eukaryota; kingdom Metazoa; phylum Nematoda; class Chromadorea; order Monhysterida; family Sphaerolaimidae; genus Sphaerolaimus; species Sphaerolaimus hirsutus. The sequence goes on from OZ038457.1 coordinate 1,937,348, forward strand.
AGCGGTTTTTCACGGATTTATGGTTTACCTGGGGACGGTCGCGCACCCTGTAAAATGTCTTGTGAAATTTTAAATGCTCGTTCAATCTGAAAACGAATATTTTAAAGTTACTGTTCACACAATGCACATAAATGCGTCTCGGAAAATTGTTTTCGAAAACACATAACTTAGCTTTTGACGTATTCGAGTTTAGCGGTCCGTCAAATTACTGTTGTCGGATGTAATAATATTTATTCCGGTAAATTCAAATTTGTTGAAAGCTGGTGTATAAGTTATTTAGGTAGTAAACTAGTTTTTATTTAATTTTGAGATAAGTTTATTTATTTTTCCCTCGTAGGTGGACGAGTCGCCACTTGTGAAACGCATCAATAGCGCCAGCCAATGTCAGGTCAGTTACCAATTTTGCATTAAATGTGGCCTTTAGTAAATTCTCTGATTTTAGAATTTTGAGGTGGGCGTGGTCTGGGATACCGCTCCCTGTAAAATGTCACATAAATGTGTCAAATATCATGTGAAATGTAAAATCTGCGGTAGAAAAATGACATTTTACCTGCAATTCTTGAATACATTTAAACTAGCCTCAATTATTTACATGTCATTAAATATTTCACACAAAAAATCCATTTTTTCAGGGAACCAGTGACCTAAAAGACCCGGGTTCGCAGGAAGGACTCACTGTGACTGGTTAAACGATTACATAACGTTTCGTTTCACAAGCTGTCGCCTCAAGCATCATTTCTCAAGTGACTGTATATTGGTTTTACATCTGAAAATGGGTTTTGGGAGTTGGGGGTTTCTGGTGACAGTCCCGAGCCCTGTAAAGTGTTAAGTCAAATGTGCAAAATATCATACAAATTTGTCAATTGTCATGCAAAGTGTCAAAGGTTCAGTAATAATATTTTTTGTATTTATTGACATTTTACATGGCATTTTACGTTTACACAGCTCTACACATTACAGGGCTCTGGAAACTCGCCAGGTGGGTAAAAATTCTGGATTGTGAGTGTCAAGTGCAAAATATCACCAAGTTTTAGGAGTGGACCTATTTACTGCCCTACTCACATAGATATAGAAAAAATATTTGTCACTTCCGTGTCTTATTCTATTTATTTAGCTGTGGCTAATTTGTTCCTGCATGGTGCCTGCTTTTGCAGTGGACCAGTGACCAATTCCACAGGTGGTCAAGTGACTGGAAAAGTTATAAGTGGTAGTGATTGTGAAAAGTGCTGAGTCAGGTGACAAGTAAACTTAATGGGCCCACACACACTAATTGACATCGCAAATTCGCGTCAACTCAGTGTCAATTGAATAAAACGAGAAGTTTGTAAAAAGCATCACACTTAACAGGAACAATGAAAATGAAGTGTCATGATGTAAAATTTACTATGCTCTATCAGATAGATAAGTTGAAATTGAAATCACAGTATCACTTAAATTCAGTTGACATTTAGTTGACACGAATTCAGTTGACATCCAGTGTGTGGGGGCCCAATGTGACAAGTATTTCACTTTTCTTGTCACTTAGCGTTGCTTGTAACTTGACACTTTTTTCGTCACTTTTCCAGCGTCTGGTTGATCAATCTATATCAAATTTGTGCTCTAATGCCCCCCACACACTAGTTGACATTGACACCAAGTGTCAACTGGTTCCGTTCCCAATTCAAAGCTTGCGTTTGAATCTCGTTCGTCGGCTCGTCAGCAAGCTTTGAATCGGGATCGGCACCAATTGACATTTGATGTCGATGTCAACTGGCGTGTGTGGGCCTAATGAATCAATCAAATGCCAGTGCAGGGACATTTTGACACATTACACTACAAATGGCTCATTAAAAGATACGCAATATTCTGAACATTTAATATATAATGTGTAAATATTTATATGACTTATTCCACATGCATTAAGCTGTGGTTTGATAGGAAAAAATTGTATGTAGGCACAATTTTCCTGTGTTCTACGCATACGAATTTGTTCACGTATTTACTCGCACGGATAGATTAAGAAATAATTAGATTGATAGGGTATAGAATAGTTGATATTTGTTTATTTTATTTCGCACCTTTCCCGATTTTCACATTTTGTAATCCCGATGCCCGATTTATCGGGCATTTCGGGCTAGGGAGTTTTCTTCTCATCTTACCGCGTGTTTTTTTTCGTTTATAGTTACCATTGTTTAGATAGATTTGAGTTTTGTCCTTGTTTTTTTCTTTGTTTATTCAATTTTATTGTATATAAATATGCGGGTGTACATAAGCTGAGCCAATATTTATCCATTGCGCTTTTTTTGTCAAGAATATTTTTCTCAATTCACTTTTTATGTGTAAAATTGACATTAAAATGTGTAGTATTGACCGTACTAGTATGGGTATTTTATTAGTTTTTTTTGTTACGTTTGAAAATTTCTTATCAAGGTCGTTTGAGAATGGTTGTGCCCATTTTTGAGCGCTAATTGTCAGCGTTTTTATCATTTTTTACCACATTTTTTGTTGCTGGGTGGACCGAATTGGGGAACTCATTGCGACTCTGCGCACTATTTGGTTGACGGCTGAAATGGCGGAAACTGGTAGATCCGTTTTAAACACGTTTCAGTTGACCATAATGCATTTTTCGATCTCCATAGATAAATATTTAGTTGTCTGACTTCTTATTCCGGTAAACTCAGGCGCTCAATGTTGATTTTTTCGTTTTCCGGAATTCCGGTCGTCAGGCGTCAACTAGTGTGTGTAGGCTGTTGGGGATGAAAGAAGAAGGAAATTATGTGAATGTTGGCACTGATCCAAAAAATGTAGCATATATCAACTCCGCTTTAAAAAATGTGTAGTGATGGAATTAACGACGAAATGGTGGTATCAGTGCAATAAAATTCACATTTTAGGCATAATTTTTCGTATCTGACTGGTTCAAAATGCATAAAATAGTCGCTCAACTTTTGTTCCCATCGAAATGAGTTCCCCAATATTGTGTTCCCGGCGACGATTCAATTCAAATGTCAACTCGTGTTCAATCGGTCAATTTGGGTATTGGAATCTCTTTTGTTACAAATGTTCGAAACAATGTGCAGTTTAATTTGTGTCAACTCTGTGTATGTACAGTTCTGTGATTTGGTGCTGAAAGGCGGAAAAATACGTGAAATGTTGTGTATATAAATATGGGACATGTGTGCGTGTACATATTCTGCTCAGGGTTTTTGTTTTGTCAAACTGTTTTGAGTCGGTATTTTGAAAAATGAGGGATTTTACGCATTTGGGACTTTCATTTTTTTGAAAGTACACCCATTCATTTATTTTTGATTGGCGGTATCATTTTAAAAAATATCGAAAACACAGTTTGACTTCGTGCGTTCACCGATTTGCTTCAATGAACTTTCATCAGCACAAATATAGCGATTTTTGAATTATGAATTCATAGCATTTCACACGATCGTTTACACAATAACACATGCAATAATATATCGTAAAATTCATGTTCTACCCGACAAAAAAACGTTCAGAAATTGTATTTTTCCACATCGACCACCCGCAGATAGCGGTCACTTTTCGCCGTTATTGGCCTACACGCACTAGTTGACAACGATACCAAATGTCAACTGGTTCTCATCCCAATTCAAAGCTTGCTGAAGAGGTGACGAACGACTATCAAAACCAGAAGTGTTGAATCGTGTTGCAAATGAAGCTTTTGTGTAAAAAAAGCTATGTGCGATGTATAGAATAAAGCGCAGTTACTCGGCAGCAAGCTCTGAATTGGGATGGGAACCAGTTGACATTTGTGTCCTTGTCAACTAGTGTGCGTGGGCCCATAGTGCGTAATTTCGCACTTTTTTGCACAATTTTGTCTACGCACAGGTGTGCATTTGATTTGAGAGTGACCTTGGGCAGAACGCCCGCAAATGACAATCATTGACAAGCTGTCGGCAAGGTTGTTTCTTCATTTTTTATTTGATTGTGACTCGGTTTCTGCAGTCGTCGCTGCATTTTCGTGTAGCAGTGCGTTTCTGCGTTTCAAAAATACTGGGACGGTTTTTTTGGCTGGCTACCGACATCGATGGCTAATTAAATCTATTTGGCCCACACACTAGTTGACATCGACACCAAATTTCCACTGGTTCCGATCTCATTCCAAAGCTTTTATTTGAACGTTGTTCGTCGGCTCGCCAGAAAGCTTTAAATTGGGATCGGAACAAGTTGACATTACCTAAGTGTCGATGTAACTTGTGTGTGTCTGTAAAGTGTCGATGTTAGCGCTATCAGTGCTCCAGAGTTGTTAGAATTACTGAACTTTTTTAAAAGTATACGTATACGTAAAGTATTTTTGTTTTACTCATCACAAAGTATAGAAAACGTAAAATACTTTTTTACTCTACTTACGTACGCGTAAATGCGAGTACAAAATTTTTTTCCCGGTAAATTGCAAAAGAGAGCACTTTTCTTCATATGTAGAACTGGGTACATTTTCGAAACACCCCACTCACAATGGCCACTACGAATTACCTAATAGACCCTTGACGAACCCCTCCCCCAAATTGAGTGTAAAGAGAACGTAAACATCAAAACCTTCCGTTTGTGTTCTGTGAAATGCAGAACACACATTTAAACAATGATTGAGTCACGTTAGAACAGAGTTACATCTACATTTACATGTAATTACTTATAATTATAGGTAACTCTATAATATACATGGTGCTTATTATTTTCTACCTCAGCGAACTCACAAACAACGGATTAGTACTGAGAGTTCCAAAACATTCTGGCGAAATAATAAACTCCACCCCGAAATACCCGCCCTTTTTTAACCCCCCCCCCCTCAAAATTTACACTATGAAACAATTTCGAGGAAATAGAGTACATTGCAGACTGCAATTTGCAGTGTTATCGCCTAATAAATAAGTCCCACATTGAATTCACAGAAATACGTTTTCTTTATGTACTATATGTTCATATATGCCTCAAAAACGTACGCGTACATGTGAGTACGTTACTTTAAAACAAGTATATGTAAACGTATTTACCGCGTACTCGCGTACGCGTATTTTTCGAGTAAACGTACGTACCTTTTAACAACTTTGCACTGCTCTAGGCTAGCAAATACGCTAGCACTGCTCGTCAATATACGTATCACGCGATGTCCGAGTATTTTCGGAACGCATCTTGCCAAGTACAAGGTACGGTATTTGAAAATGGACTATGCGCAGTCTTCGAGTACTTCTCATGGGCCATCATCAAGTGCGGCCAGAGGTTACTTTTGTGGTCAATATTTGGCTAGGAAAGTTTACCGTACTTTACCGGCAATTACCGGTAAAAGTGAAATTAACTCTGCCGGGTGTCCGTTCCGTACCGTTTTGCCATTGTGCATTCACGTTGCATAACCCAAATTTTAACATAAAATTCTTATCACTACAATCCTTCTGGATCAATCTGACAAATTCAAATGTCATTTTTAGCAAGCAGTTCTAGCCCCCACCTGGGGTTGGGACAATATATCGTATCGAGCGTCGGATATCGAGCAGATTTCCATATCGAATATCGAGTTTGATAAAAAAGTATCGAATATCTACCTATATCGAAAAGACATATCGTCCCAACCGTAGCCCCACCCACAGATTCCAGTGTCGCTGCCGGGCCCCATGAACAACAAGGGCAAGGTGCCCAATCTGTTGGGGTCGCCCATCAAAGTGCACCCGTCCGCCGCCGCCGCAGAACGGTATGGTGTACTCACTGTACTTTATCAACTTGCATTTAAAAGTGAAATCTTACCGTACCATAGGTCTTACCGTAAATATCATGAATAAAAAGACAATAGTTTTCGTTTTTTATCGCGTGGCATTGCAGTATAGTGATCGTAGATATGACATTGGGTTTTGAATATCGACTGTGGACAAAATGAATGCACTAGCGCCATCCGAGACCCGAGTTTAGTCAAAACGCAAACCTACTGACACTCCAGTAAGCAAATGAAATCGACAAGCCGTTTTGTAGCCTCACCTTGCAATTGGATCTGGGCCCAGGTGTCGCAGGTGTTCACGCGGTCGCAGCTGAGCGCCATGCAGCGCCAGTTCGCCGTGCAGCAGTACCTGGTGGGCGAGCAGAGACGCGCCTTCGCTGCCAGCATCGGACTAGATCAACTGCAGGTACTTTTGCGTGGTTGAGTGAATGTTGTGTTGAGTGACTTGAATAGTTCCCCAGTGGTAGTGAGGTGGTGGGAAAATGTCCAGTTTGAGGCTGCCGAGTTGCGAAAGAATATTTTTCGAATTGGTCATGTCTTATGGATTTCTTAAAGAAATAAAAAATTATGTTAGAAATTTTAAAAAAATAAGTCGATCATTTTAATCTGTTACATTTTTTGAAACCGAGTGACTACATTTACTGGCACCCGGTCCTGCTCTCCATGCTTTTAATATGCCATGTATCATAATATCCTTTTAATATGCCAGTAAAATGCAAAATGTCAACATAACTTTGACAAATGCCATGTACATGGTCCGGCTGAAAAGTCCCAGGGCAGTGCTCGCCATTCGCGCTAGGGGTAAGCTACGGTTATAAAATTTTGACACGTTAAGATATCATTTGTTTTGAGTTACCACTCACAATTTCACCTCTCTAGCTCCACCCACTGTGGAACTGTGGGGGTTTCAATTTCGGTCATTTTGTACTGATGTACAAATGGTGCTCTAGCTCAATTCTGCTCTAGGTTGTGATCATGAAACTTTGGCTAGTGTAAGCCACCTGTGTTGCTAATGTGCTGATATTCAACACTTTTATCAACATCATTGCTATTTAAGGTAAAATTGCAGATCAGGGTGATGTGCAAGAAACGTGGGAACTGTGATGGATGTTTTTGGTGATCATCTGAGATCATGTTGTAATGCAGTGATTTTGATGTTGTTTTGAAATGTGCAGTAAGTGAGTTATGTGGTTAAAATTTTCTAATGTTTCATTACTAATCTGTAGTGGACACATTACCTGTGTTCAACAGCAGTGTGCATGCAAAATGCATCATGTATTAACCACTTTTTGAGAAGGAGAGGCAGAATGATGAATTTGGTAGTGAGAGTGGTAAAAGTAATGACAATATGAACTAGGCTTATGATATCATAGCTAATGTTGGTTAGTGCTGGCATATTGCCAACACTGATGGCTTACACTAGCCAAAGTTTCATGATCACAACTTAAAGCAGCATTGGGCTAGAGCACCATTTTTACATCAGTACAAAATGACCGAAATTGTAACCGCCACAGTTCCACAGTGGATGGAGCTAGAGGGTTGAAATTTTGGGTGAAAACTCAAAACACCTGATATCTTAACCCGCCGTAATTTTATGGCCGTAGCTTACCCCTAGCGCGAATGGCGAGCACTGCCCGGGGACTTTTCAGCCGGACCATGTGAATATTTAAATGTAAAATGCCCGGCAAACTTTTTTCAATTTCTTTGCAGTAGGGTTTTACACTGTACGATAGTTGCCCCTGGACGATGCCACGTTCTGAATTCTAAAAGATTAAAATTTGAAAATCATCTTTTCTTGAAAAATGTCGCTTTTTCCAGGGCTGTCATTTCTATAAAAAAACACAATGCTCACAAAAACCGCACAGGTCAAAGTGTGGTTCCAAAATCGCCGCATCAAATGGCGCCGTCAACGCGACGAGTTGGCAAAGCGCCAAGTGCTGCAAACTGCCCACCGATGGCGCGCTGCCGACCAACATTCTGCCGGTACTGGGGCTGATTTCAATTCAGCACTTTGTCAAGTAACGTGTCAAGTGTTTAGAATTATCGAGTTTACTAGTTATCGAATTACTAAGTTGGCACTGATCCAAACAAATTAGCCAAACTTTTCATTTAACTTCAAACGATATTGAATGAAATAATCGAATGGAATCAGTCCAATGAAATTCGAATTTGAATCGACGGTTGTAAATATTTTCACCTTGTTGGTCGAGCATCAATAAAGGCCATGTGCCTGTAGACATGTAAACCCGCTCAACATGTAGACAACGGGTCAAGGGTCTCCAAGATTTTGACCCTTGCGGGGGCTGGATAGGTTAGAAGCTGAAAAGATTGCTGGGAGTGGGCTCGCAATATGGCAAAATTGACAAAATGGAGCAAAATAAGTTACTCTAATCTTCTTCGGTTTGACATCAGCATTGACATGGATTTTGTCACTTGACAACGTGCAGAATTGGGTCCGGATGTTTGTATCCATGGAGCAAATGGTTCCGTTGAGAGTCAGGTTAGGCCTTAGTCTCTTTTGTACTTTTTTTAACCTGGTGGCAGTCCCGCACCCTGTAAAGTGTAAGTCAAGTGTCATGTCAAATGTCAATTGCAATGTTAAGTGTCAAAAGTTTAGTAATAAAACCTTTCTTTTTTATTGACATTTTACATGACATTTGACACTTTGCGGGCGTATATCATTCTGCCCCTAGGCGAAAATTTTGGCTACCATCCCCTGAACCCCATTAACCCAGCTCTTTTCATGTGTAGATTTTTACCGATTTAGTTTCATATTCCATGAAAATAGCTAAATTTTGGACGTTTTATCTTATTTTACGGTAATTATCATATTTTTTTTCTTTTTCGGCTAAATATATTTTCTCAAATAAATCTATTGTAATTTCGTGAATCCCCAAAATACGCCTACCCATAATTTGTCAGCGATTTACCGTCAACATGAACCCCCGCGAAGGGTCCACATCCATTTACAAGACCCCGACCTCCCGAATCAATTCATATGCAATTTAAATATTTGCAGGCACAAGTGAGACATGAACTCGACTGTCAAGTTGCTGTAACAACTGCAGATTCCAGAACATAAATATGTTTTGTATATTTCCTCGAATACGCCCCCCCCCTCCAGAAATATCGGATGAAAAATTAGTTTATAGCGGAATTTCTGGATAATTTCGGAGGTCAAGTTATGATCTGGTCTGATATTCGACTTTTTTGTCTTTTTGTTTGTTTTATGTTGCCATTTTTACTGTATTTGGTCTGACTACCTGTCACCGGTCTATTTGCTGACATAATGTTGTGCTTGTGTCTATGTGAAATATCGTGTACACATTATGTAGCATATGATGTATTTACCTACATATTTACAGATGTATTGTATTTGCGTCAACCAAATGAACAGTGTAAATAAAATGACACCCGGTATTTATTTGCCTACCATTTTACATTTTACCGGTTCGGTTATTGTGATCTCCAACAAAATACATATTCACAATTTATCTATCGCTCTTCAAAATTTCCCACAATAATGTAAACTTCCCACAGTCAAACCTAAATTGAATACCTGTTTGAAAAAGTTAATTTCAAGACATAAATTTGTTATATCTCAGTTGACATAAATGCATTCATTGATTCACATTTTGAAGATTTCACATAAACTCTTACATCTAAATTGGCAGTGACAAGACAAGGTGCTGAGTCAACATCACAGTGACTGCTTATGCACATGGTATGTTCCAGAAATACTGGGACAGTGTATTTTTTGATTGTATATTCGGTAGATAAAAAAGTTCTCTGCTGGGTAAGTGCTGTTTGGGGCAAAAATGCATCTAATACATCATGTGTCTAGGGAAAAGCAACCACTGGTGCAAAATGACAAATTTCTCAAAAATATCTAAAAAGATAGCTGGGTCAGTAGTAGAGGGGGGAGGGGTTCAGGGGATAGTAACCAAAACATTTACCTCCAGGATAGATAGCTGAGTACATTGGAGGTACCTGCTTCGTGAATATTCAATATTGGATGGCATTTTTTCCAAGAGTTCCAAAATTTTCAGTTTCATTGCAAAATAATTGAGAGCATTAGCCATGTGCTCAAAGTAAAATACTCACTCCACCCCTCACTGTCCCGCTATTTCTGGAACAGATCACCAAGAAAACTAAGTGACACACGACGCGTCACCAACGAGCCAGTGGCTGCTGGCTGCGCCCAAAGTGTGTAAATAAGGTTAGCTGAGTGCACTTTTTCTGTTGGATTTGTGCCGCCTTGCTCTAGACTGTTGTTATTGTCGCGAGATTGCTGATCTGGCCAGAGTTGTTAAAAGTACTGAACTTTTTTCAAAGTACCTATATGTAACATAACCGTAATGTATTTATTTTTTACTCGCCCCTAAATACAGAAAACGTGAAGTATTTTTTTACTTTTGCTGATGAGGAAACGTGAGTAAAATACTTTTTCGCCAGAAAATGTAACATAAGGCATGTCCCCGATTATATACGGCATTTATCTAACATTTTCTGTCAATGTCTCGTGCTACAGACTATTGTTCCATAGCTCAAGTGCCTCTACAACATTTTTGTATCTTTTATTTGCCCACATGAATTGGTCCCAGTCCAGCCAGAATTTGAGGTTTTCCTGTATGGATTTGCATTCTCGATACATGGATATTTGTGCGCATATTTACTATTTTATTGCTGTTAATTTTGTCTGATGATCATGGGTCAATTTTTGGACAAGTGATAAGAAAATTGGTAGTTAACAAGTGAATTCAGTTATAAAATTACTTATCATTCATGATTTAACGTATCACTTGCCGAAACATTTCTGCCTTCTATTCCTTGAAAAAGCCTATACCGTATTTCCTCGAATTACCCCCCGGGGGTTTATTTTTTTCAGAGTGAAAATTTTGCGAGAAAAACGTGAAAAATGCAACAATAACCACCATTTATAAGTTTTTACAGCCTTACATAAGGATGGCGATGGTATAAACGATGTTCTAACATAACACGGTGTTTTGAACGTCTGTTATGCATTTCCCGGACCACAAATTCATAGTGACCATTTTGAGGGGGGGGTATTTCGAGGAAATACGGTACATTGTTCCCCCGAGCCCCCCCCCGCCCCTTCAGCTTCAAAATAGTTTCAACCATCTATCCATTCAACGATTTGCTATCTATCCAACCCTGGGAGGGTCGAAAACTGGAATACCCCTAACTTGTATATTTGCACCCCTCCATGTTTCGTTTTTGTTTTGCGCGTGCCTGGTAGTGGTGAATCATACTTGAATAATTCAATCGTGGTCAATTGTCGCTGTTCTTCGCAGATGAAACATTTTGATGTAAATACTCAGCGGACCGTGTTCTATGCATTTTTTGCTGAACTTAACCCTACATCATGACGTCATCGTCAATTGAATAAAAATAAAAATTGGATTGAACCGTGATCCAAACGGGCCAGGCTTCCTACGCACAAACGCCCGGTACGCACAAAATTGTGCCCGCCATGCACATTTGCCCGGTACTTAGATGGCTGATGATCTTTGCGTACCAGACAGATGGTCACTAATGTTATTGCACAGCTTTTTTCACTTCACTGATAACTGAAAATTACTTGAAAAAGTGTCAAGTGAAAAAAACGGTCAAAAATAGCCATTATCCACCGTTTTTTCACTTGACACTTTTTCAAGTGATGTTCAAATATGTGTTAAGTGACAAAAAGTTAACTAATGTCATTACGCAACTTTTTTTCACTACTCACAAGTGTGAAGTTGAAAACACGGTCAAAATGTAATGTAATGTCATTTCGTACCAGGCAGATGTGCGTGGCGGGTAGTGATGTTAAAGGCACCGGGGAAAATGGCACCGCACCGCACCGGCACCTTTGCCAACGCATGAAAAGGGCACCTGGCACCCAGGGGCACCGGCCAGAAAATGGCACCGCACCGCACCGGCACCGGTGCCTTTTGGAAAAAATGACACCGGCACCGAAGGGCACCGGTGGGTTACCGGTGCTAGCACCGAAAAGCACCGCACCGGGCTGGAATTTCTGAAGTAAATATCGGGCAGTTTCTCAGTGGTCTCACCTTTGGAAGTGCCATGGAACCTTTGGATTTCCATGAATTTTCAACCGATTTTGATGGTTGAGCACTTAAAATGACCAGAATGATGTGGCATTCACTTTGATGAAGCAATTACGATGATTACAAATGAAAGATAAAAATTTTAATTCACTGCAATGTCCATAGCCACTATTGTCTACTGATCGGAGTTGTTGCTGTACAGAGAATGGAACTCTCTGTCATAAACTGACAACAAATTTTGAACAAACAAGTAAGATAAATAAAAAATATAAATATGATTTAAAATTCAACAAAATTTTAGATTCGCTCATCAGATCACGTATCGGGTATAATGGATTTCACAGTAGGTATATTTATTTGATGGGAGGTTTACAAAAAACGGAGGCAAAAACGGTTGGGTAAATATATCGCTGTTTTTTGAAATATGAATAAGCACATACTATGGACAAAATTGCACAGCACATGGAGCCTTGACTGGTACTTTTCCCGGTGCCTTTTACTTTGGCCCTGGTGCTAGCACCTTTGGCACCGGCAAAAAATGGCACCGCACCGCACCGGCACAGGTGCTATTCTGAAAAAATTGCACCGGCACCGGCATGGCACCCCTGAAGATTGCAATGGCACCGCACCAGCACCGGTGCTGGTGCCCTTCGGTGCCCAGCACCGGGGCACCGGTGCCCCGGTGCCTTTACATCACTAGTGGCGGGCACAATTTTGTGCGTACTGTACTGGGTGTTTGTGCTTATAATACCAAGCATTTGTGCGTACAAGTGCACTGCCATCCAAAAATCTGCCATTCCGACTGAACATTTTATTCAGTTTCCAAAAAATCGTGCCTAAAATCGCGCCAAAAATAAATACCCGCCCACCCATAAAAAAATCAGTTGTTCAAAAATCTACACGCCAATTTGCATGGAACTACCTATACACATAAATCATGTTCACACATCATGACCATTACATTTTCAATATATCAAATGCATGGAACCCCTGAGAGGCACATTTCTATGCCCTAAATAAAATGAATGCAGGGTGTTTCATTTGGAAAATATTTTTTGACCCCCCCCCCAAAATGTTTTCTATCTCATTTCTTCTATGCTCTTAACTCACAGACTATTTTTATAAATTTGTGGCTTGATTTGACTGAGCAAGTGCTGTTAGTCTCTGATCTGCTAGTCTACAATGGTCAAATGAGACACCCCCTACATACATCCACTTGAAAGGTTACCTGTCCTTGTTCAGTGCTGCATAGGGTTGGAAATATGTCGTTTTTCGATCCAGTGTTGTAAAAATATTCATTGAATTGTAAAGTGGTTGAAGCTAAAAATGGTTTAGAATTGTGTTAAAATGTTTAGAAAAGCATTATTCCACAAAATTTGCCAAAAAAACAAACAATAACAACAAAAGCCAATGTAGTTAACAAAATTCAAGTATCAATGTAATGCTTGTATCTAAAATACTCCCAAAACACCTTCAAAACTCCAAACTTATGTAAATAAAATAAAAATTAAAAAATCTTTTTGCTCGGAATTTTATTTTCTAGAAAGTATTAAAACATTTCTTTTAAACCGTCTATAAACACACACCTGTTATATAACTTTTTTTAACAAACCATCAAACTGCTTTAAAAAAAAACATATTTTAAAAGAATTTTGAAAAACAACTAGCCAACCCTATACACGATGAGGGCACTTTTTCCTCATCCAGTGCAATCCATGTGCATGTGCATGTGCAAGGTCATTTTTGTCACTGCCAAGTTGAGGTTTTCACCCCCACCTTGAACATGACTGTTTTCAATGCATGTGATCAATTTCTGTACTATGATTTATTGCCTGTTAAATATGATGTGTGGTTATCTTTTCTATGTGTAAATTAGTTTGGAATTGATTGAATATTGCATTTTGTTTGATTGCCATTTTGATTTTTTTTTACATTTTCTGGGCGGTTGAAAATTTGAATTTTTGCATTTTTGGAGGCTTTCGTTTTAGCTATCTAATTAACGCTAAATCATTTAGGTATATGCATTTATGGATATATGTTTCATATCCCCACGAAAATTTTAATTTTGAATATTTAAAAATTCAAAATATGTAAGCCTATATTATTTTTGATGTATTATCAAATCCTAACCATCTAAGCGTGTTTGATTATGTTTACAAATCATCCCCGCTAAATTCGCATTTAAATTCGTTGATTGAATTTTATTGATCCAGGTTGTATATTCTGTAAATTTTCGAACAGCCCCCTCAAACATCCCACCTTCGAATAATCCCGCCCATAAGATGAATTAGGGAAAAAATTCACATCGAAAAACTCCCCAGTCAAAAAGTAGGACGAAAAATCACTCCTCTGCTGACTTATTCGAAAATTTTATGGTGTTCAAATAATAATGTGTAGAAAATAAAACAATTTTCAAGCATTCTGACACAAAAATTACACAGTCAGAATTTTCCTACGCGGCTTCTCCGTGTGCAAAGTCAAAATCATTTTATATCGCAAGAAACTAAAAAATCAATCTTCCCCTAGAAGCTTTTCTCGCCAATTGCTTTTCTGTGCATCGGCGTGTATTTTGTCTGGGTTAAAGCGCGGGCAAACTTTGTAGTTTTCGTGTGCAAATTTAAATTTGCAAAGTCGTCGCTGCGCAATATTTGTTTTCGCCACAAAAGTTTGGGTTCTCCGCCGTGAAAAACCTGCTGGCAAATTGCCAACAGCGATCATTCTTTTTTCTGGCAGTTAATTTGATTATAATTATGCATTAGTTGGCAAAAAATGCCATAGACTTCGAACATGCCATTACTGCCTGTTACTATACAAATGTGTCAAATGACATGCAAGTACAGTATAAATATTTTTTTATGTTTTAGTTTACAGTGTGCATGACACTTGACTTTACACTTTACAGTGTGCGGCACTGCCCCTGGTCTGATTACATTTTGCCACCCGTGATAAAGCAACGTTGCCCACTGGCCACTACGCCGCAATAATTTTGCAATCTCAGGTTTGCACATGCAAAATTCAAAGCCCCCGCGCATGTGCATTCTATTTACATGCGCACCATGTGGGCCGTTTTCGTTATGTTTGTGATTTTTGTGCCGCGCAGCCCCCCCCCCTCCCCTAATTTGCGCCGGCGCGAATCTGTCACATCGTTTCAGCTGCGGCTGGTTAGCAAGCCGCCGGCCCTAATGCGCGTTAGTGCAGCGCCAAGGCGAGCCGCGGTTGGACACTTTTGTGACTTTTTTGTTTTGGTGGTGGAGTGGGATATGAGGGTGTTTTTTAAATTTGATTTCGAGTTGTAGTTTGGTTTTACTTGATTGGGTTGATACTTTTCTGGTGGCTGTGCATTATTAATTAACTACATTTATCCTTCAGAAATATCTGAAATGTGGAGCAAAGAAATTTACCAATTTTGAATAAATAAATACTTCTGTAAGTCAAAGGAGAATGATAGTTTACTTTCCAGTTTGGTTTTTTGGTGAAAAACAGTTGTCTGGCATCATTTGCACAAAGTTTCAATTTGTTGCTGTAATCTTTACAGATAATTTGAAGCTTTACTTTTCAGTTGACAGGTGCCATAGCATTGTGTCTCAATTATTTTAAACTTGTAACTTGTCGCCAGATAAAGAACACTTGTATGGTATCTAATTTGATATGATGATCCCCAATGATCCTCAGGGACCACATTGCATGAAAGCACCATTCCATAATCAGTTTACTAGGGTCACCATTAATGTTAGATGATTCTGTACCCACATAACATCTAAACACAATCTGGCGTTTTTGTCACTATAATGTCCAGACGCGTCCAGTCTCGGGTGCACATCATTGAGGTTTGGCGGCGCTGGTGAACACAACTGATGCACTGTATAGCCCCCGTTTCCATGCAATTCCACTGCACTGTATTTTTTACTGTACTCGAGCTTTGAATATTCTTGTATCGGACCTCCTAATTTAAATTATGACAGCGGCTGAAATCAAATTGTAAGGCAAGAAGGTCCTTCTCGTTCAGTGGTCGATCAGCGCCAAGGTTTTTTGCAACCCCCCCCCCCCCCCAAATGTCTATTTGTGCCGCGCGGCGGCAAACAATGTCGCCTAATGCGGTCTCCATGTGGAAACATGGAAAAATATTTTCTAGGCGGCCATAACTTTGTCGACTTTTGACGGCTAGCGCACTTTCTACGGTCATACATCATAAACAACATTTGCGCATTTTACTCACGATTCACTGACTATGAATTTGATTTACTCTTGCCGGAATGTGGGTTTGCTGCCACTGTGTTTTGTGTACCCAAAAATACTCGGACAGTGCTTTTTATCAGTCCGTGGGGCTTTCTTGCACGAGAAGAAATTGAGCAATTATAGATGGCACTTGATTTCAGCCTTTTTAACTTGAGCATAATGTGACCTTTTGGCAAATAACTTACAGTGTGTCACATATTTTCACCTCTCTGCATCATTCAGGTGCCCTGTAATCATTGTAACATTTTTGGAACCTTGTGTGGTATTTGCTATGTCTAACTTTTGCTTCTGTATTAAAGGCCACTACAAGGCACCCTGCCAGGTGGCAAGTAATTTAGCTTTTCTGAAGTCTTTACTTTCTAAATTTGTCACTTGACAGCAAACTTTTTAGAATGCAAGATCATCAACACATTGATTATTTACTGCATAAATTTTGGTTTTTACATCGGCTTGTATTTTGCCGCAGTATAGAAACAAATCTTTTTAAGTTTGATACTCATGTCTGTGTATTTTCGCCATACGCACTGCCCCAGTATTTTTGGAACGCACCAATAACATGTCGCCTGCCATATTTTATCACACTTAGTTAGCGCTTTATTGAATTGCCTACAGCCTTGGTTGCGCAGCAAATTGACCGTGCAATTGCAAAGTTGATAAATGGAAATTGGTAATTTCATGGCGTTTTGATTTTTTAAAATTTTTGTTGAAATCGGGAGATGGTTATCTTGGGGTGGAATTACATATTTGGAACGAAATTTAGACTACTTGCTGCATTTATTTTTTCATGGTTTTGTAAATTTTATCTGATAAAAAAGCTCGGAAGGATGAGTTGCATGTTCGCAGCGGGGTCATATTCTGTTGAAATTATAGCACATATTGTTTTTGTTTTTATTTGTTTTTTTTATAATTAATTTTCTCTTGCTACGAATTTTATATTTTCTCAAATATTTTTCATGGAATTTAGCCACTTTGCCAACGTTTCCCTCATTTTGTTTATCATAGTTTCTATGGTTGAAAGGGCTGGATTTATCATAGAATAAATACTTTCTACTTTCTATGTCATTTTCTCATTTCTAACTTTGAATGTATATATTCATGTAGGTTGTATGTAATATGTGACTGGTGCTACCATGCTCTGTTATCATGTGAATTGGCACACTTATCAAATTTCAAGAAAATTTAATCAAATTTAACATAGAGTGATTATGTCATCTTTCTTTCAAATTGTGAGCATGCACTTTTCTGGCAATATGGGTATGCTTTTGCAGTATTTTTCGTTTTTTGAGATAAAACCAAATCAAACTGTGAAAAACATGGTATTTAAAAATCCAAATTATGGAACTTTGTCACCATAGCCTAAAAAAAGGTAGCACATATTCCCCCAAAACATAAAGCCATCAGAAATCGGCTTATCCCGCAACCCTGTAAAGTGTATTTGGGAGCGTAAAATGTCAGACAAAATCTGTCAAATTCATTTCACTTGGTCAAAAATGTAAAATTTCCAGTAAAGTGGAGATAGAAAATTGCCGTCACTTTACATTTTATCAAGATGGCACTTAACAAAGTTGCGTGACATTTCACATTTTCCAGGGTGCGTAAGTAACCCCATAGGATGCCACAATCACTCATTTAGTGTCCGTTATCACTTCTCGAAATTCTGCCCTATGGAATTCATAATCATGCATCCATCCTCAAAACCACACAATTGTCGATGATAATTTATTCACAATTTCGATGGCCCATTCGAGGAAGCTTGAAGCTTGATTTTAGGGTTGGATACCCGACCCGGAAATTGGTTTGAGAATTGGACCCGGAAACCCGAAACCGGGTGATTTGTGAATTGTGATATAGTGAATTGGCAATTGCATTGAACAGATAATTAAATTTACAGAAAATATAAGTAATATAATCTCAGAAAATCTTACAAAAAATATAATATCTCTATCAAAAAACCTGGAAAAAATATTCATGAATATTTTCTCACATATCTATTAAAATCTAAGAAAATCTTACAAGAGTAAATATATAAATACTTAATCAAATATGCCTAGGAAATCCCGGAAAAAATCTTATATAATTTTTATATTTTCTGATATTTTTCAAATATCAATCTCCTAGAGATTTTTTTCAGTGTCAATCGGGAAATTCCGAGTCAATCAAAATTAAATTCCTGGCCTATTCTGAAAGTGTACAAGCAATAAAAAAGTGATAAGTGCTTGTTCACTGGAGGAATTGAGCCAAAACCGTGAATTTAACTACCCAGCGAAGCAGTTAAATCTCGATCTGTACAAGGTTATAAATATGAGTGCAAAAAATTGATTACCGCTATGTTAAACCCTGAATTTCACCCTGTTAAAATAAGTAACAAGCAAACTTCAACAAACAAGTGTTATCGTTTGCAAGTTTGTCACTTGACAAGTAAATACTACCAAAATACAACTTCGCTTACCACTCGCCATCCTTCCCGCCACTTATCCACTTTCGGAACCGGTACCAATTCCGGGTATCAAAATACAAACCGGGTTCCATTCCGGGTCCCAGTCGAGTCCAGTTCCAGCGCGGCGCGTGTAATTGGAGTAGACTTGAGCTTTGAATACTGAATTGCTAATAAGTGCGCTCCCAAGATAGGAAGTCCATGCTTCACTGCGTTGCACCCAGTTCCGGAAGTTTCCACTGGCCATTAGAATTTAGAGCACTGTTGGGCCGGTTTCTGTGTGATAGGGCCCACACACACTAGTTGACAGTTGACAAATTTGTGTCAACTGAATAACACGAGAATTTGTTTAAAATGCTTTCGGTGATTAGCTCGATTGGCGGAGAGATTTTGAGTTGCTATCGTTCATTTGGTAACACCTCTCTAAGCTTAGTGCGGCAGGCACTTAAATAAGAGAAGAAACGGAACAAATGCCAAATGCACTTACAATCAAAACATTCACAATCCCAAATCCGACATCATCACCCCTCTCAAAACAAACACATTTTTTTTTAAATCAAATCACAATTTCAATCTTCTTCTCTCTCTTTCCCACTAATTACTGAGAGTCGGAACGTGAGCGGTGGCGGTAACGCTTGCCATTTTTCGAAATGCGTGAAAAAACTGTCCTGCGTTTTGTTGTCCTGGGGCGTCGCTTGTCGTTGTGGCGTTGACGGTGTTGTGTGCGAGCTTGACCTTGGTAGTTGTTTTGGTGGTATTTGAAGTTGTGGTAACTGCGCTGTGGTGCCGGCGTGCGGCAGCGTTGGTAGTTGTTTTGCGGATAACGCTGCACGGCCGAAGCTCGCTGGACGGTCGATAGACGCTGAGACGGTCCAGCCTGTTCTTGTTGTTGCTGCTCGTGATAATCTTCCCATGTCTGTAAAAACAGTATAATCATCTGAATGACCTCCAAATTTCAGACTTGCATCACTCATTAAAGTAAATAATATGCCTGCGCAAGTGTTTGACGGCGTATTTCCTCCGGAGTGACAACCAAATGTCCGTTAAAGCGCATTGTAGGGCCATATTCTGTCCGCCTATAGAACCTAGCCCCATCTAAGTCCACAGGTCCTTCCTGAGATAATTTCAGACTGGTTCAATGTTCACATTTTTTGGACTATCAAAACTTCCAGATGTACTTCCAAAACTCACAGGCGGGAAAAAAGTAGTTTCCGTTTGTGCAAAAGCGTCATCTGTTCGGGGATGTTTTCCGAGCTCTAACTTTTTCACCAAGGCAGTAAGATTGGAGATTTTGACATCTTTCTCTGCCGATTCAGATTCACATTTAAGCAGAGCCTCCCCCAGATGACGGTTTTCAATGCGGAACCCGACAACTGTCCTATGCCGATCATCATTCTCTTGTTGCAGAGAGTCGAACCCTTTTCGCAAGTGTCGATACTTGTCGCCCAGAGTATCGAAGTCCTAAAATTCAAGTGTCTGTTGCAACAATACTTGCAACAAAATACGTCCGAAAGTCCAAAAACTGTGCTTATTTTCGCAGTACCTTGCGCATTTGGGTGTAGACTTCCTTATTGTCCTCGAAAGCCGCCATCTCCGCTTTACTGGTTGAAATGCGTGCCCCTGCCTCGAGTTGGTTCGACGGTCCCGGCACTTCTGGGTCAGCATACTGCGGTGTCCCTGGTGCTGGATTGTTATGTTGTGGCGAGCAAGGAATCAGCACATAAGGCACCAGTGTGAGGTCGCTGTCATCTGGTTCATAAGTTGGAGTGGCCGGTGGCGCCGGAGAAGGTGTGCGCGGTGGTGTGTGATTTAACTGTGGCGTTTTGCTTTTGCGATGCTTTCGGGCTGTTTCTGTTATCACACAGCAGCAAATCAACAAAATACAGAACAACACTGTAACGTGCATTTTGTCAATTTTTTGCTATCTTTTAACATTGTGTTTGTGTTATGTTGAAGTGTTATAAA
Organism: Sphaerolaimus hirsutus; assembly: GCA_964036195.1. Lineage (NCBI taxonomy): Eukaryota > Metazoa > Nematoda > Chromadorea > Monhysterida > Sphaerolaimidae > Sphaerolaimus > Sphaerolaimus hirsutus. Next base: position 1,957,770 of record OZ038457.1, read on the forward strand.
TAATTGATACAGTGGAACTGGAAACTAGTAGGCGTTGACGGAATATTTATTTTATTTTGGAGACAAATGCTGGACTTTCCAGCAATACCGGCCGGGAACTGTCTCCAGGAAATCTTGGTGCTGGAAAGAAACATTGGGGCCGGCCATATCTACCACAGTATAAGGGCCAGAAAACTTTGGTAGACTTTTATCAGCTGCAAAATTTTTCACCATGACTACATCCCCAATATTGATGTCTCTCCCTGGTTTCGAGTCAAAATATTCTTGGTATTTTGCTCTATTTTTATCACTTTGCGTCTTGGCTAAGGTGCGCATGACCTCCGGGTTGGAATTTTTTGCAGACACATAAAATAGATTCCAGTGTGGGAGGTGTCCATAAATAAGGAAAAATGGACAACATGTCAAATTTTTGTTCATTGACAGATTATATTTCAACATCACTACTGGCAATAATTCTTTCCAGTGGGTTTTTGGGTGTTGTTTTTTGCAAAAATTATGAATTTCTCGCATTCTGCCGTTCACGCGTTCAACCATTCCATTGGCAGATGGATTATGTGGTAAGACTGGGGTGTGTTTTGTGCCAAATTGTTCGCAGAGAGCACGGAAATCTGAATTTATGAACTCCGTTCCCCTATCTGTTATTATCAATCTGGGGGCTCTGTAGACTAAAAATATGTGTTTCAAAATCGCTTTGGCCACCGTTTCTCCGCGCATTGACGACAAAGGTATTGCTATAGCGTAACGGGTGAAGGCATCGACGGCAACCAATACCTTGGATTTTATGTTATTACTCTCGAATTGCATCGTGTCCATGTGGACCACATCAAAGGGTTGTTGAGGTGTCTCTGTGTTTCCTAAAGGTCCAGGGCGCAACGTGTGCGATTTGTATTGCATGCAATCAGAACATTGCTTACAAAAGTCTAAAATGTCATTTTTCATTCCCGGCCATGCAAAATACTGGCAAAGCAAATCCATTGTTTTTTCATGGCTTCCATGGCTGGCATATATGCCCATATGCGCATGTTCCAGGCAAGCTTGTTGCCACGAGCGTGGAGGCCATATGGCATATGAATGAGCCTGGGTAGGTGTTTTGTGATACAGGATTCCATCAATCAAGGCTGCATCAGGAAATTTGTCTGGATTTAAGTTAATTTCCGCAACAATATCACCAAGTTCCGGGTCTTGACATTGTAATGTTTTCCAATCAACCTCCAATTGCTGGGAGATAATTTTGGATTTGTGAATTGAACCCGTGAGATGGAATCCTGGCACGGTGCCAAATGCTAAACCCCGAACTAAATCCGTAGGTACGTCAAGTTCGTCGGTGCCAAATTCTGGTTGGTCGACAGGATTTCGAGACAGTGCGTCTGCCACACAGTTGTATTTCCCAGCTCTATGGATAAATTTTACAATTTTATCAGAAACGAATAGCGACCAACGTTCGAGTTTACTGTGCATAGGTGACTTTAAGATCTGGTGTATCCCTGAATTATCTGTTATCACAACGAGCTTCTGCCCCTCAACAAAATCAGCCAATCTCCGGACAGCCCACGCGATGCAGAGACTTTCTAATTCTGCTGCTGAAAAATTTTTGTGGGGGTGTGTCAAGCGTTTTGAGATGAATGATATTGGGTGTAAAATTCCTTGATCATCATGCTGTGACAGCACAGCGCCCAATCCTATTTTGCTTGCGTCCGTTTCTAAAACAAATGGTCTGCCGTCACGGTATGGATGAATTAGTACTGGTGGGCTTGCTAAACAATGTTTTAGTGTGCTCCATGAATCTAACATTGGTTCTGTCCATTCGAACGGAGTGTTGCCATGTTTAGGCACTTTTCCCTTTAGGACTTCGTATAAGGGAGCTGCCAGCCTGCTGTAACTCGGAATGAAGTGTGAATAATATACACACTTGCCCAAAAACTTTCGCAAATCTTGCTTTGTGTGAACTTTCGGTAGTTCAACCATCGCAGCAACGCGTGACGGTGCTGGTGAAACACCTTCAGCACTAATTTGGTGTCCCAAATATTTCAATGTCGAGGCGAAAAAGTTGCATTTTACTGGTTGCATTTTCAGATTGGCCCATCGTAGTCGGGCGAATAAGCGACGCAGATGCCCCAAGTGTTCCGAAACTGTGTCGCTGCAGCAAAGTACGTCATCGATATAAGCCCGCACCCATGCTCGGGTCAAATTTTCATTCAAATCCATGAGAATCAACTGCATGAGACGCATGAAAGTGGCGCCAGCGTTGCAGGTACCGAACGGGAGCCTGGTGTACCTGAATTGTCCCAAACTGCACACAAAGCTGGTCTTCTCGCAAGAGTCTTCGTCGGCAAGAGGTATGTTGTAGTAGCCATGTCTGATGTCTATGGCGCTGAATATCTTTCTGCCAGAAAATTCTGCTAAGATTTCTCCAATACGAGGCAAAGGGTAACTGTCGATTTTTGTTACCAGATTTACCTGTTTAAAATCGACACAGAAGCGGAAATTATCAACTCCTTTCGGTGCTATAGTGATCGGTGATGCCCAGGGGCCGTTAGAATGTTCAATTATGCCCTCTTTAAGCATACTTGCTACCGTTTTGTTGATAAATTCCCTTCTGTGTGGTGCTTCATATCGCGGGGCTTGCTTTATTGGCGGGTGTAGTGGGTCAGTGACGATTTTATGCGATATAAGTGACGTTTTGCCCACATCATAATCGCTGCACGAAAAAATGTCATGGTATTCAAACAGCAGTGTTTTGAAAGTTTCCAAGTCGGTGTCAGCAAGTGGAATCCTATTTGAGGTAGGCAGATTCGCCCAAATGAAATCAAAACGGTCCTGTTGAGATGTTGGTGTTGTATTTTCTAATTGTTTGTTCAATTGATCTGGTGGTGTTGGAAGAATTATAGCTGGTTTGGCAATGATTGTCTCGGTGTTGTTTGTTGCAAACATACCAATCGCTTTTTGAAATTTCGTGTGGCGGAATAGGTTCGAAAAACGCGGTCCCGGCATGAAAATTTCGTTTTCTGGTGTGCATTCCACCCCAGCAATTACTGCACCAGCAGGCAATGTAACCGGTGTGTCAGAGTTATTGAACAATGTCAAGTAGCCATTTTTTATTGAAGTTGACATTGTTGTGTTATACATACTAATGCCATTGGTGTCCGGTATTGTGGTATTTGAATAAATTAATCTACATTGTGCCCATTTTTCTGATGAAATTCCCTCAGGTTTGTTTGGTTTTTTCACAGTCAAATTTGAGCTACCTCTAGCAGGTATATATAAGGATTTTTTCAATTCCAAATGAGTGTGTAATTTTTCCAAAAATTGCAGTTCGAGGTTGTTGAATTGTTTTTCTATTTCAACTTCTTTCGGTGGGTCCACAATCGTGTTTTTTTCCAAAGCTAGTGGGATTAACCATGGTAATTTTAAATATGCCATAATATCTGTCCCGATCAGAATTTCCGGCATGGCATCTGAGAGCAAATTGACTAACACCACCGCTAGTACTTTTCTGGTTACGTTGTCTACTGGTGAAGTATGCTCAAAAAATAACGGGATTTCTGACATATTGCCTTCACTTGTGGCACCTGTCACCATGTACACTTTGATTGGGCTTGGTTTCAAATATTTGTCTAAATCTAGCCCGCTTTTTGACGCAATTTCGCGTAAGATTGAAATAGGGACAATTGTTCGCGTGCAGCCGGTATCCAAAAGTGTTTTACAGGGTATCCCTTCTATGTTTATATTGGCGAATATTTGTGGTCCGTTGGAAACCTCTACCTTTATGCAAACTTTTTGCTTATCACCAACACAAGCAAACGCGTGAACATTTGGATCAGTAAAAGAAGTGCCAAATTCACTGTGAACATCATGCCCATCACTCTGAAACTCATCAAAACTCAGGATTTGGTTCGAAAAGGTCGGCGAAGAGCCCCGCAACCCGTGCGTCTCCATTATCTGCGAAATAGCAGGATTTTTATCATGAAATTTTGACCAAAATTTACGTCTCCATTCACAAAATTGACCTGGATCATTTTCGAACAGTTCAGCAACTCTGTGCTTGAACTCTGTACAGTAAATTTCCCATGGAGGTTTTTCTTCCGTTTCCTCCTCATTTTCGGTATCCTGACTTAATTCATTTTGATCATTTTCGATGTTCCCCATTTTTGCAAAAACGTTTTTCGGCTGGGGCGTTTCAGTTGTGTGTGGCGGGCCGATGCGTTTCACCTGCCCATAGCCGTCTGATTTTTGACTCATGTTAGCAGAGTTAACCCCGGTAACAGGCCCCTTTTTGTCAAAATTTAAGCGTTGCGTTACCCGGCAATCTGTCGTCCTGTGCCCTGTGTGATTCGGCAATGGGCACCAGGGTTCTTTTTGGGTTTCTGCCAAATATTGCTTGAAAGTCACCCTCACTGGTCTGCTCGACGCAGGTCGTTCGGTGACGCCCGGGCGTTTGTCCTGTTTTACAGAGCGGAAGTATTCGTCCATGCATTGAAGTACTTTAGTTGCAGAGGTCGTGGAGGGTGATACTTTTGCTTTAGCCCTGAAATTCGCCACTTCATATTTGTCAAATTTGGTGTCATCAAACCGGTGCCAGATTTTTGCTAAAATCAATTTGTCAATTGCATTCCGATCAAAAGCAACTGTTTCTTTCAACTCGTGTGGAATTTTTGACAACAAACGCAAGTAAAATTCCATGAAAGTTTCATTTTTGAACATCGTGGCCCCTTCCCATTCTAGATAAGTATATGTCTTATCAGTGGCCCTAAACACCGCAGTCAATTCCTTCATGACATTTTCGTGGTCTGTCAATGCATCTGGGTGGAACATGGTGATGAGAACCCTATGCGCATCCCCGGACAATTTCGTGGTAAATATTTCCAACCAGAAATGTTCCTTCATGGACTTATGTGGTATGGAAATCGCTGCCATTTGCACCATTTGGCTCCATTCTGAAAAACTGCGGAAATCGGTTTTGCCTGTGTAGGTTGGTAATTTATCCAAAATATGTGGCCTAATCATGAACCACTTTTCTAGCATTTTCGGGTCGCTCGAAACGTTATTGACTTCCGCTAGGTGTGCCAAATTTTTGACATGCCATGGATTTCTCGGTTTTTCGACTTTTTTGGGCGCTTCCAAAACTTCGCTCGGAGAGTCATCAACAGAATCATGCAAGGCTTCGGCAATGGCGGGCACCGGCGGGGTGACCGTGTTTACGTTTGAGAATCGGCCCAAATTCAGAAAACGCGTTTTCAAGCTTTCAAATGCCTCCAAAAATTCCCTTTCGGACGATGTGCCTCCCAGAGGGACTGCGTTTTCCTTAGGTGCAGCCTCTGGCTCGCTCACAGGCAAATTTACCGGGACCGGGCACTGAATTTCGGCTCCAAACATTATGTAACTGGCCTGATGTGCCTCAAAAGCATCATGTGCGGCTCTGAAACGACGCATCCTGATGAACCATGGCTCGACAACTGCTCGTGATGTAGGTACGGGTACCCGTTGAAACTGCGCCATTACCTGCGGGTCACTGAAAGTGTGATGTGGTTGATAACTGGCATTGCGATATACTCGTCCGCGCATGGGTGTCAACTGGGCGTCCCGTTCCGCCGAGTAGTGCGCCACAGGTAACTGTACCTCTCGCAGCGGATCCCTCCTCTGTGGGGGCTGCGTTGCCTGGCGGAGCTGTGTGGCCGCAAATTCCCTGATCATGATCTCGCTCGCTCCCGGCGGCGGTAGCAAGTTGCAGGGGTGCTGTCTGGTATGACGTGGCGGCGGCACATCTTCCTCCTCCGCCGAACTGGAAGGTCGGTCGCTCATAGCGACAGTGTCAGCGGATGACAGCTACCGGGAAAAAATGATGACAGCAATTGTCAGCGGATGACAGGAATCTAGTCAGCGGATGACTGGATACTCTCCTCTCCGGCCCTGGAGTGCTAAGCCAAGCACGTCCACCACTTTTCGGTGATTAGCTCGATTGGCGGAGAGATTTTGAGTTGCTATCGTTCATTTGGTAACACCTCTCTAAGCTTAGTGCGGCAGGCACTTAAATAAGAGAAGAAACGGAACAAATGCCAAATGCACTTACAATCAAAACATTCACAATCCCAAATCCGACAATGCAGAAACTACACTGCAGAAACAATGAAAAGTAAGTCTCGTCATATAAAATTGACTATGATAAAAGAACGTAAAAAATTTGGATTCACATAATTAACCGAAATTTAGTTGACACGAATTTTTATGTCAACTGGTGTGTGTGGGCACATTCTTAAATTCGTCCATTCTACCGTAATTCGTGAATAATGCCCCTTGCTATTTTAGTTCGTTTTTATGTTACTGTACCTACGCACACTAGTTGACAACCGAAATTTTCAGAACTGATAAATCTGTTTTGAACACATCTGAGTATACCGTAATTAATATTTTTTATTTCCATCAATGGTAGTTGACAGACTCCTCATGTCGGTGAACTCGATTCAACATATTTATCTGCTTTGGACATTTCGGTTGCCAACTAGCGTGTGCAGGGCTTTTGGCACTCTTCCAACGTGAACCAGGGGTGCAAGGTGAAAAATCTCTGGGGTATAGTAAAAAGTCAAATAAATTAATTTGAGGGAGGGAGCTATTCAAAAAGAACAAAAGTACTTTTACATTTTCTCAGTAAAAAGACGTAAATATTTCGATGTTATGTATTCGAGTGAACGGTATTCCAAGTAAAAAAATCTCAATTTACGCTTTATAAATAAGGTGGTGAGTAAATCTTAAATACTAAACGTTTACGTATAGTTCAGTTCAAGTTCCGTACTTTCACAATTCTGGTGCATGCATATTATCATTATTCATGCGCACTTGAAGCTACTATTCTGAATGTCTGTCGTTATCGTGTCTTAGCAGTTACTATTAACGCCTGGTGCCAGACCCAAGCCCTGTAAAGTGTACCTAAAGTCAGAGTGTAGTGTCAGATTCTCAAATGTCATGACAAACGTCATAAAACATTGCAGATTGCCATGCAAAGTGTCAGGCAAAGTGTCAATTGTCTTGTAAACTGACAAAATCTTTTCTTTTTTGTTTGAATTGCCATTTTACATGACATTTTACACTTTACAGGGCTCGGAAATGCCCCATGGGCCGTTTCATTGCCTGTCAAGTGCTGACTAAAGTTTCAAGTGATTCATAATCAATTTATCGTGAATTTGAATCTTTTAGGGCGTTACTTGAATGGGCACTTGAATTTTTTCTGAATTTTTTTATCTGGGGCAGTCATGTAAAGTGTCGGAATGTCATGAAAACCTACATATTTGTCAAATCAAATGTCAAACATATTTTGACAATCTTTTTCTTTCTAATTTTATTTGAAACTTGTCACTTTACGGCAGGGGTTCAGTATGGGGATGTCCCCCCCCCCCAAACGCTCCAGCTATCTATTTATCTATCCTGGAGGCCGCTCAGCTATCTATCTATCCCGAGGCGAAAATTTTGGCTACTATCCCCTAACCCCCCCCCCCCAAATCGGCCAGCTATCTATCTATCTGGAGCGATTTTCAAGAAATTTTCCCCAACTTTCGCTCAAAATCGCTCTAATTTTCGTACCTTTTTATAGTTTTTTCGCCTTCAAAATTCTAATTCATGTTCCGTATTGCCTATTTTCGGCTATTTTTTGTATTTACTATATGTATTATATACCTATTTTTAGCAGTTTTTCTCCTACTTTCAGCGATTTTTTCCCTTTTCTTCCTCCTATACCTCGGAAAAGCCTATATATTGAACCCCCCCACCAACCCCCCTATCCCCCCCCCCCAAAAATATTTTTGGCAGCAACATTTTCAAAATCTATCCCTCCGGAGGAGCGATTTACTATCTATATGAACCCCCGCGGGGGTCCAAATCTACTAAACCCTGCTTTACGGGGTGCGGGACTTCCACCTGACTGATCTTTATTAACGCCTGACCATTCTGAATTTTGAGAAGACCATGATTCTATAGGTAATTTTTATGTGTTTACTTCACTACCGGAACAGCATCAACATTTTCTCATCCAACCAGTATTCATATTACGCTCAAGTACATAATATCCATTAGAAATGGCCGCAAAATACAAGACATGTGTCACTAAAAATGATGTTTGAACACATGTCATTTGTCATTGACATTGGTAAAAATTTGTCCGAGGTTATTAGAGTATAAAAATTCGCCAGCTAAAAATTTCATGTCAATCTTTGCCTGAAGATTTGTATCCCGTCAACTTTGTTCTACCGAACGAGAATATTTACCGTACCGGTAATTTTCAAATATACCGGAATTTTACCATAAGTTTACCGCATATCCATACCGGTTCCCTACTCGTTCAGTTGCCCCCCCCCCCCTACTCACACATTTGTCCACAATTGTCTCATAATCTCTGGTGAAGCAGACATGTTCTGAACACATTAATGTACTTGGGGTGTTCGGTAAATATCGGGACTGTATGTTTCACAAGGTATTGTGCTTTTACTGTTTATGAAAATTGGTCTAGAAGTCCCAAAATATTTACTAAATTATTACATCCCATGTGGAATGGAAACATAATTTGATATTTATAAATTGATAGTTGTACAATTTCAAAATTTACAGTAGGGTGGAAAAAGTTACTGAACCACCTACTAACCAGGGAGCAGTTCTGCACTCTGTAAAGTATGAAGTAAAGTGTCAAATGTCATGCAAAATGTAAATTTGAAAAACAATTACTGAACTTTTGACGTTTTGCATGACATTTCACATGATCACAAACTTTTTAAATCCAGACCCTATATAGTCCAACATGACTTAATTTCATATGCAGACAAACAACTCTGTAACTGTCAGATTGATTCAGTTGGCAGATTGTTAAACTATAGTGAGAATTTCCAAAATTGTGGTAAGGATATGACAAATGATTTCCATCACTCTTTAATTTTTGCATTACGATGTGCAATTTTGCATAAAAATGGCCAATCTGCAAAATATTACTTTTGATGCTAAACACCTTCCCGATCAAGTCCGGCCCCCAATTTTTTATTTTACTTCTGCCATCCTATCTACAGTTCTAGAATGCGCCAGAAGCTAAAACTTGGGGTAGATATTGGCGCAACCCCCCTCTACTTCGCATGAATTGAAGGGGTCGCGGCGACCCCCTACAGGGTGGGTCGCCGAGTGCAAAAAATTTTTGCAGCTTTTTTAGTGTCCCACACAGGTCCGGCCCCCACTGGTTTCTTTCACTGCGGGTGCCGTACCTCCACCTGTGGGAGGGGTATAAATCTACAATTTTGGGGATGTGTCGCCAACACCCCTCCCCTTCTATACACTGACCAGGCGGCCTTTAGCAACTCACCACAGTGTGGGGTGCAAAGTTTAAAATTTATTAAAATGTTACTGTCCAACACAAGTCCAGCATCCAATTGAATTTCAAAAAATGGACACTTTTGTGTTGTTTTAACACTAATGTGGTTGACAATGTGAAATAAGCATGAAATACCCTCTAAAAAATATCTTATCCGACCTAAAACTGCCCACCACACAAACCCCTCCCCCCAAGTGGGTGACAAAAAAATCACTTTTTACAACTTTTTCATTAGACACTTGAACTGCTGGTTTACAATGATTTATAGAGGAGGGTTAAAGGTATCAAATTGTGTAAAAAACTTTACCTCAAAAATGCCTTCATAAGAAAATTTGCTGGGGGTAAATTTAAAATTGTAAATTTTGCCTGTTTTTGTTCCTGCAATGATGTCATTTTTACAATTTGAAATTCACCCCCAGCAAATTTTCTTATGAAGGCATTTTTGAGGTAAGATTTTTTACACAACTTGAGACCTTTAACCCTCCCCTATAAATTATTGTAAACCAGCCTTTCAAGTGTCTTATAAAAAAGTTGTAAAAAGTGATTTTTTGTCACCCACTTGGGAGAAGAGGTTCATGTGGTGGCCAGTTTTAGGTCGGATAAGATATTTTTTAGAGGATATTTCATGCTTATTTCACATTGTCAACCACATAAGTGTTAAAACAACACAAAAGTGTCCATTTTTTTAAATTCAATTGGATGCTGGACTTGTGTGGGGCAGTAACATTTAACTCAATTTTAAACTTTGCACCCCACAATGTGGTGAGTTGCCAAAAACCGCCTGGCCAGTGTATAGTAGGGGAGGGGTGTTGGCGACACATCCCCAAAAATTTTAGATCTATACCCCTCCCACAGCTGGAGATACGGGACCCGCAGTGTAAGAAATCAACCGGGGGCCGGACCTGTGCGGGACAGTGAAAACGCTGCAAATTTTTTTCACGTATATGGCGACCCCCTCTATAGTGAGTCGTCGCTGCCCCATTTATTCATGAGGGGTAGTGGGCGGTTGCGGCTATATACCACCCAAGTTTTAGTTTTCCACCCCTCCCACAACTGGAGATATGGCCTGCGAAGTGAAAAAAAAAATAGGCGGCCGGACTTGATCGGGAAGGTGTTTATATATTTCACAACCTGCAGTGTCACACCTAAATAGAACTGCACTGTCCCACTAATTCTGGAATACATGAAACTACAAATACAGGGTAAATATGCATTGCCCCTGGCTGCAAATAACTGTTCCATTGGTTCTCTTGAGTTCATATATTTATGGGGTATGATTTGTATTAAAAGTAGTAACTGCATGTAGGAACGCTTTCAGTGTGGTCGATTTAAGGGTAATGTTTTTTGTCCATTTTCAATACATTTTGGTCTTTTTTGATCCTGTTTCAATTCTCAGAAATAATGAGTATCCATGATGTGATATACTCCGCGAACTGCATGCTATAAATTATTTGAATGAAACACTCCATCATGACGTCATCGTTACCAAATGATTTGCCCAGAAGAAAGAAGAAATCTTTCGCGCATTTTGCTTGGATTTACCTGACTCCGCCTTTTCTCTTTAACAATTTTTCTTTTTGTGAAAAATATGCATAAGTATCACATTGGCGCCTAAGATATAAGTATAAGATGTGCGTGAGGATGTAAACTGTTCTGATATAAATATGAAATGGCACAATGCCATGGCGCCGTTGGCTTTTCAGGTGTTTTTTTCTGTCGTAATCTGGCCAAATCGGTGTTAAATTGACTTTCTGGCGCTTTTACCGAACTGGAACCACCGTGTAAATTTCAGTTGTGTTGCCGTGTTTACGTGAAATTACATATGAATACCCGGTGGACAAACTTTTTTTCCACGCTTTTACGTGTTGGCTGAAATGTTTTGTGCTTTGTTGCTACGGCTTACGGCTCAAAAATGTTCAGATATGTTTAAGAAATTTGAGTTTGTGAGAAAACATCATTCCGTCATTTTAACGAATTGTGTAGCTTTTGTGCCATTTATTCAGTTGCTGTCAGTGTTGTCCAAATTTTTGTCCTCTGGCAATTACCTAAGCACATTTATTACGTTGTCAAAAATGTCAATCTATATCTTGCGGGGAATTTTTTTCCGCGTAAATTTCCAATGTAAATTTGAGATTTTACGTATCCCCCCACGAAAACCTTTTACAAAATTAAAATTTACAATTGAAAATCATGTCCGAACTAGGCTGCCACGCACTGTGTACTGAACACCAAACATGCTTTACATATCATGATACTGTAATTTCATGAATAAAATTGTGTGTTAAATATCGTGGTAAATGATTCCATGATGACACCAATGTATTGTTACAAAACACTATTTAGTTGGCACGGATTTAGTGATCACAGTTGTTAATTGCTTTGTCAAGAGAATGTCAGGTGTGTCAGAAAGTATTTCAAAATGTGTATCGTATGTAAATTCCAACAAATCAATTTTTAAATTTTGAATTCTGACATTATTCAAAGGTGATTTTGGCACACTTCCAATTACAAATGCAATTGACAATTGAGATTAGTTGACGCCCCATCAATTAGTCCATGTACACACATACTGGTGAAAGAAAACATCAGTTGTGGTACATTATTCTGATGGTTTATGGTAGATTATCATGCACAATGTACACTGGGTATAATATATAGCCTATAGCTACACTGAATGCATGAGATAGACTCCCTACTTTCTATTTGCCACTGGCGCTAAGTGAAACTTGCATCGGCGCTGATAAGTCGGTACTTGGATGATGCAACGTGTGCGTGTTTCAAAGTGGCACTTTCAGTTCAATGCTGAGCCCATTTTAGCACTTTGTCAAGTGGCAAGTTGTGATAACGGACCTAGAGTGTCAAGTGGGTTGGAAGATTTTATTACTGCACACCTTGCAAATGACAATTGACAAATTTGTGTGACATTTTACTTGACATTAGACACTTTACTTCACACTTTACAGGGTGCGGGACCGGCAGCTAGGGGAAATAAGTTATTGTACTTTGTTGTTTTATACTTTTATATCATTTTGTAACTTTTGTTGCCACTTGACTACACTTAAAATCGGCTCCAGTGACGTCTCGTTTCACGCCGCAAAGCTACCGGATGCGTACTTTCTACATTAGATGAACTTTTTTTTTACTGTTCTACTTTTTAATTTTACTGACATTATGTACGTAGGCCGGATGAGAAAAAGTGCTTGTTCTCGAACTTCACAGTTACAAAAAACGACCGCGCAAACTCTTACATTCACTTGGCACTTGAACAAGGCTGCGCTGCGGTTTTTCTGTTGACGCCTCCGCAGTTGTCGCTGACGATGGTAATATTATAACTACAAAAATCGAAAATACCTATTTTTAATTTAAAACTTTTATGACGTTCACCGAACTTTTCACCTTTATGCAACCATTGATTATAACTAAAAATATTAGAACGAAGTCTCAAAATTTTGGAAAATCGACTATTCTTGCCGATTAAAAAAAAACAACCTGAAAATGCATTAACAGACATGTAAAAAAAACCTAATTCAATCAATTAAAAATTGGTAAAAATTTCAAAAAAGTCCATTTCCATCGTTTTGGGGGCGGGGATAAACCGGCGAGAGCTTGTATGAATGTAGTCCCTGAGCACTGAATAGCTGTTCATGAAAACTGACCCGACCCGACCCGACCCGACCCGACCCGGGTTGTCGGTTTGCGTCAAACAAATTGTCAACTCGGGAATCTGAGAAGAATTATGGGGTTGCAGCTAGGGATGGAAAAAAACGTTTATTTATTCGAAGATCCAAGTGTGCATTTATTTAAGTGTGCAAGTGACAAGTATTTTGTGAAGTGCACAGACAAGTGAAAGTATTTTTATTTACCATATTTCCTCGAAATACCCCCCGGGGGGGTGATTGTTTCAGAGTGAGAATTTTTAGGGGGTATTCCGAGGAAATACGGTAGATTTAGATTTACTCGAGATTTACTTTAGATCGAGATTTACTTCTCGTTTTTTTTGTAAGTTCACTTATCATTCGATTAATGTCCTAAACTCGACTTATCACTTACCACTTTTCATCACTTGTGCAATTACCGAATTGGGTCGGGTCGGGTTTCAAACGCCATTTTCGAGTACAAAACATTGCTGCAAATTGAATGCGAAAGCATTCTGTCAGGCCAAATTTGAGTGCGCGGCAAATTTGTGGATTGATTGAATAGCCGCGCCGTTGTTTCATATCCCCCGTCAACTGTCGCTTTATGTGACTATTTTTTATTTTGTGACACGTTTCTTTGTATAATTGAGGCATAGAAAAAAGTTTTCTGACGGGTTGAGTGAAGAATGATTTATCATTTATCATTTTTTGAGGTAGATTTCCCCATGTATTCATGATGGGGATAAATAAAATGACAAAACCCGGTTATTTTAGTGCTTTTGTCGGGCCACGTAAATTACAGAAACATTTCACCTATCTAGTTGGTTTTTTCACCTGACATTTGCATCATTGAATTATAATTAAGAGCGTGTTTTCGCAACTACCGTATTTCTTCTAATAGACAAGCGCCCTTCTATTTTTGTCAACTTTTTACCTGTCGTTATATTAGGAAAACTACGGTAACTAAACGATGAAATGACGCCATGGCGTCTGGTACTGGCGACAAATGAAGGTGCATGGCGCTTGAGATTTTTGCTGTTTTTTCGCCACAACCATTAAAAATATTTTCAAAATCGTGTTTACTACAAATAATCACAGCTAAAATAATTCAAGTAAAATAATTTGTCATTCAGTAAAATACGTACACACTGAAAAACAATCCAGTGTGAAGCTTACTGATCTGTGAAAAACCGCAATAGCTAAGATTTTCTAGGCTTCAATGAAGCTCCGGAAAATGAAATATCAAATTTCACTTGGCTGTCGACTCCTCAGGTTAAGTCGGGTACATAAGTTTGGCTTTTTGTACTTATGTACTAGGTATGTTCCATAAGTGGTGCACATCGCGGGGGTTCACATATAAGCTTTTTCATGGTGTACAAGGAAAAAAGGCATAACATTGCTAAGGATAGGTGACAAATGACTGAAACTAGGTATATAAACATACCATATTTCCTCGAAATACCCCCAGGGGGGTTATTTTTCAGAGTAGAAATTTTGAGGGGGTATTTCAGGGGGGGGCTTATTCGAGGGAGGGTTATTATTTCATCAGAAATTCCAGATGGGGGTATTTCGAGGGGGTAATTTTTCCCAGCTCGAAAACACCTTGTGGTATTTTAAGGGGGGTTAATTCAGGGGGTATTTCAAGGAAATATGGTATATATTGCCAAAAAAATACATGATGTAAAAAAAATTCCAGATGGGGGTATTTCGAGGGGGTAATTTTTCCCAGCTCGAAAACACCTTGTGGTATTTTAAGGGGTGGTTAATTCAGGGGGTATTTCAAGGAAATATGGTATATATTGCCAAAAATAGTTGAAAATTCACATGAATGATAATGATTTTGAAATCTGATAGTGATTCTGAAAGTGAAAATGGGTAAAACAAGGTATGAAAATTGGCTATTTTTACCAAATTGTGGTGAAATTTCCTTATATTTGCTCCAGATAGATATCCATTTCAGTGATCTGATCTTCGAGGGGCACTACTTATGGAACACATCAGGCAAGTATGAACATTCAAAATACATACACTATTTTGCATACTATTTCTTCAATTTAGTTTGACTTCTGGTATTGTTCCTTGTTTCAGTGCACTCCCTTGTAAATTTGATATTTTCTTTGCATTTGCTGTAGAAAATATTATTTACTTGATTTATATTCTACGTTTTATTTACTGTTGAATAGAACAAAGTGCATTGCTGATCAAAGTGCATGCTTTGCAGATAACGCTATCGTATTTTGATGAATAAAGCCACATGATAGGTTGTGCAAGGAATTCATCCACAATGGAAGCAGTGTAGGATGACGGGCAAAAAATTGTATTTCTGTTCAGATGGGATATGGTAGATTCACTGTCAATTGTGCTTTCAGTATTTTTGTGAATAAAAATTAATCATTTATAAATATTATACCGAAAAATATGAATGCTTTAAATACTTCCTCGAATACCGTTTATCCTCGGGTTTATTTTTTCAGAGTGAGAATTTTGAGGGGGGTATTAATTCATGGTGCCCATTTTGAGGGGGGTATTTCGAGGAAATACGGTAGTTTATTTTTTTGCCAGCAAAATTTGAGGGTTGCTTATTCGAGGGAATTGGAAAGTCCACCATGTTAATATTACATAAACACACTCAAATGTAATGGAATCCTGACAAATTCGTGGTTAATTAGTACAAAAGTGCTAGCTGAATGGATTAGTTTGTCAATGCGGATTCCGTTGTGGATTTATGTATTTTGAGTTCCACAAAAAAATGTCATCATATTTTGGGTGGTTTGTTATTCCCTCAGCTCACTCAGATCAGAGGATATTTTGCGGGGGGGGGGAGTAATTCAAGGGGACTATTTAGAATAAATGCTTAATTGCGGTTGAAGGGGACTTTTTCCGCTTCTGATAAATATAAACTAAAAATGCGCGCTTTTGAAAAATATTTATTTTCCACTTGTCAATCAATCCCTTTCTCTCTTTTCTCGATTTCTTTTTCACACTGATCAATCATTCCAATCTAAAAATCGACAATCGATTCAATTTTACAGATATTCTCCACTCGATGTAAATATTCTATTGCATTATGAGCTGAAAAAATCTATCGACAAGCGATTTTAATCGATTTTATCGACCAAAAAAAACAGAAATGGCCCCGCAAGAGATTATTATCGAACCAGCGAATCCCGATTATTATTATTATCCTGATGACATTTCCGATGTTCCTGTGGATTTCCCGCCGCTGCCAAATGGAGAAGCTGCTAATGTGACGTAAGTTTTTTTTGATATGGGTGGCGGTCGTTTTTAAACAGTTTGAAGAAAAAAAAACTTTTTTGAAGTTATTGTTTCCTCACATCAGGGGGGGCTGGGGAGGGGGCTGCCCCCCCCCCCAAATCGGCCAGCTATCTATCTATCCATCCCGGAGGCCGCTCAGCTATCTATCTAGCCCGAGGCAAAATTTTTGGCTACTACCCCCAAAGACCCCCCCCCAAATCGCTCAGCTACCGTATTTCCTCGAAATACCCCCCCCCCCTCGAAATACCCCCCCCCCTCGAAATACCCCCCCTCAAAATGGACACTATGAACTTATAAACCCCCCCCTCGAAATACCCCCCCCCCAAATTTAGTGTATAGAGAACGTAAATGACAAAGGCTGCGGTTTGTCATCCCGGCAATGCAGAACACACGTTAAAAACGATGACTCTGTTATGTGAGAACAGTGTTTGTACGTCTACACACTTATAAATGTCTTTAGAGTCTTATAAATGGCTATTTTTGTTGCATTTTTCGACGTCTGCGTACGTTTCAGACGACATTTTAGTACTGGGATTTCAAAAAATTTCTGGCGAAATAATAAACCCCCCCCTCGAAATACCCCCCCCTCGTTTAACCCCCCTCAAAATTCTCACTCTGAAACAATAAACCCCCCGGGGGTATTTCGAGGAAATACGGTATCTATCTATCTGGAGTGGTTTTTGAGAAATTTTGCCCCAATTTTCGCTCAAAATCACTAATTTTCGCACCTTTTTATAGTTTTTCACCTTCAAAATTGTGCTTTCCAGCTATATACATAGTTATATACCTATTTTTAGCCATTTTATACCTACTTTTGGCTACTTTTAACTGATTATTAGCGATTTTTTCCCCTTTCTGCCTTCTTAACCTTGAAAAAGCCTATATATTGTGCCCCCGCCAGCCCCCTCCCCAGAAAAATTTCCAGCTATCTATCCCTCCGGAGGAGCGATTTGCTATCTATCCAGCCCCCGCGAGGGCCAAAATCCTGGAGACCCCTGTTTGAAACATTATATACAGTATAAACATCCGTCTTCTCTTAAACTTCATTCCACTGTTTAA
Source organism: Sphaerolaimus hirsutus (assembly GCA_964036195.1). NCBI lineage: Eukaryota > Metazoa > Nematoda > Chromadorea > Monhysterida > Sphaerolaimidae > Sphaerolaimus > Sphaerolaimus hirsutus. The sequence goes on from OZ038457.1 coordinate 1,975,077, forward strand.
ATTGTTATTGGAGATTTAATTTTGAAGTATCTCGTCACAAATTGATGGTAGGTATTTATATTTTACTGTGAAGAATGTGGGACCATGCAACCATGCATCCATTATCACTGCCCAGTCAAATTCACATGACGATCTGTTCCCATGCAATTTCATGTGCAATTATCATTTGCAATTGCAATTCCGCATGTCAAATACAGGCGAATTTCACGCGTTTTTGCACATCAAAAGGGTTTGCCGACATTAACGGAATGGCCCCCAATATTTGTGATCTTGCTGTCAGTTCGTGTGTTAAAATTGAAGGTTGTTGATGGAATTTTAATTTGGTTTGGCATTGTACCAATTTTTTGGAAATGCCACATTTCTTCTAGGATATCCCACATAATAATATTAATACTATATCCTACACCCTGTAAAATGTTATGTAACAAGTAAAAAGTCATTGGAAACACGTCAAATGTCATGTAAAGCATCGTGTAAAATGATAAATTCCCAGTTAAAAGAAAAGAAAATATTACTGGGTATCAGTTGGTATTTTACATAGAATTTTACATGATATTTTGACATAACAGTTTACATTTTACATGACATTTCATCGGGTGACACTCCCAGACCCTGTAAAATGTCAAATGTCATGTAAAAGACCCTGTAATGCGTATCCGCATCATATTTTATAGTATCCAAATCTTATGTTTTTGTACCCAAATCTTACTTTTTTACATTATATTTTGATACAAAAACATAATTTATGGATACCAAAAATACGATTAGGATACACATGACACTACCGGGTCTTTTACATGACCCATGACATTTTACTGGGTCTGGGAGTGCCCCCTGGTGCCAATCCCAAGCCCTGTAAAGTGTAAAGTAAAGTGTCAAATGTAAAGTCAAATGCAAAGTAAACTTGTCAATTCGAATGCAAAGTTCAATAATAAAATCTTTTCTTTTTTGTTTTGATTGACATTTGACTTTGCATTTGACTTTACATTTGACACTTTACTTTACACTTTACAGGGGTTGGGTCTGCCCCCAGGTGTGGGATTGGGACCAAGCTTAAATAATTCTTTACCTAAGTCTAAGTTCACTTGTCCCTTATCAGTTTACTGGGCACCCGATTCACCACTTATAACATTAATCACCGCTTACCACTTTTCTTGACACTTTTGCATTAGCGGAATTGTCCCTTGTTTCCACGAAACGGGAACATTCCACACAAATTGCATGTGCATTTCTCAGCCAATTGCAATTTCTTCATAAGCTCGATATTTTTGATTAAAATGACTTCAATCTGATTGCATTTTATTCAAGCGAAACCCCTTCAAATCCAGTGAAATAACCCATCATGGCAAACACCCAATAAATACACACAAATGGGGGCATGCGCAAACAAGAACGGCTATCTATAACAATCTACATACATCGGAACAAAATGTGCATACCGTATATTTATGATAAAGCCCCCTAGGGTGGCAGAATTTACCGTACCGTACCGCATTTTTTGGAAATTTACCGTACCATACCGTTTACCGCACTTTTAGAAATTTACCGTACCGTACCGCGTACCGCATTTTCCAAAATTTACCGTACCCTACCGCGTACCGCACTCATTTACCGCAGAAAATGCGGTAAATTTTGCTCAGATTCGCCTTAAATATGCCAATTTATTGATGACAATTAATGTGGTGTTTTGAATTTTTTCGCGCGCAAGCGCGCAAATTTCCTGATTTGAAGCCCTTTCATTTCATTGATATAAGTCATGATTTACATTAGTATAATGTGTTTATAAAATTAAGCCATGTGCTTCAACACGCTCTTAAAGTGTAAATTTCACTTACTTTTAGCAATTTTTCATCGACTTTTAGCAATTTTTCTTCCTTTTCTTCCTTCTACACCTTGAATAAACCTACATATTGAGCCCCTACATTGTGGGTAATGGAATTTTATGTCATCATACTGTGATGGTGTTCTGAAGTTCATTTATCAAATTGTGTCATTGTATTTGTGTCAATTTATGAAGTAAAAGTTGTTTGTAGTCCGGCATTGATACATTTCTGACAATCGGAAATTTACCGTACCGTACCGCGTACCGCACTTTTCAGATTTACCGTACCGTGCCGTTTACCGCAACATTGAAGATTTACCGTATCGTTTACCACAAAATTGATCATTTACCGTATCGTTTACCGCAAAATAGAAAATTTACCGAACCGTACGGTTTACCGCAAGGCCGTACCGTCTGCCACCCCAAAGCCCCCCCCTGTCTCGAATAAATCCCCCTTATTTATTAAACACCTAAGTGACTTGGGTCTGTTGCACATACGAAATATAAAAATATTTATGCACAGTTGCTGAAAATGGAAAGATAACACATTTTCTGTCTCCAGTTTTCGATGAAGAAATTTTCACTTTTCCAATTTGCGACAACGGAAAAACTTTCACCTTTCCGATTTCAACAAAATTACTTGTTCACACCCAATCCCCATCACATAACCACCCATAAAAATCTGCATTAACGATAAAATAACCACCCAGGGGGGCCTTATTCAACTAAATACGGTAGACAAATAGGCCACGGAAGAGCACTGGGCCGGCTGTCAATCAACTTTGCTATGTCAATTGCCAGTGGCTAAATTCAATGTTTGAATGTGGATTAGTCACTGAATTGTTGGGGGGTCTCCAATTATGTCGTGTCAATGTGAAATCGATGTGTATTTGTGTGTGCATTTTGCATGGTGTATTAGTGTTTGCATTTTGGTGTGTAGCTATGCTAGGGCTTTTATACATTTACAGAGTGAGCTGTAGAAATCACCGATTTATGTAGATTTTCCATTTTCACCGTAAAAAAACTTCGGTAAACTTCGGCCGAAGTGTCCATGTGAATCCAAATTTCAAGTTCGCTTCAACAAAATCTATATGCTGAAAATAATCGAAAAGGAAACGGGTCACAACAATTTTTGCGGTCGTATTGATAATTTATGTCCACAAAAATGTGGCTGTTGTTAGTATGAATGACCGTGTAGATTACTCCCAAACCGGACCGAGGGTTCGCAGATAATCCCGCTAGTAACGTACAATAAGAAAATGGCTCGCATGCGCCCGCAGTGCATTCAATATTGCAAATGCAGTCATGTTTGTCTGGCCTAACTGCTCCCATTTATTTGCTTGCATGATTTCACTTTCTCAATACAGTGCACTGTATTTGATTCACCCTTTGCAATTTATTTGTATACATGCAATGCACTGCATTTGAGAGTTATTGGCCCTGCGCACACTAGTTTTCACACGACATTTTGAAAACTCATAAGTGATCTTTGAACGTGTTTGAGTTTTCCACATTGAGTCATTTCTTATCTCCGTCAACTGTAGTTGACGGCCACCTCATTGTAGAAAACTCAAATGCGTTCTAAGCTCATTTGTGAGTTTTCGAAATTTCGTGTGAAAACTAGTGTGCGCAGGCACAATGTGGCTCTACACTGTGGTTTACGGTCGAAAATTTCGGAAAATTATCGACAAGTTTCGGACGCAGTTCAGTTGACCGGAATGAGGAATCCGTGAACTAATCGAAAATGATTCATTGTGGCGAACTCATATTTTCGAACTCATATTTAGCAGATATTTTCGGTAGTAATTTTCGTGTGTAGGGTATAAGATTCGGGACACAAGTTCCATGTAGAAAATTACTTATCATACAGCACATTTTCTTGTCAATTGTCATTTAGCGGAATTTGGACCCAGGTACTTATCTCGCAGTACCAGTAAAAGTATAATTCATAATTGGTAGGTAAATTTATACTTGGAATATATGAATATATATGTGAATATATACGAACTTTAACCACTTACCACTTACTTGTCGATCTGCTGAATTTGCCTCTACTTACGCTACCATTTTCACTATCTTTTACTACTCTACCATAAGTACCTACCTGTAATTGCAATAACATTAATCATTACACTTTCCAATGATGGTGACCTTTCCTGTCCCAAATTAAGATTAGTTCTGACCTCAAATTGGCAAGTCATAAATTAATTTAGACGTCGTAAAATGGTCGCGTGAATTCTGGGACATTTTCGTGCATTTTTGTGTGTCTAGAGTTGGCAAGTGGGTGTATTTTTTGTCAGTGAGACTGAGTATTTAATCCATGATCGTTGATGATCGTTTAAAAAGTATTTCCCATGTATTTCAAAAGTGGATGATATGATGTTATTGGCTAGTCCCACTGTTTTCTATTTGAGATGGGTTTTTTTAAAAGTTTTTAGGTTGTGTTTAAGCTGCTCACTATTATTGCTTTTCAAACAGATATTTTAAAAGGTACTTATTTTCATTTCAATATTTTCTAAAATGATGCCTAGAAAGCTTAATTTTCCATGCATTTAATTTTCGATTCTATTTACAATTTAAATACGTTTAATAGGATTGCTGAAATATGCTTTTCTAGGCATCTTAACTGTCACAAACTGACAATCACGAGTTTCAAGAATTCACACCTATACAAATAAACAAATCTTAACTGAAAAAAATTCAAATTTCCAAGCTAAAATGTGCATATATGTACATTTTCTTATGTCGCAGGGGTCATTTTGCCAACGCAATACCCATTCACAAGCAAATACCTCCAAATAAATACTATGTACATTTTCTGAAAATCGAAACGACATTGCATTTTGACCTTGACACTGCATTTGCTACAAAATAATCGCTCCCATGTAAAAATTATCACCTAAATATTTACCTGTACTGCACTTTTACAACTTGCAACTTTTACACGTGAATTATGAGGTGTCTGTTCAAGGTGACCCCCCACACAATATTAATCATCATTCCACGCGGAAATACTTCCCTTAAATGTGGTGCGCCAATGTCACGCTGTGAGCGAGGTCTTGTGAGGCATTCTATTTGCGATCTGAATGTGTAGGCAAGCATTCACTACTCCGCGGGTGGCTTGGCGTTGGGAAATATGGCGCCAATAGTTTTTGGCGCTGGCGCCATGGATTTTTCTGGCGTGAATGTGCTATTTAATGCACTTGAATTGCTTTTATGTTACTGTTCCGCGATGAACAAAGTCATGATGAGTTTTTACAGTAGGGGCAACTAAACTGAAGAGTGACAAGTAAATTTGTGTATCAAAATACTTGTCCCTTATAAATGGTCCATCAATGAACAAGTAAAACCGCTGCTTCACACTTACCATTTACTATTTTCCATACCACCCTTGTCCTCTCGCAAAAATACTGGCGCCATTTTCCCACGCCCACCACTAGGGTTGGAAAAAAAACGTTTTTTTTTAACTCGATGTTTTTTTTATAAAAAAAACGTTTTTTTTAATAAAAAAAACGTTTTTTTTTAAAAAAAAACGTTTTTTTTTAAAAGCTCCCAGATATGACCTAGTGTCAACATATATAGGTATATCAGACACTGACAATACTCTGTGATGTTAAATATGACCATATAATGGCTGTGGAGCCATGGGATAGCATTATAAGTGGTGATTTGTGTCAAAAATATCCATTTTTCGTCGACATATCGTTCGTATATCGCCTTATAGTCGAATGTTCGTGACTTCAGGTAAAGTTTGGCACGGAATGGTGATCAAACAAGGTTATAAAAGGAGGTTGTTACTTTGGGAGTGAAGTTACACACTGTGGAGGTACATGGAAGCACATTACCTCAATATTATATATTACAGCAACATATGTCGGCTTATTCACCCATGGTAGCACATAGAAATGGATGTTTTGATACTAAAAATGCAACAAAACCAATGAAAACAACCACCAATGTCAATTTGTGTGTGAAATTGCGCGCTTGCGCGCAAAAATTTTGCAAAATACCTAGTGCTTAGTACTAAAAATTTTGGCCGATGTTTTTTTTAAAAAAAAAACATTTCGGACGTCATGTTTTTTTTAAAAAAAAAACGTTTTTTTTTTAAAAAAAACGTTTAAAAAAAAACATCGGCCAACCCTACCCACCACACTGGCGCAATTTATGGCGCGATACTCCAGTGGTGAATGGAGGATTGTATTTGCCATACTATCGTAGAGGGCACCCCCCATGGCGCGTCTGGGCCGCGGCTTAGGCTTCAAGTGGCTGCCCCCCCCCCCACTTTTCATAGTAATCTGTGTTGCATGATTTGTGGCGTGGAATGTGCCTGTTTTGCGCCTGTGCCGTGTCAAGGCCGATTTTTTTGTTCCATGGGTCTATTTGTTAATTGTGCCGCACTTCATTATTCATGCGGGTCGCATTTGTACTAATTAATTGTCGAATTAATTGCGAATTTTTTTGGGCGTGGCGCGCGCGCCAAATGAAATTATGTTCTTATTAGCGACACACTGCTGTTCATCCGCCCCCATTATTGTATTATAATTTTTATTGTATTTGTTCGGGGCTTTGGGGCGGATTTGCATTTTTTGGCGTCACCCCCCCCCCCCATTATGGAATATAATCGACCCGACACGATTTTTATCGGGTAACCCGATGCATTTTGAGGCATACCCGCTTTCAATGGTAGTCTTTTTAAATGGTATCAAAAAGTTCAGTTTGCATGACAAGACAATGCGCTACGATTTATATACCCGGATGAAATCATATGCTATTCTATTTACATTAATTTTTATGATCTAAATACTGTGGTTTAACAGCCCCATAACTTTTGCACCACTCCCATTTCGCATACCTACTTTTTGCGCTCGAAATTTTGACTTCGGATGGATTCATAGCGGTTTCTAGTTGTCAGATGCAAAAATCGGGTCGCCCGATAAAAAATCTTGTCGGGCTAAATAAATTTCTCTCTCCCCCATTTGTGTGCGGCCAAATGGAATCGCGTTTTGAGGGCATGTGCCATTAGAATTGTGTTTCAGTAGAGCGTGCAATGGTTGCGGTTACTAGGAATGCTACCCGGAATTGGGAAGTCTGTTTCCGGGTTTGAGAAAATGCTTTATTATGTTTTATTATGCTTTTATGTTACATTTTGATTTGAAAAATTAGTTGTGCAAAGTATAAATACAGGGGTGGGCATCTTCAGTTACCGCTGGAAAAACGCGATAGCTAGAGCTACGATTGAGCTATCACAGTGAAATTTTAACACAATAGAGTAGACTCCATAGGACACCTATTCTGAAGTTTGCAACCCAAACGGCCACATTTTGGGTGAGTTGTGGAACACAAAGTTTGAGTGTAATTTTGTGACTTGGCGTCACCCATAGGATAAATCGAGGGTGGCATTTTAGGGGGGGGGGGTCACCGGTCTTTGGTGTCGTCCCATTCTGTCGTACATTGGCCGATTTTGATGCCCTTTGAAGATGTTGGGGTCGGGGCTACAACCAAATTCTTTTTCCTTCTCGAATAGTCACCCAGTCCCGAGATAAGGGGGGTCAAGCAACAAAATTACACTAAAAACTGTGTGTTCCACAACTCACCCAAAATGTGGCCGTATGGGTCGCAAATTTCAGAATAGGTGTCCTATGGAGTCTACTCTATTGTGTAAAAATTTTACGGTGATAGCTCAACCGTAGCTCAAGCTATCGCGTTTTTCCAGCGGTAACTGAAGATGCCCACCCCTGTATTTACACACCAGTGAAATACTTTCTTTCATCTGAGATACTTCATTGAATGTGATACTTTTCACTGCCCTGCTAATTCCATTTTTCATGATAGTGCATATACACTTTCTTGCCACTTGTATACTCTTGTGTCAAAATGATTTCTTCTACCACTCAGCACTTTTCTTAGCACATTTCCACTTGCACAAATTGGCACCAGGCTCAAAAATCTCAAAAAAAACCCCTCCATCCCACTCAAATCGAGTCCATTTCCCAACCCTACCCCAGTGTGACGCCAAGGTTCACGCTCGACATGCGTAGTATTCTAGAGCCCGCTTTGAGAGTCCCCCAGGACAGAGGTCTAGTCACGCAGCAGTTTAATTGCGAGCCACCCCCCAGCCCCGCTTATTGCATTATGTTCATGCCTCGCTGATAAACAGCCCTGGGGCCGGATCCAATTGGAAGGTGTAAGGCGCCTTACGGACGGGTAGGTGGTGAAATTAGGGTGTCGTTATTAGGGACTAAGGTGTGGGGCGCCCTACGCTTCTAATTGGATTTGGGCCCAGACGCTGCGCGGCAATCAATGAATGTCCGGGCACTCTTCACTTTACTCGCGCCACTCCCTTGGTGATGTTTTTCCGAACTATTGGACGGTGTTTTGCGGATTTTTGCGCTGTTTTATGGTTGTTGTTTTTTTCCTCAAACACTGTATTCTATACTTTGTTCTATCACCCCCGCGCTGAGGATTTTTACATCTCTCGTTCACGATTATACGGTCCCCCGAAACGAGGCGTGTTCACGCGCGCGTGCGAAACAATAAAATCGGCGCTTGTTTGTGCCGAAATTCACGACGCGCGGCCGAAAATCGATCGATCGATCGATCAATCAATCAAAAAATCTATCAATCAACCTCTAAATCGCCGTGCGATCTATTTAATTTGCATATACGCAGAATGGCAGCTACGGAATCTATCAGAACAACTGCGGCCGGGGACTCGCCGCTGGGAAAGCCGTATATTCGATTGAACAGTTTGCTGCGGGATTTGAGCAGGACCGCGGGAGAAAAAGTTCGGTTTAAGTGTCATGTGGCCGGCGCCCCGCTGCCAATTGAGTTTCGGTGGGTTTTGGGGGGGGGGGGGTTTGGGGTTTTTTTATAGTTGTGTGGACCTGGATAAACTGTAGGTAAATATAATCTTATGTATAAAGGGCCCATACACGCTAGTTGGCAATGAAAACTGTCAACTAAGTGCTCTATCACATAATAAAGTTGAAATAACGTGGTTAACAAAAATTTAGTTGACAGGAATTTCAATGTCAACTGGCGTGTGTGGGCCCTAAGTGACAATCAGCGACGCTTCAATACCCAGTGATAATACAATAATACAATACCCAATACAGTGATACCATACCCCCCCCATTTACCCCCCCCCCAGGTGGCTCAAAAACAACGCCCCCTTGGAAGAGGCAGACCTGCGCAGCCGGCGGGTGCGCATCCGCTCGCACGAGTACTGGTCCAGGCTGGTGATTAACAGCCTGCACGTGTTGGACAGCGCACAGTACAAGTGCAGGTGTGTGCAGGGGGGGGGGGGCGGTTTACTTGTTACTTGTTTGCTTGAGGGGTTAGGCGGTGGCTCTTCCAGAGGATGTCAAATGTCAAGTGTCAAGTGTCTTGCACTGTGTCAAAAGGCATGTAGAATGTCAGATAAAATGTCAAAAAATATTTATTTTTCTGCTCATTTAACATTTTTCATGGACACTTTGCATGCATTTTGCAATTTGCATGTCATCTGACGTTTTCCATGGTCTGTGTCCAAAAAATTTTTTATATAAAAGGTCGACTGGACGTACCTCGAAATATTTACGTGTTTAGGGTTTTTCGAGTCTGTCAAATCGCTCAGTTAAATATCTGGAGATTTTTCCAAAACAAACCCTAAAAACTTCACCAACCTTATCATTTTGCTTATCATTTCTCCAAGTGAGGAATTGGCTCCTGAATATACGATTTTCTTCAGTTTATATTCATACCAAAATCTCCCCTCAGTGCACAATGTAAATAGACCCAAGCAGACACGCATTTCATCTTTCAAACCGTTTCCCCGCCGTGGGAATAAAACCGCTTAATTTACGGCCGGTCGTAAATCAAATGGGCCACATTTAAATGGACATGAAACCCGGAATGTTTGCCGTAACCCGGAACCGGATTGAATTTTGGTGAAAAACGAGAAAAATGTGTAGGTGAAATCTATTCGGTATTTGAAAAAATATATACGGCCACCCGTATATTTTGTGAAGTCGTTTGGCCATCTCAAATGAACTCTAGTTAAAAATTTATTTGAGCTACCGTATTTCCTCGAATTACCACCCGGGGGTTTATTTTCTCAGAGTGAAAATTTTGAGAGAAAAAGGCGAAAAATGCAACAATAACCACCATTTATAAGTTTTTACAGACTTATATAAGGATGTAGATGGTATAAACGATGTTCTAACGTAACACAATAAGTGTTTTGAACGTCTGTGATGCATTTCCCGGACCACAAATTCATAGTGCCCACTTTGAGGGGGGTATTTCGAGGAAATACGGTAGATACAAATAAGGTTCAAATTCGACACTTTGGACTATTTTTCTCATTTCGTTAAATTTTCTGCATTCCTATCTTTGAATGCATTTGTTTTTACTGTAGTATGGAATCAGTTTACTACAGTTGACGGCGATCAAAAATTATTCATTCTAGTAAACCCAAATAGGTAAATATCAAGCTCATTCAACAGTTAACGAAATTTCGGCCCTCAACCTAATAGTGTTATATGTAGATCACCCACCCCTTAATTTCATCAAGCCATCCCATTCCAACCCGCCCATCAAATCGAAATACCATTCCGGGTTTTTCCCGGGTCCAATTCCAAACCCTACCCCCTCCAATGCAGAGCGAGCAACTCAGCGGGCAGTGTGGAAACGAGCGGCATTTTGCGCGTGGCTCCGGGCACTTCTCACAGCGCACCGCAATCGATTGGCGGCGATATGGGCGTGGACGATTTGATGCTCGATTATGAGAATGGTTAGTGGGGGGTTTGGGGGGGTTTTTTTTTTTGGGGGGGGGGGGTTGGGGTGTTTTTTTGGGGTGTGACTTTATTAGGATATTTGCACCCGCACCCGGTAATTTCGATTTTCACTGGGCATTTTACGTTTTACGTGATATTGTACCGGGCGCGGGACTGGCCCCTGGCTGGCTTCCGATTATTTTTTAAATATGTATTTGTGTAATGTTTTCTAAAGGTGTTTTGCCATGTATCATTTTACGAATAAATCCGCATGATAAATTTTGTGCCAATAAAGAATATGCCATGGCAGTGCACTATTCCGCATGTAAACCCATCCCGCATGTTGACCCGGAACACATTTGATTATACCTGGTATGTTGAAAATAGGTAATAAAACACATGACATAGTTATTTTGAAGGTGAAAATCTATAAGAAGTATGAAAATTAGGGAATTTTGGTGAAAATTAGGGTAAAATTGATCAAAAGCGCTCCAGATAGCTAGATAGCTAGGCAATTTGCGGGTGGGGGGGGGTGTTCAGGGGAATGTAGCCAAAAAAAATTACGCCAGGGATAGATAGATAGCTGGGCGGTTTGGGGTGGTGTTACCCACCCCCCTTTCTTACCCCTGCAGGCATAATATGTGTGTAATGGGTCTACATGCGGAATGGGCCCTAGCCTATGCCATGGTGTAGTGTAGACAATTAATTGCGAGAATTTTATTATAATTTTTTCTTCACCATTCACATATTGCTATTTACAGTACATTGCAAAGAATACTCCCAATTCACCACTCAAACACCCCCCCCCCCACACAGAAATGACCCCCCTGGACACCCTCCAAGGGCCATCCAGCAGCGGGTCTCGCCCACAGGACTGGTTTCTGACAGAAAAACGCGGTCAATTTGAACCCGGCACCTGCGTGCCATACGCCGGAAATGCCTGTGCGGAGCACCTGCGGGGCGAGCGAGTGCTAGTCATGTCCGATAATCCTGAGGATATGTATGATATTGGTGGGTTGGGGGGTGGGTTATGTTGAGGTAGATTAAAAGTGAGTTCGGTTTTTTGGAAGAATTTCGGAAGAACAATACACTGCTTTTTCAGTAATTCGAGGTTTATCTGTTTCGTTGGCTTAATTTGTCGAAAATTTGAAAATCCCTGGAAAGTTGGTGTTAATTTTTTTTTTTTGGGGGGGGGGGTGAACAATTTCGGTAAAAATGTGTCGCTCAAATTCAACTCTATCAACTCGACTCCATCAAATCAATGTCCATCAAATGGAACTTTATTCGCCCCAACTTCAAATCAAACCCACCCATAAAGTGTCACCCCCTTGCAGAGCGCCACTTACAAGCGGCGGCCATGTTTATAGCAGACCATCAAGACTTATCCTCCCAATGCAAACACTATTCAAATCGGGTCGCCTGCCTGCACAAGTTTAAAGTGTGCGCGCCGGGCGTCACAAAGTTGCATCAAGTGACGCAAAGTGACAGGGATAAAGTGAAGGGCAAAGTTAGAAGATTGTGCAGGAGGGACTGCGACAGATTGAAGAGCGATTTGTGTCCCAAGTGGGTGCGGGTGGTTTGTGGGTTTTTAATGATTTTTGAATTGTGGATTCTTCGTGAAAATGGATACTTGTGCAACCAAAATCGGATTTGCATTATCATACAGTTTTTATCGGGTGGTTATGTTTGTTCTTATGAATGCATGGTGATGCTTCTCAAAGACATACAACTTGGTTGACCAATACTTTTTCATTCATCCTCTGGACATCCATCACCCCCCTGACTGTGGTGATTGATGTCCAGGGGTTCATCACTCATCGGTTTTTATCTAAACCAATTGAATAAAAAATAGAAAAACACTGATTTATATAATTACATTTCCACTGCTAAAACATTCTACTTCTTATAATATATAACCTTCTAATTCTCAGAGAATACAGTTTGGCCGAAGAGCATTCTTTGGTCGGCGACGGGCCGCAGCACATGTTGCCAAAATGCGCCAACCTGGACAACTCGCCCAACTGTTTTAGCATAGACGCCCACGCGGCAGGTGTGTAACATCAGCACTTTACGGATGGGAAAGTGTTAAGTGACAACTGAAGTTGTGATAAGTGACGCAGGGTGCCGGTCCGGCAGCGTGTCACACTTATTTGTCAAATGCCGGGTGAAAATTTCTTTAATTTCTGACACATGGCATTGTAAATACACGCTGGGGAATACGCTTAGTGTGGGTATTCACGCTTACCTATCATTTGGAAGATAAGTAATCACTCACACACGTTACTTGTCTTGTCACTTGGCTGGCACTTATCTGTAAAAATATATTTTCTTCCCGGCGACGACGCAACCTTTCCCATCACTTTCCAGGCGCCGAATCGAACGTTTCCGCACCCCCACAAACGCCAAACGTTGCAATGTCGCCGCTGGACGCCGTGCAAACGTCGCACATCTGCTACGTTGGCAGCGGACGCACGTATCGCGGGGCAACGTCGCAAACGGAAAACGGCTACCAGTGTCTACGTTGGGCCGGCGCCGCGCCCAAACGTTTGCTGGACGATTTCCCGTCGCTGCACGGCGCCGCCAATTTCTGCCGCAATCCCGACGGATCTAAAGTGCGCCCCTGGTGCTACGCGGGACCGACTGGCAACGAACATTATTGCAACGTGCCCAGATGCGCCGATGGGATGTTTCCCAATTTGGTGGAAATGGAGGGTAGATTGCCGGTGGGAGGCAGGGATTGGGACCGGGACCAGGGTGGTGTGGAGGTGGGTTACGGACGTTGTTTTATTATTGGATTTGATGTTTTGGACTCTGTAATGTTTTGACTGATGTTTTTACGTGGCTTCCACCGCGATTTGGGGCCAATTCTGAACCGTGTGATTAAATGGCAAGTAAAATTTGTCAAACGTCACATAACATGTAAAAAATACTGGACACTTTTGTGACAATTGACAAGTTTGTTCGACATTTTACGTGGCACGTCTCATACTTGACATGCCGCTGTGTGCTCAGTGCCCCAAAAGAAATAAAATAGCAAGAAATCACGAGCATTTTATTATAGACGCACGCAAAACAACCAAAATTTCATATCCCACATGGGTATATATATATATTTTACATTCACATCTACACCATTATAAATACTGGACCATTATAAATAAAAAACCCAATCCACAGCCCACCGAACCGTCGATCAACAGGAACAGCTCGAAGCCGGGCAGCCAGTTGGCAAACAGCCAGGTCTTTCAGTTCTGGAATTCCCTGCCGCGGCACTACCAATACGCGGCCGCGTGCGGCGCGACTGCGCTAATTTTGCTGCTATTAATCGCCTTTATCTGCTGCTGTTGGAAAAGTTGTCGTCGGCGCGGCAAGAAAAAACTCCGGCGGCAAGGCGGCGCGGCTCAAGACGCGTCTGCGAAGTCCAATGGACCTTTGCTTAATGGAACTGGGGGAGGCAGCGTTGTGAAGTTGGTTGGGGGGGTTTTAATTGTTTTTTTTTTGGGTTTTTAAGGGCTTTTGAGGGGTTCCTTAAGTGGGTGATTTTGGGGCGCAGATTTTAAATTTTGATTGCACGATTTGACAAATCCAAGTGACATTTTTGACTGAACGGCGAAATTCCAAGAAAGTCACATGCCCAAAACTTCCAGACAATGATTTTGCCTTTAAAATATCACGAACAGCAAAAACATCACCTTCACCCCATCACAAAATTTTCTTCACACCACCCCCCTCAGCAGTTGCCAAAACGGACCCCAAGTGCACAACAGTTATGGGAGACCCCCGGGGCACCCTAACGGCAGCGCTCATTCAGCCGTAGGGGGGTCCCTTGGGGGGTCCGCATTTGGGGGACCCCCTGAAATGAATGCCCTGCTGCCGCAGCAGAATGCACAGCACAGTGCCAATGCCTATTATTATCACCAGGTTTGTTTATTGGTTGGTAGTGGCATTGTGGAGACCGAGTTTAGATTTAGTGATTTTGCTGTTTTTCGTGTGTGATATTTTATGAAGTTTGCAGAATTGGCAGTCGTGTTCAGACTATTTACCTTTTCACATTTGCATTATGTATTGATATACTAGAGTTTTTTGCTATACAATTATCCGGAATGAAACAATCCGATAAAATGCGCTTGCCACGTCAAAACAACGAAAAGTTTGCACTGATCACAAGAAATCTTTCATCCACAAGGTGGCAGTCACGCACCACCCTGTAAAGTGACAAATGTCATGTAAAAATTTGTCAATTGTCTGTAATGCAATTTTTTGGTAATTTGACCCTTAACTTTCACTTTACAGTGTGCGGGACTGCCCACAAAAACTCCGAATAAAATACCCTAAATAAACCCACTTCAACCCCCCCCCCAACCCCCACAGCTGACAGGTCAAACCACACCCTCCCTGGTCCAGCTGCCATCGACCCACCAGCCAACCTGTCAGCAACCACTGCCATCCACCACGCCGCAGCTGGCTGCCGACTGGCTCAATTTCGGCCAGCTTCTAGGCCAGACTGACCAGGTGGCTCTGTGGCAGGGCGAAATGCACCCCCCTGCCAACGTGAATGGCAGTTTGTTGGCACAGTTGCAGAGGGATTGCAACAATGGCATTGATGAGGAGGGGATTCAGGTGAGGTTTTTTTAAAGTTTGTTTTATTTGTGTGTTGTTGTTGTTGTTGTTTGTTTGTTTGTTGTTGTTGTTTGTTTGTTTGTTTTTTTTTGGGGGGGGGGTTGGTCTGATAGATTTTTTAAAATGTAGTTGTAGATTTTTTGTAATGTAGTTGTAGAATGTAGATCTTTCAAATATAGTGTGTTAAATGCACCCAACGTTCATATTGAATCAGGGCACAAGCATTTCACATCCCACCACTATCACACCCCCACCCAAATAACACCCACCCAAGTGCATTCTACATACCCCCCAAACACCCCACAGGTGGCCCTAGTATCGGTGCAAGAGCACGCGTCCCCCACTGCCCAGCGTGAGTTCCAACAGGAAACTCAGTTCGCGGCGCAGTTGCGGCACGCCAACGTGCTGCAGTTGTTGGGCATATGCGCGGCCATGCGTCCTATGTGCGCCGTGTATGAGTTTGGGTGAGTTGAGGGTTTAGTTGTTACGTTGCACTTAGGTGAGTGAAAAAGCGCCATGGCGCTCACCCTAACCCCGACGCCATTTTTCAACGTTTTTTATCACGCCATCCATATTTCTAGAGATCTTAAAAACGCAGAACACCTTCAAAACAATCTCAATTTCAAAAGTCTCACAATAAAAACATGTATACCTATATTCTTTTATATTTATATATAGGTATATATATAAAATCCCCCAGGGGCAGTCCCGCACCCTGTAAACTGAAAGTGTCATTTAATGTAAAATGTCAATCAAAAGAGAAAAGAAAGGACATGATTTTTGAACTTTTGACACTTTGCATGACAATTAACAAATTTCTATGACAGTTACCATGACACTTGACACTTTACTTTACACTTACAGCGTGCGGAACTGGCACCAGAAACACTTTTCAAACGCATTCAATTCCAACACCCCCCCCCCCCCCCTCAGCGTGCACGGGGACCTGCACGAGTTCCTCAAGCTGCGCCGGCCCGCCACCAGCCAGTCCGACCCGCCGGCCGGCATCGGGCACCGCGACTCGAACAGCGGGTCGAATGTCGGGTCGACTCAGGCAGACAAGGAGAGGGTGTCCCTGGACCACGCTGATTTTCTGCACATCGCTAAGCAGGTAACTGGGGGTGGATTCTATTGGAACTAGGGATGGAAGAATACGTTGTTTTTTCAACGATTTAGTTTTAAAAACAACGTTTTTTATTAAAAATGTTTTTTCACAGTCCCTAGTGTAGTAGTTGATGTTCAATCATTGGCTGAAATTTCGTTTAAAGGTACAAAAAACAAATAAACAATGGTGACGAATTAAAACCTCATTAAAATTTGCTTATCTTTGAATATTTTCTATCTATAATCACATTCGACAAAATTCCCTGAAAACCGTAAATCGCAAAAAAATCCTCAGATCGCCGCGGGCATGTCATATTTGGCGGCGCGAAGCTACGTACACAGGGATTTGGCTAGTAGAAACTGCATGGTTACCGATAGACTTTCCATCAAGATCACGTGTTTCTCTGTGCCGAGATCGGCATATAGTGATGACTATTGCTTGTGAGTTTTTTGTAGTTTTTGGGTTGGGATATTTTTGGGTGGTTTTAAATAGCCGAAATTTTCTGATTTTTTTGGCGCTGTAGGAATCCGATTTGTTGAATGGGACTAATTTTGAAAGTGGCGATCGAACTTTACAAATAAATGAGGGCAAGTAAAGTTGTAAGCAGAGGTTCTTGTTCTCTTATGAGTCACTTGACACATCACAAAGTGTCAAAAGTTCATTAATAAAAAGTTTTCTATTTTTATTCTTATTGACATTTTACATGACACTTGATATTTTAGATTACACTTTCACTGTGCGGGATTGCCCCTGAATGGTCGTCAATGTTTGACAAACCTCACCGATCCAACCTCAACCCTCCCAAAAAGCGCCCTAAACGCACCCTACCCCTCACAGGTGGCCCATCCACGCGGAATCACTGAACCCTACCCAGCACCCTACTCGCGCCCTACTCCCCATTCGCTGGCTGCCCCCCGAATCCCTACTTTGCGGGCAATTCAACGAACAATCTGATGTGTGGTCGTTTGGCGTCACCCTGTGGGAGGTTTTCAGCTATGGCGCCAAACCCTACAGTAATTATGGAAATGAGCAGGTGCTGCAGTTGTTAGGGCAGAGGTGTTTGTTGGAGTGCCCTAAGGAGTGCCCTACTAGGATGTATAGGTTGGAGGGGAATTTGTTGTTGTAGGGTTTTAAATATAATATTAACATTTATTTATATTTTTCCAAATTTTTTACAAGAGAGATTTTATAATATTGTGGTTTTGATAGATATTCTGAGATTATAATCAAGTACGTTAATTCTCAAAATCACCAAAAAAAATTCCTATGCTATGACGGGATGTTTTTTTACGGACCTATCCGATCAAAAATCGACCAACATTTTTTGAAATTTACCCGCTACAAAAGTCACATCACAACCCAACCCCACTCACACACCTCCACCCACCCAATTACCCCCCCCCCCCCCACAGCGTAATGATGGAGTGCTGGGCGGAGTCTGCGGGGCGGCGGCCCTCGTTGGCGGAGCTGCACGCGCGGCTGCAGTCGTGGTCGGTGCTCAGCAGCCCCGCCCAGTCCAACGCCATGTTTCCCACCGCTAGTGGCGCCCCGAGCGCTGCCAATGGCATTTCCAATGCGCAGGTAGGTTGTGGGCGGGGCTTGAGAAGGGATGGTAGTGGTGGGATGGGTCGAGAAGCTGAAATGTTGAATGGACTGAAGGCATACAAAAATGTTACTGTATTTCTGTGAATAAAGTTCGATAAAATTATGTGCACCATATTTATGTATACTCGGATGACATTACGCCGTACATTTTTCTGGAGGAAACACTCCATCATGACGTGATCACTTTCGTCGCCGTCATCATCTCTCGCCATCACGTCGTCTTCATGACGTCATCATCACGTCTTCCATAAGTTCTCGGCTGGCCGTCTGCCATCCGAAGACATAACTCCTATCTGTTTGTAGAGTATCGTGTCTGCCGAGTATATCTGTGGTGCCTACTACGTGATGTGATAATGATAATCGATAAAATGTTCGATTTTTCACCTATTCTATGAATTTTTGTGGAAACCTTTCAGCTGTCGGTGGACCGTAGAAATTCGAAGTTGTATCCCACCATTTTCATCTAGGTACACCTCACACCGATTTCAATGAATTACCCTTCCAATAAATCACCCCCCCCCCGCCCTCCAGAGACCCTCCTCAGTTACATCCGGACAAACCTCATCCGCCCTAGTGCCCCTAGGGCGCACCAGCCGCCAATCAATGCCGAATCCAGTTCCCGTGGACCAGTCGACCCCCCTGCAACAGCACCCCTCTAACGCCCCCGGGGGCCATTTTGGGGTGGGTTATGGTAGCGGCGCTGGTAGTAAACAGGGCGTGGGTAGGGCGCAGATCCAAGGATCCGAGAGCCCTAGGAGTGGGAAAAGGAATAGGGCGCCGCCTATGAGCAGGTTGGATTTGTGGAACAGGTGTTTGGATTTCTTTGGGGAGGGGGGTTGTTGATTTATAGATCTGGTGAATGCTATATTTGTGAATGTTACCGTATTTCGATGAAAAAAGTCACGTGAAATATTGCATAAAATTAACCCACGGTGTGAGCGGCGTAATGTGATGAGGTAATTTGGGTATTTATTCAGTTTGGATATGGTATGTTAGGTTAGTGGACTGTAAATTTACTGACTGGACCATAATGTTACCACCACTTCATCATTAACCGGCATCAAAAAACTGTCACTGCCATTTAATTACAATTTTTATTAGATTTTTTTGTACGCAGGCGACCGACAAATTACGACGGCGACACTGACTCATCTGCCTGATCTGATTGTTGTTTATTTTTTATTTTTCGATTTTTTATTTTTTCATCGATATTTATTGTTTATCTATTATTAACGATTATATTTTGTTCGTCGCGATATTCTCCAATAACGATATTATGGCGGGATATTACTAGATATTTTGTCTCATTTTCTGTCACATTCGATTTGTTTTGTGTAAATAGAAATGTAGAAAAAAACTAGTTTTTGCATCGACAGTAGGCGGTTTGTTCATAAATATATTTATTATATTCTTTGCAATGTGACATGCTTTCAAAATAAATGCCGTAATTCCTGGAATAAGTTCTCCCTTAGATCAAACCCGGTGATAAATATCATTCGTGGATAACCCTTCAATCAAGAATTTTGACGCAAAAAAATGGGGATTTATTCCGGAATTCCTGGTATGTTCACCTGGCACATGATATTATTTATAGCACAGAACTGTGTAGGCAGCTCGCATATATACCTACGTATGCAAAAAATCTTGCAAAATCGTGAATAGACAACCAAGCATTTCTGTCAAAATGTGATTTTTCTTTACTAGACATCACCCACACTGGTGCCAATTCCACTAGTGGACAAGTGACAAGTAGAAAGAATTGTATTTTGATTTGTCAATGAAATTGCTTTACACTTAAGTTTACTTGACACCTACCACTTAAAATATCACACATCATGTACCACTTAATGACACTTGTCCACTGGCGGAACTAGCCCCCGAAAGAACGAATGGGTTGAAATCCCAGACATTTATCATTTTGCAATTTTTGTTTTGCACATGCAAACGTTTCCGCCTATTTTATGCGTAATATTTTACTATTTATTTGCGTAGTGAATTCCTAGGTATGTAAATACATTGTTGCTTCCATTGAGAAGTGAACTCCTGTGATATCTGCCCGAGGCAAATTCACTCTAAATGTGACTTTGTGTTGTCAAAAACAGTCCATCTTGTATTTTTGTATCCAATGATTTCTGTCTACTTTAGGTATTTTGGTCTCTTTTCTTCATTTAATTTTTCAGGTATCGTAATTTGAAAAATAAATACCGTATTTGCTCGAATAACTTCTCCATCAGGCACAAAAATGATCAATTTGTGTGACCAATTGAAACAAAAATGGCATGTTATTTTGTTAATAAAGTGCATTTTTGTGAAATGAATTGATAGAAACATGCTTGAATCTTTTGACAAAAAATTACACTTTTGAATGGAACCTCTAAGGTCTGACGATCATTGAAGCAAATATGGTAAGTCTTTTTCTGCCTCACGCTATCCTTCCAAATTTCAGTGAATTTCCATTATTTATGATTCGAGCTTATTTATGCACATGAAAAACTTGCAATGCAATTTCGAGCTTTTTATTGGCGTCACATTTTTTCCTCATTTCCACGTTTCTGTCTCAAAAAAATTTCATTGCGTAATTATTTATTGCGTTGTTTCAATGTGTTGAAATTGTTTTGTCTAGTGACTACCGTAATCGTGTAAATGTTTGAAATAGTGTTGATAAAATCAATTTTATGGCAACTTGAATTTAACATGAATTAAACGATTCGTAAGCGCATCAGGGGCCTGTCCCGCACCCTGTAAAATGTAAAATCAAGTGTCAAATGTCTTAAAAAAGGTCAATTTTAAATTTAAATTTTTTTATTACTGTCTAGCTAGCTAGCTAATCCGCCTAGCTTTTTCACAAACATTGACTTTACGCTGCCCCGTTTGAATGACTGAAAAAATGGCTGATACTTATGGGAATGTCTTTTGGCGCTTTTAAAGGCACCCTAAAATACTCTTGTCACCACCAGAGATTGGTGTGGCTTCTCAGAATATTTTTGCAATATGTTCCAGAAATTAAAGTATTTACACCCATAGTTACGTTTTGATACTAAATTCAACATGACATATATTTTATCATTTATTATTCTTTTTAATCTTTGGCACCGTAATTGCTGCCTGCAACATTGGCGAGGTAAAAAGTCGATAGTAAAGTATAGTGAAATACAGTAAGGTGTGACTCGAAATTGCAAAAAAAGTACAAAATTACACAAAAGTGGGGAAACCGCGAAATACAGGGAATGGTTGAGATAAAGTATTTATGTACAGTTGGAAAATAGAAAAAAAGAATAGATAAGTACTATCACATTATAGAACTGGGGCCAATTACACGTGAAGACAAGTGACAAGAAAAAATTGTGGGTGTTGGTAAATTTTTTAGGGACAAGTCAAGTGATAGGCACTTTTGAAAATGAAAATGCTTGTCACTTGACTTGCCACTTTTGTCAACTTGTCAACATGTGTAATTGTACCCAGGATCAGATTAGCATTGAAAAAATCGCGGGCAATTTACCTATATTTTTAAAACATCAGAAAATATCAACAGAATATTGTATTTTCTCCAGTTTTTTTTTCTAGTGAGATTGTATTATATTTTATTTATGAGAGGAAAATATAAAAATCACTCATTTTCTATTTTTGTTTTCTCCACGTTTTTCAGAGACATCCAATTATATATTTTTTGGTAGCTTTTCTTAAAATATATCATATTATATCTTCTCAAAAGTACCCAATTTTTCAATGCTACTCCGAACGCACACCGAACAGAAGATCACGTTCAAACCACAAGCAGCAGGGGTAAAACTCGGTTGTGAACACTCGACAAACCTCGTTCCAAGCCCCGATCCCACACGAAAGTCTCAATTGGCATGGAAAAGCTTCCAGGAAAAGTCGAAAACGGGTCAAAAACTCTAACAATAGTCAATCTGCTATGCAAAAGCACATCTCTGTGCAAATCCATAACCACAACGTGACCACAGGGCAGCATTCATGCGGTCTTTTTGGCGGCGGCTTTCACCGCGTAGCCGCCATGGCCACCGTGGCCATATCCGCCGTGTCCGTAGCCGTGACCGCCCTGGTCGTAGGCCGCGCCGCCTGGGAAGGGGGGTATTTTTTGGTGGGCGGGCTTATTTGAGGGGGGTGATTTAATTGTTTTGGGGTGGGGTTTAATTGGGGGGTTGTTTTGTCTGTTTTTGGTGGAGAATTATTTAAGGGGATATTCTTGGGGGTTATTTGAGTCATTATAATTATTTGAGTTGTCCAAATCACCCTCAGTCCAAATCCACCCACCGGAATGTCC
This sequence comes from Sphaerolaimus hirsutus, assembly GCA_964036195.1. Taxonomy (NCBI): domain Eukaryota; kingdom Metazoa; phylum Nematoda; class Chromadorea; order Monhysterida; family Sphaerolaimidae; genus Sphaerolaimus; species Sphaerolaimus hirsutus. The sequence goes on from OZ038457.1 coordinate 1,997,270, forward strand.
ATATCCAGCGTGTTGTTGTCCATGTCCGTATCCGGCGTGCTCGTTGCCATATCCGTGGCCGTAATTCTGGTGGCCGTAACCTTTGCCGTAGGCATCGTGACCGGTCGCGCCGTAGCGACCGTATTCTGAGAGGGGGGGGTTGTTTTGCGGGAAGTGTACAAGTGACGAGAAAGTGGTTCAATAGTTCAAGTGACAAGTGAATTCATAGACTTACCTAAATACTTGTCACTTCGACTCACCCACTTGCAGAATGGGTGTTCAATTGTGTACTGGTTACGTATAGACTAGTCACTTACCGTATTTACTCGAATAATTCCCCCGGGGAATTATTTTTTCGTCAGACATTTTTGAGGGGGGAACTATTCAAGGGGGGGAATTATTCAAGTGGGGGAATTATTTTTTCCTCAAAATTTTCAAGTATGTTTCCGTCACACAACATCCACATGTACGTCCAATTTCAATTCGTAGGGCACATTCCTTCGCATCCTTACACCGAATGTGCTGCATTTGTATTCGATGAATCAAACGAGGCACTGCTAATTTGCTTGGTTTGATTTGATCGATTGTCTATGAAAAAATGTGCATTGTTTATTCTCCATCATTGTGGGGGGGGGGATTATTCAAGTGGGGGAATTATTTTTTCCTCACTCGTCTAGCAGGGGGGAGTTATTCGAGGGGGGGAATTATTCAAGTGGGGGGAATTATTCGAGTAAATACGGTATTTCTGGTGGCAGTCCCGCACTGTGTACGTTTGAAGTAGGTAAGGCGTCAAGTGTCATGTAAAATGTCAATCAAAAAAGGAAAAGACTCTTTTTGAACATTTGACATTTTGCAAAACATCTGTCAAAATCGTAAACATGACACTTGACATGCCACTTGACACTTCACTTTCCACCATCCACCACACAATCTGCTAGACTTCCACCAAGCACTACAACAAGCCCAACCCCACCCACCATTGTGTCCAGCGCCATAGCGGGCGTGGTCCTTGTGCAGGTCCAGGTCGCTCCTGCTCTTGTGGCCGTACATGTGGTCGTACAGGCGGCCCATGCCCATCTCCCTCAGGTCGCCGTGCTTGTAGTCGTTGTGCCCGTAGCCCGACCCGTGCCCGCCGTACCCGTTGTGCGCTGGGGGGTAATTGAGGGGGTTATTGAGGGGGTGTGGTGGTCTTTGGTTGGTTGGCTGGTGTAGATGAGAGGATTTGCGATTTTATTTTTTAATTTTTTTTATTCGGTTAGCTGTGAGCAGATTTAGGAAACTGCGCTAGTTTCTTTATTCGGATGATCTATGATAATGTAATCAGAAGGCCAATAAAATATACCTAATGTAAAATGTAAAATGTAAAATTAACAAAAATAAAACAAGATACTTTTTACTAGAAAATTTAATATTTTATCTCACACTAGGTAAACTTTCCAAAGCAGTAAAGTAGCAACCCCCCAAACTCACCAGCCCCATACCCCTCGTGTCCATAGCCATGACTACCAGCGTGGCCATTGTGGCCATAGCCAGCGGCCGCGTTGCCATATCCGTGGTGCCCGCCGCCATAGCTATTGCCATGACCGTATCCGGAACCGTAGCCACCGTGACCGTAGCCACCGCGACCGTAACCTGTGGGATGGGGGGGGGGTTATTTGGGTAGTTATGGTAGAGTGCTTGAATAGGCTACCCGGGGGGTTGGTGGTGAATTTTGATAAATAGGGTTGGCTTTTGATTGTGGAATGTGATGTGCTAGACTTGAATGATTTATTCCTATATGATTCTTTCGACTGAGACAGTCCAAATGGGTGCCATGCGTGCGTCATGGAAGTTGGCACTGAGCCAAAAGAAAGGAATTTTTTATTTCGCTAAATTAAGTCGGTATGAAGCAAGTTTTGGAACTAGTATACTCGACGTACATGATACTCTGCCCTCGCACTGATTTATGTCTCTTGTTGGAATGGTGCCAATGATTATTCAATCATGCGATTTCCGTTAGATGACTAAAAATCATCGATGTGGATATGTTAATGAATACCATTATAACAACAATAAATTTTGTCATCTTTTTATGAAACTCGCACGCGTTAACCATCGTTGGCACACTTCCAGCGGGAACCACGCATGCAAGGTGTAAAGTAACCGGAGTATAATGGACTCCATTGAATTCTAACTTTCGACATAAATACATACATACATGCCTAGCAGTAAATCTATAAATAAACCCATGATATTGATGCACTTATTGATATTTTACATGATGTTATTTTTCATAAGAATAAATCAATGAAAGAATGAATAAGAACAAATTATAAATTTAATTTTTTTCCGAAAATTTATATGCCCATTCATAGTTTTATTATATTTACACATATATATATATATATATAAATATATATATACATTATATTTTTATACATTCTAAATATGCATAGGTATATATGTACATATATAGGCAGTGTAAAGAAACAGGAGAAAGTATTCAAAATCCCAGCTGACCCAGCACGCCGGCCTCGGCGACAGCGGCCACACCAACGAGCAGCACGACGAGCGCGTTCATTTTCGAACAGTGCGGACAGGAGACTCGAATTCACCGGAGGAAATGTCGAATGTTGGTTCGTCAAGTCAAACACGCCCGCTTTTAAAGTAGATCCGAACAAAGGACAAAACGTGTCTCTATATTCCCCCCCCCATTTCGTTACGTGTGCCAATCACTTTCTGGATTTGCAAGTGGGCGCGCGGCATTTACGCCGGATTTACGACCGGCCAGAAATTCGGCCGCCGCCAAATTTCAATCCTTCCGTCGGTTTGAAAGCGGCGCGGCCGTATAGGTATCATTTCGAAACATTAATGGACTTCCTTTTGTAGTCGACTAGTTGGTGTAGCGTAGCGTAAATCAGACCAAAACGGACACTTAAATGAGTGAAAAAGCGCCATGGCGCTCACCCGAATCCCGACGCCATTTTTCAACGTTTTTTATCACGCCATCCATATTTCTAGAGATCTTAAAAACGCAGAACACCTTCAGAACAATCTCAATTTCAAAAGTCTCACAATAAAAACATGTATACCTATATTATTTTATATTTATATATATATATATATATATATATATATATATATAAAATCCCCCAGGGGCAGTCCCTGTAAACTGAAAGTGTCATTTAAATGCAAAATGTCAATCAAAACAGAAAAGAAAGGACATGATTTTTGAACTTTGAACTTGAACACTTTGCATGACAATAACCAATTTCTATGACAATTCACATGACACTTGACATATTACTTTACACTTTCAGCGTGCGGAACTGGTACCAGAAACACTTTTCAAACGCATTCAATGCCAACACCCCCCCCCCCTCAGCGTGCACGGGAACCTGCACGAGTTCCTCAAGCTGCGCCGGCCCGCCACCAGCCAGTCCGACCCGGCGCCCGGCATCGGGCACCGCGACTCGAACAGCGGGTCGAATGTCGGGTCGACTCAGGCAGACAAGGAGAGGGTGTCCCTGGACCACGCTGATTTTCTGCACATCGCTAAGCAGGTAATTGGGGTCGGATTCTATTGGAACTAGGGATGGAAGAAAACGTTGTTTTTTCAACGATTTGGTTTAAAAAACGACTTTTTTATTTAAAAAGTTTTTTAACAGTTCCTAGTGTAGTAGTTGATGTTCAATCATTGGCTGAAATTTCGTTTAAAGGTAGAAAAACAAATAAACAACGGTGACGAATTAAGACCTCTTCAAAATTTGCTTATCTTTGAATATTTTCTCTCTATCATCACGTTTCTCCATAAAATTCATTCGACACAATTCCGTCAAATCCATAAATCGTAAAAAAATCCTCAGATCGCCGCCGGCATGTCATATTTGGCGGCGCGTAGCTACGTGCACAGGGATTTGGCTAGTAGAAACTGCATGGTCACTGACAGACTTTCCATCAAGATCACGTGTTTCTCTGTGCCGAGATCGGCATATAGTGATGACTATTGCTTGTGAGTTTTTGGTGGTTTTTGGGTTGCGATATTTTTGGGTGGTTTTAAATACTGGGGAATTACTATTTTTTGAGCACTGGGGAACCGATTTGTTGAATGGGACAGATTTTGAAAGTGATAAAGTGACGCGAGAACATTACAAGTAAATTCGGGAGAGTAAACTTGTGAGAAAAGGTACCTGTTCTCATATGAGTTTACGTGTCACTTGACACACGACAAGGTGTCAAAAGTTAAGTAATGTAATCTTTTCTTTTTATTTTAATTGACATTTTACACGACAATTTACATTTGACTTTATACAATTTACGCTGTGCGGGATTGCCCCTGAATGGTCGTTAATTTTTGACAAACCTCACTGATCCAACCTCAACCCTCCCAAAAAGCGCTCTAAACGCACCCTACCCCTCCCAGGTGGCCCCTCCACGCGGAATCAATGAACCCTAACCAGCAACCTACTCGCGCCCTACTCCCCATCCGCTGGCTGCCCCCCGAATCCCTACTTTGCGGGCAATTCAACGAACAATCTGATGTGTGGTCGTTTGGCGTCACCCTGTGGGAGGTTTTCAGCTATGGCGCCAAACCCTACAGTAATTATGGGAATGAGCAGGTGCTGCAGTTGTTAGGGCAGAGGTGTTTGCTGGAGTGCCCTAAGGAGTGCCCTACTAGGATGTATAGGTTGGAGGGGGGTTGTTGTAGGGTTTTTGTTTGTTTTGGATTTGTGATTGCGGGAGTGGTTTTTTAGGGGGTGGGGTTCAATGCTAACCATACATGTTATGTATGGTAAGCATTGAAAAAATCTGTTAGATTTATATTTAAAAATATCAGAAAATATTCAAAAATATAGGATTTTCTTTTTAGGCGATTTTCTGAAATTTTAAAATATGTCAGAAAATCTCTGAAAAATAAAATATTTACTTCAATTTTTTTCAAGAGAGATTCAATCATATTTTATTTTTAATAGATGTTCTGAAATTAGATCAAAATCAACACTTTTTCCAATGCTATGTTCATGTAAATATGCCCGTATCCTACCAAAGATCGACCAAAAAGTTTTTTTTTCAAATCAACCTATAAAAGTCACAATCCAACCCCAACCACTCACACACATCACCCACCCAATTACCCCCCCCCCCCACAGCGTAATGATGGAGTGCTGGGCGGAGTCTGCGGGGCGGCGGCCCTCGTTGGCGGAGCTGCACGCGCGGCTGCAGTCGTGGTCGGTGCTCAGCAGCCCCGCCCAGTCCAACGCCATGTTCCCCACCGCTAGTGGCGCCCCGAGCGCTGCCAATGGCATTTCCAATGCGCAGGTAGGTTGTGGGCGGGGCTTGAGGGGGGTGGTGGGATGGGTCTAGAAGAAATATAAGGTGCTGTGTTGAGTGGACTCAAAATTGTGCGCCTTATTCACCTGTAGAAGGATCCTGTAAAATGCCCTAAAATACGGTACTTTTTCCTTAAAATATGAAACTTGAAAAAATTATTTTTGTAAAATCATTACTACCGTATTGGCTTGTTTTGAACCCCGGGGGTTGTATTTTTTCATAAGGCTCTTACAGTGGTACTCAATTCGAGCATGGTACTCAATTCAAGCTTGGTATTGTATTATTTCATAAAACATTCAGTACATATTTCAATTCTAATTATAGATATCGATACACATATTTTAGTAGATATGTCGATTACAGCTGTGACAATTATGATGTAAATGTAACAGCTGCGATAATTACGACAACGACTAGACATTTAACAACAGAAGCGCTTGTACTGCTCGCGTGTACGTATTTATTTACATATTGCGTTTCCCACATCACGTTTGCTTCTATTTACTTAGGTTTGGGGGGGGCACTCCATTCAAGCATGGTACTGTATTGTTTCATAACATGGTTACCCTGGCACTGTATTCGAGCATGGCACTCAATTCAAGCATGGTACTCAAAACAAGCCAATACGGTATTTACATTTTCCTGCAAACCCCGCCTAAACCACACACTATCAATCAATCGATCAACCCCCCCCCCCTCCAGAGACCCTCCTCAGTAACGTCAGGGCAAACTTCATCCGCCCTAGTGCCCCTAGGGCGCACCAGCCGCCAATCAATGCCGAATCCAGTCCCCGTGGACCAGTCGACCCCCCTTCAGCAGCACCCCTCTAATGCCCCCGGGGGCCATTTTGGGGTGGGTTATGGTAGCGGCGCTGGTAGTAAACAGGGCGTGGGTAGGGCGCAGATCCAAGGATCTGAGAGCCCTAGGAGTGGGAAAAGGAATAGGGCGCCGCCTATGAGCAGGTTGGATTTGTGGGACAGGGGTTTTGATTTCTTTGGGGGGGGGGGTTGTTGATTTATAGATCTGGTGAATGCTATATTTGTGAATGTTACCGTATTTCGATGAAAAAAGTCACGTGAAATATTGCATAAAATTAACCCACGGTGTGAGCGGCGTAATGTGATTAGGTGATTTGGGTATTTATTCAGTTTGGATATGGTATGTTAGGTTAGTGGACTGTAAATTTACTGCCTGGACCATAATGTTACCACCACTTCATCATTAACTGGCATCAAAAAAACTGTCACTGCCATTTAATTGCAATTTTTATTAGATTTTTTTGTACGCAGGCGACCGACAAATTACGACGGCGACACTGACTCATCTGCCTGATCTGATTGTTGTTTATTTTTTATTTTTCGATTTTTTTTATTTTATCATCGATATTTATTGTTTATCTATTATTAACGATTTTTTTCGTCGCGATATTCTCCAATAACGATATTATGGCGGGATATTATTATACTAGATGTTTTTGTCTCATTTTCTGTCACATTCGATTTGTTTTGTGTAAATAGAAATGTAGAAAAAAACTCGTTTTTGCATTGACAGTAGGCGGTTTGTTCATAAATATTTATTATATTCTTTGCAATGTGACATGCTTTCAAAATAAATACCGTAATTCCTGGAATAAGTTCTCCCTTAAATCAAACCCCTGTGATAAATATCATTCGTGGATAACCCTTCAATCAAGAATTTTGACGCAAAATAATGGGGATTTATTCCGGAATTTATGGTATGTTCACCTGGCACATGATATTATTTATAGCACAGAACTGTGTAGGCAGCTCGCATATATACGTATGCAAAAAATCTTGCAAAATCGTGAATAGACAACCAAGCATTTCTGTCAAAATGTGATTTTTCTTTACTAGACATCACCCACACTGGTGCCAATTCCACAAGTGGACAAGTGACAAGTAGAAAAAATTGTATGTTGATTTGTCAATGAAATTGCTTGACACTTAAGTTTACTTGACACTTATAATATTACATATCATGTACCACTTAATGACACTTGTCCACTGGCGGAACTAGCCCCCGAAAGAACGAATGGGTTGAAATCCCAGACATTTATCATTTTGCAATTTTTGTTTTGCACATGCAAACGTTTCCGCCTATTTTATGCGTAATATTTTACTATTTATTTGCGTAGTGAATTCCTAGGTATGTAAATACATTGTTGCTTCCATTGAGAAGTGAACTCCTGTGATATCTGCCCGAGGCAAATTCACTCTAAATGTGACTTTGTGTTGTCAAAAACAGTCCATCATGTATTTTTGTATCCAATGATTTCTGTCTACTTTAGGTACTTTGGTCTCTTTTCTTCATTTAATTTTTCAGGTATCGTAATTTGAAAAATGAATACCGTATTTGCTTGAATAATTTCGCCATTAGGCACAAAAATGATCAATTTGTGTGACCAATTTAAACAAAAATGGCATGTTATTTTGTTAATAAAGTGCATTTTTGTGAAATGAATTGATAGAAACATGCTTGAATCTTTTGACAAAAAATTACACTTTTGAATGGAACCTCTAAGGTCTGACGATCATTGAAGCAAATATGGTAAGTCTTTTTCTGCCTCACGCTATCCTTCCAAATTTCAGTGAATTTCCATTATTTATGATTCGAGCTTATTTATGCACATGAAAAACTTGCAATGCAATTTCGAGCTTTTTATTGGCGTCACATTTTTTCCTCATTTCCACGTTTCTGTCTCAAAAAAATTTCATTGCGTAATTATTTATTGCGTTGTTTCAATGTGTTGAAATTGTTTTGTCTAGTGACTACCGTAATCGTGTAAATGTTTGAAATAGTGTTGATAAAATCAATTTTATGGCAACTTGAATTTAACATGAATTAAACGATTCGTAAGCGCATCAGGGGCCTGTCCCGCACCCTGTAAAATGTAAAATCAAGTGTCAAATGTCTTAAAAAAGGTCAATTTTAATTTTAAATTTTTTTATTACTGTCTAGCTAGCTAGCTAATCCGCTGAGCTTTTTCACAAACATTGACTTTACGCTGCCCCGTTTGAATGACTGAAAAAATGGCTGATACTTATGGGAATGTCTTTTGGCGCTTTTAAAGGCACCCTAAAATACTCTTGTCACCACCAGAGATTGGTGTGGCTTCTCAGAATATTTTTGCAATATGTTCCAGAAATTAAAGTATTTACACCCATAGTTACTTTTTCATACTAAATTCAACATGACAGATATTTTATCATTTATTATTCTTTTTAATCTTTGGCACCGTAATTGCTGCCTGCAACATTGGCGAGGTAAAAAGTCGATAGTAAAGTATAGTGAAATACAGTAAGGTGTGACTCGAAATTGCAAAAAAGTACAAAATTACACAAAAGTGGGGAAACCGCGAAATACAGGGAATGGTTGAGATAAAGTATTTATGTACACTTGGAAAATAGAAAAAAAAGAATAGATAAGTACTATCACATTATAGAACTGGGGCCAATTACACGTGAAGACAAGTGACAAGAAAAATTGTGGGTGTTGGTAAATTTTTAAGGGACAGGTCAAGTGACAGGCACTTTTGAGAATGAAAATGCTTGTCACTTGACTTGCCACTTTTGTCAACTTGTCAACATGTGTAATTGTACCCAGGATCAGATTAGCATTGAAAAAAAATCGCGGGCAATTTACCTATATTTTTAAAACATCAGAAAATATCAACAGAATATTGTATTTTCTCCTGTTTTTCTAGTGAGATTGTATTATATTTTATTTATGAGAGGAAAATATGTATAAAATCACTCATTTTCTATGTTTGTTTTCTCCGCGTTTTTCAGAGACATCCACTATATATTTTTTGGTAGCTTTTTAAAAAATATATCATATTATATCTTCTCAAAATCACCCAATTTTTCAATGCTACTCCGAACGCACACCGAACAGAAGATCACGTTCAAACCACAAGCAGCAGGGGTAAAACTCGGTTGTGAACACTCGACAAACCTCGTTCCGAGCCCCGATCCCACACGAAAGTCTCAATTGGCACGGGAAAGCTTCCAGGAAAAGTCGAAAACGGGTCAAAAACTCTAACAATAGTCAATCTGCTATGCAAAAGCACATCTCTGTGCAAATCCATAACTACAACGTGACCACAGGGCAGCATTCATGCGGTCTTTTTGGCGGCGGCTTTCACCGCGTAGCCGCCGTAGCCGCCATGGCCACCGTGGCCGTATCCGCCGTGTCCGTAGCCGTGACCGCCCTGGTCGTAGGCAGCGCCGCCTGGGAAGGGGGGGTATTTGTGTGTGTGATTTTGGGTGGGGGATTGTTTGAGGTGGTGATTTAATTGTTGTTTTTTGTTGTGGGGATTATTTGAGGGGGCGTGTTTTTGGTGGGAGGGTTATTTGAGGGGGAATTTTAGTGCTTTTTTGAGACTGTGATTTAATTGTTTTTTTTGGGTAGAGGTTTTTTTGAGGCGTATTTTTGATTTTTTGGTGGGGAATTATTTAAGGGGGTATTTTTTGGTGCGTTATTTGAATTATTTGATTCCAAATCACCCTCAGTCCAAATCCACCCACCGGAATGTCCATATCCAGCGTGTTGTTGTCCATGTCCGTATCCGGCGTGCTCGTTGCCATATCCATGGCCGTAGTTCTGGTGGCCGTAACCTTTGCCGTAGGCATCATGACCGGTCGCGCCATAGCGACCGTATTCTGAGAGGGGGGGGGGGTTGTTTTGGGGAAAGTGGCCAAGTGACGAGAAAGTGATGCAAAAATTCAAGTGACAAGTTAATTCATAGACTTACCTAAATACTTGTCACTTCGACTTATCTCACGTTCTACTTTCCATGTACTCACCCACTTTCAGAATGGGCACTTATTCACTTTTCAATTATGTACCGGTCACTTATCGACCAGTCACTTATTTTTCGTGGCAGACTGCACTGTGCACGTTTAAAGTATAGTGTGTCAAATGTCATGTAAAATGTCAATCAAAAAAGGAAAACGGACCATCACCCAACTTTTGACATTTTGCAAAACATCTGTCAAAATCGTAAACATGACACTTGACATGCCACTTGACACTTCACTTTCCACCATCCACCACACAATCTGCTAGACTACCACCAAGCAAATACCTACAACAAGCCCAACCCCACCCACCATTGTGTCCAGCCCCATAGCGGGCGTGGTCCTTGTGCAGGTCCAGGTCGCTCCTGCTCTTGTGGCCGTACATGTGGTCGTACAGGCGGCCCATGCCCATCTCCCTCAGGTCGCCGTGCTTGTAGTCGTTGTGCCCGTAGCCCGATCCGTGCCCGCCGTACCCGTTGTGGGCTGGGGGGTAATTGAGGGGGTTATTGAGGGGGTGTGGTGGTCTTTGGTTGATTGACTGGTGTAGATGAGAGGATTTGTGATTTTGTTTTTTAATTTTTTTTTCGGTTAGCTGTGAGCAGATTTAGGAAACTGCGCTAGTTTCTTTATTCGGATGGTCTATGATAATGTAATCAGAAGGCCGATAAAATATACCTAATGTAAAATGTAAAATGTAAAATTAACAAAAATAAAACAAGATACTTTTTACTAGAAAATTTAATATTTTATCTCACACTAGGTAAACTTTCCAAAGCAGTAAAGTAGCAACCCCCCAAACTCACCAGCCCCATACCCCTCGTGTCCATAGCCATGACTGCCAGCGTGGCCATTGTGGCCATAGCCAGCGGCCGCGTTGCCATATCCGTGGTGCCCGCCGCCATAGCTATTGCCGTGACCGTATCCGGAACCGTAGCCACCGTGACCGTAGCCACCGCGACCGTAACCTGTGGGATGGGGGGGGGTTATTTTGGTGGTTATGGTAGAGTGCTTGAATAGGCCCCCCGGGCGGTGGATGGTTGGATTTGGATAGGTTGGGTTGGCTTTTGATTGTGAAATGTTATGTGGTTGAGTTGACTCAAGTGATTTATTCCTATACGATTATTTCGACTGAGACAGTCCTATCGGTGCACTGAGCCAAACGAAGGGAAAAATGTTTTATTTCGCTTAGTAGAGTCGAAATGAGTCACTTTTTTTCGAAAATTTTATATGCCCATTTACATTATCTATATAAATATTATATGTATACTTATATAGTATATAAATATGGTATATGTATATATTGTATATTATATGTATATATATAGTATTTATATATATTATATGTATATAGGTATATATATATATATTTTTACCAAGCACAGTCTAAAGAAACAGGAGTAGGTATTCAAAATCCCAGCTGACCCAGCACGCCGGCCTCGGCGACAGCGGCCACACCAACGAGCAGCACGACGAGCGCGTTCATTTTCGAACAGTGCGGACAGGAGACTCGAATTCACCGGAGGAAATGTCGAATGTTGGTTCGTCAAGTCAAACACGCCCGCTTTTAAAGTAGATCCGAACAAAGGACAAAACGTGTCTCTATATTCCCCCCCCCCCCCATTGCGTTACGTGTGCCAATCACTTTCTGGATTTGCAAGTGGGCGCGCGGCATTTACGCCGGATTTACGACCGGCCAGAAATTCGGCCGCCGCCAAATTTCAATCCTTCCGTCGGTTTGAAAGCGGCGCGGCCGCGGCCGCCGTATAGGTATCATTTGAAAACATTAATGGACTTCCTTTTGTAGTCGACTAGTTGTTGTAGCGTAGCGTAAATCGGACCAAAACGTTGCGTAAGTTAGGTATTTCTGTGACGGCGGCAGAAATTGCCGCCGCCGCCGCGGCGCGGCAGCAATTGAAAGGCGGCAATAATTCGTTGCGCAGGTGTGAGCTGAGCGGCGCCGCGGCAGATAATGGGACTGTCTTGTCTTGTCACACGCCTACAGCTGGGGTAGAGTTGAGAAAATATCGATATTTTTTGAAAATGTAAACGTAAATAAAGTTTTGGGTTTTTCAGGATGTGATAAATGGTCAAAAAATGTCGCATTTGAATCCATTCAGTCAAAATTAATATTTACCATACTGGATCAGTTTCTTTTGAAGCCAGCAGGTTGTAATTTTGAGAAACATTCAAGTAAAACCACTATTGTATTAATGTACATCTACATTTACACATGATGCTTTTATGTCCTGTCAGGCTTCATAAGTTTGAAATGAAAACTGGGAATTGTAATTTCCAGATTGTGCAGATCCTGCATGTGCATGATGACATGGTGCAAAATTCTGCACATCTGCTTGTCATACAGGAACTAGACACATTTGGGCACAGAAATTTATACATCAAGAGCATGGTTGGTTTTAGTAAAATTCTTTTTACTAAATTGTATTTTATTTTTATTAAAATTGTATTTCATTTTTATTTTATTCATGTTTCAGTTTATTTTATTTTATTCGGAAATGTCATTGATAAAATAAAATGAAACCATTTTACAAATATTTTACAAAAATTTTACAAAAAATCGGAAATCTTGGATGCAAGGACATAAAACAATGTGCATGCTAGAAACATGCAGATGAATACAAAAAAAATTTTATGTTAACTTTTGACACTAGTTATTTATGAGGTTGGCATTTTGTATTTTGACCCTCAGGAGGTCCTGGATATATGCATCTAATTGCTCCTCCCAAGGGAAGATACCTAAAATTTGGTTGTTGTTTTTTGGGTGGGGGGAGGGCTTGCGGGGTTCAATACATAGGCTTTTTCAAGGTATGGAACGAAGAAAATGGGAAACAAATCACATAAATTAGTGATCTTTGAGGTGAAAATATTTTTAAAAATGTGAAAATTTGCAATTTTGAGCAACAATATGTTTCAATCACAACAATGAAAGATACAACAAGGCACTAGTTCTGCAAATTGGCAGCTAGGAACTTAAGCAACATGACAGAAAACTTTCTATAGAATTTAACAGACACCTTAGTTTTTGAAAAATTTCACTAAAATTGTACAAAAATTCAAATTATTGTACAATTTTACTAAAATTTTACAAAAATTCGAATTTTAGTAAAATTGTATTTTTATTTTATTAATTTTCCATTTTATTTTATTTTATTTTATTCTCTAATTTTCCATTTTATTTTTATTTTTTTATTATTTTTTTCCTGAGATTTTGCCAACCCTGATCAAGAGAACGTTGCTGGCACTTCCTTCAAGCATTCCACAATTTGTATGTATTTCCTTGAAATACCCCCGCAAAATGGCCACTATTAATTAACAATCTCCCTCGAAATACCCCCTGTCTGGAATGATGTACATGATGTATACAATGTGCATAGTATTTATATTTATTGCTGCCAGTTTGCATCGCAGCTACACATAATAGTGTGTAATATATCATATTTGGAAACATTTATTACACATTTTGGGTACATAAAAGCATTTTCTTTACTATGAATTTCAAAAAAACGATGCGGTAGTTACATTGATAAAAAGTTAATACTTTTTAACAACTCTGCGACACACCACAAGTATCTTTACTACCTGGACAACAAAAAAACTGCCCGCCACTAAGTGGCCTATTGTGCTTCGGTACTGACGCATGCCACATTTTTGCCGCGGCCGCAGGCTGTAGTTTTTTGCTACCGGTCTGTGTGGCGTTGAAAAATTTCAACATTTTCTTTGGCGTTTCGAAAAGCGCCATGGTTTTTGGCGCCGATATTTTAGCGCCATTGTGAATTTTGTGGGCGACAGGGATGGAAACAAATAGATCCGTTTTTGAGCTTGTTCATTATTTTTTTCCATTTACCTGGTGGCAACTCCGTAAGCTGGGAAAAAAAATTTAGACGTGATAAGTCAAAATTTAAAAGAAATGTTAATTTAGGAGTGCTTCAAATGAGAAGTAAAAAGTTGGGGGGAAATGGCATGTGACGAGAAACGCGTAAAAATGAAAAAAAATTCCGAATTTGTTCAAAACTGCGCCTTTCAGCGCCAACGCCAAAAAAGCCTCTTTCCACCGCTACATTTCAGAATGCCTGTGGTGCAATTGTTGCGGTTGCGTGTGAAACACTAACACACCTTGTTTAGTTTTTTCAATCATCACTGCCGCCCGGTCGCTTAGCTGCAAGTAGTTACCGTAATCCAGCGAATGTAAATACATGATGACATTAAACTAGTTCTCGGTTGGGGTTGGTCAATTGATACATGCATACTCGATTTCGTTGCAGTGAGTGGAGAGTTTTTCAGTCGTGAATTCCCGTTCCTAGTTCAATACCAGATTTCTACAATAAATATAAATAGGTGGGTGTCAACTGACGCGTCGTCCTTCTTTCTTAATTTTGACGCTGCGCAATTTTGGAGTATTATTCACATTCGGTGGCATTTCAATCGCCAGATTACTGTAGTCCGATGTGGCCAGATCAGCGGCGCTAAACTGCCGTCCGCGCGGCGATAATTGCGCCCCAGCCAAGTTTCGTTCGCGCGCGCGCGCGCCGCCGCATTTCATTCCGCGATGTTCATCAGATTAAAAATGCCTCGCGCCGCCTTTTTTCCACCCGCAAAATGTCCAAATCGGCCACTTGGCCGACTGTTTTCGTCATTTCCACAAGTTTCCAAGGCGCGCGGCCGCGGATTTGTCGCGCGAGCGGCCGCGCCGCCGCAAGCGGGGCGACCCGGCGCGGGCGCGCTCCTCGCCGCCGCGCCGCCCGCCATTGTGCCGCGCCGCCCGGCCGCCATTGTGGCCGCGGCGCATGTGCCCGGCGCTGCTTTCGAGTAGATCGCGGCCAAATGGCGGCGGCGCGACGAATTTGCCGCGCCGCCGCAGCCAGTTTCGCACGCGCGGCAGATAATGATTTGTGCCGCGCCGGGTGGTGCCCTAAGCCCGGTGCCCATTGTTCGCCAGGGAGTATATAAGGCGGCGGCGGGCTGCAGTTGGCCATTGCAGTCGAGCTACCAGCACAGCAGCCATCGCAGCACCAGCACCAGCACCAGCACCAGTCGCGTCTCAGTCCAACATGCAGTCGGTCGCAGTCCTGTGCGTTTTGGCCGTCGCCGCCACCGTGTTCGTCGTCACCGAAGCCGGTCAGATTGAGTGTGGGACGCTGGGCTTCCTTGATTAGCTATAGCTTCACTTTTTGGATAAGTTTGAAATGTAAACATGTGTGATGGAGGTTTTTTGGAGAAATTCAACTTTTTTGACGAATTACAATATACCTATATATATTTTTCAAGAATTTGGTAAAGCTGGTCAGAGCACATCTCGCCGCAAATCCCAAATCCCCGCAACACCACCACCAACAACATCGACAAACCACAACAACAACAACCTAGCCCCCAACCCCCCAACACCCCTAACCCACGTAAATACCCCCACCCCTGGCGTCTACGGCCGGGGTCGCACCAAGGTTACGGCCAGGGGGGTCACCATTCCGGACATGGTTACGGCCACGCCGGACATGAAGCCGGTCACGGATATGGACATAAGGGATACGGCCATGGAGAGGCTCATGGCGCGCATGGATTTGAGCAGGTAAGGGGGTTTGTGGATTTGGGTGCCAATTTTTGGGGGTTTGGTTTGTTTCTTTGGATTAAATGTGTGAGGGAAATCTGATCGAAGTTTGTTGATTTTATGGACTCGTTTCACTGCGGTCAGCAAATAGTTTATGTGTAATACATTTTCTTACTGACTGCACACTTTCCAATCCAATCAATGTACAAAAAATATTTTAATTAAAAAAAAACAACAATTATCCCTCGAGCCACATTCACAATCAGCACCTGAATTGTCACCCCCACCCCCACCCCTCACCCTCAATTACCCCCCCCCCCCAGGCTGCCGGCCACGGTGCCCACGGCTACAAAGAAGGCGGGCACGCGGGCGAGGGCAAACACGCCAAAGCCTACGGCACCGGCTACGCCCGCGGCGCCGAGACCAGCTACAGCTAACGACACCGGCAAGGATTACGGACACCACGCTGGCGCCCACGGCAAGGATTACGGTCACGGTGCCCACGGTGGGTTTTGGGGGGGTTTGGGGATAGGGGGATTTAGATAAGTGATTTAAAATAGTGGATCTGTGATTTGTGATGATATCTGATTATTGACAATGAAACCCCCTTCAAGAACCTCCACAAACCAATGACCTGAAAGCACCCCCACCTCAAATAACCCCCACAATCACCCCTGCTCAATTACAACCTCTACACAATCACCCCTGCTCAAATGCTTTCCCTCTCAAATATACCCCCACAATCACCCCTGCTCAATTACAACCTCTACACAATCACCCCTGCTCAATTGCTATCCCTCTCAAATATACCCCACCAAATCACCCCTGCTCAATTACAACCCCCCACAATCACCCTGCTCAATCACAACCCCCACCCCCAGCCGGTCACGGCGGCTACGGTGCCGGCTACGGCCACGACAACTTCCACGGTTTCGGCGGCTACGGCAAGGGCGCCCACGGCTACGGACACGGCGGACACCAGGCCGGCGAGGCTTATGGACATGGCTACGGACACAGCGGCCATGGATTTGGACATGGCTACGGTGGACCGTACAAGAAGAACTAAGTGCTGATTGGTCGGAAGTGTGTGATGGTTGCGTTTGCATTTTTTTTGAGCTGTGATCTTTTTGTCGGCATTTTTTTTTGTGTATTTGTGTTTAGATATATATCATGTGTAATGTGAGATTTGTCGCGTACGAACAGATGTTCTAATGCATATATATATATTCTATGTAATTGTAAATACACTTATGAAGAGCCATGTATTTTACCACCAAAGCTGCCTGCAATCATTCTAAGTCTTTCACTTCGCACCGATACACATGACGAGTTCATTTTTGATTGTGCTAGTGTGCATTTTTCCGTTTTTCTAGACACTCCCTATGCTATTTTCACTGGTTTTCTCATCTCGCTCACATGCAAATCGCTTTACTATTTTTGCCTGTTTCCTACACTCGTTTCCGTATACTACGCTTGTTTCCCACCCCCTTGTTTCCGTGGATGGGCGTGTGTCCCCTTGAAATGAAACAAATCTGGACCAGAAATGTTTGGTTTGACTTGAAACTTGACGCTTGAAAAGTAGCAGATTGGGAAGATTTCATTTTCAAAA
Organism: Sphaerolaimus hirsutus; assembly: GCA_964036195.1. NCBI lineage: Eukaryota > Metazoa > Nematoda > Chromadorea > Monhysterida > Sphaerolaimidae > Sphaerolaimus > Sphaerolaimus hirsutus. The sequence goes on from OZ038457.1 coordinate 2,014,548, forward strand.
TGAATACTTTTTACCAGTTTTGGTGTATTTATAGGAATTTCTATTTGCCCTATGCGAGCACTCTTGCTGTTGTAAAAATTCAAGTTTTGCATGGCTGACATTCACTACAGCGCCGGTAAATGTTTAGGTATGTCGTTTTTAGTAAGTTCTATCAACTAATAAAATACATAGTATATTTATCACACTGACAGTAAAATGCACATTATTCGATCTGGAGAACCGAACATAAATATTATGTTTTCTTTCTCTCATCACACTCACAATTTTATTGGCGCTGCGCACATCAATACAACACCGAGATTTGGGAAACTCATAGACCTGTTTTTAATACGTTTGAGTTTATCACAATGAGGAGTTTGTCAACTTCTGTTGACGGGGCTCAAAATTGATACGTTCTCGTGAACTCAAATGTGTTAAAAGTGGCCGCAGCCATGCACAATTTAGTATATACAGCCGAAATTTTTGAAACTGGAAGATTACATTTAAGTTCACCAGAACGAATTATCTTCACTATACACCAATTACAGTTGACAGACAGACTTGCCATTTCAGTAAACTCAAATGCATCTAAAACTGAATTATATATCAAAAATCAAAATCTAAAACTGAAATTTCGGCCTTAAAATAGTCTGCGTGGCGCCACAATGCGTAACGTTTGCAAGTGCATTTCTAAAAGGTTCTTTTGATAAAAGGGTGTTCAAAAATCTGGTCCCGCGCGGTCCCTTTTTCAATTCGAACTAAAAGTAAATATTCTCTTGAAAACAATAACGAAATTTACAATGGAAACTGGTTTTTATTTGAAATTTTAACGATCTGAAATTATGTCAAGTGACAAATTGAAACTAAAGTTTCGTAATTCCTCAAACGTTTACAGGTTTACATCTGAAACTTTACCCGCCATTATCCCGGGGCACTTTAAGCTTCTTTTTATGCTATAGGTGAACATGCTTGACGCCAATTAAAGCTACTGTATTTCCTCGAAATACCCCCCTCCTCAAAATGGGCACTATGAATTTGTGGTCCGGGAAATGCATAACAGACGTTCAAAATACTTACTGTGTCACGTTAGAACATCGTTTATATTTATTTACCATCTACATCCTTATGTAAAAACTTATAAATGGTGGTTATTGTTGCATTTTTCACGTTTTTCTCTAAAAATTTTCACTCTGAAAAAATAAACCCCCGGGGGGTAATTCGAGGAAATACGGTATAGGTAAACAACTCTATTTACTTTAGCATACATTTGCTCCTATGCTAATGCCAGACTTCCCATTTGATTTTCACACATTTTTAACAGTGTTTACCCGCTTTTCAGTGGGTAAACTACCTAATGGATTTATTTACTTTCAAATTTGAACAAATAGTGATTTCAATGCCATAAATAATGGATAGTTTCGTATGACGGACCCATTCCATATTGGATTTTTTTAATAATTGAATTTTGCGTCTGAATAACGAACAAAAGTTTTTTTATATCGTTTTTTTTCGTGACATTTGTCCCACCCCCACCCACACAATGTTTACGGTCATAAATTCTGACACCGATAGATTTTTTGTGAACCGATTTATGTTTACTGGGATGAGGAGTCAACTACTGTTGACAGAGATCGAAAATAATACATTCAGCGTTATTATTTTTAGAAATTTGGGCCCTAAATTAGAGTGTTGGTTCAAATTAAATTGTTTCTAAATGTTTACTATCAGTATACTCCAATTACCTTACACCCTGCAGGCGTGGTTCCCGTTGGAAGCGTGCCAACGATTTTTTCTGCATGCGATTCTCAGAAAAAGTTGAAAAGTCATCGCTGTTATGACGCTAACCTATACTATAACTTAATCACAACAATGATTTTTTAATCTTTATACAAAAATCGCATGCTTTCTAATCATTGGCACGCTTCCAACGTGAGACATGAATGAGTGCGAGGGCAGAGTATCATGTTCGCCGAGTGTATGTGGTGCATTATTTATAACATTTATTTTTATGTGACCTTTTTCCACAAAGTATGGTAATAATAAAATAACTAAGAATTATCTGTTTTCACAATTTGCTCTATGTGGCATCGAACAGGTACTTAGATACCGTATTTCCTCGAAATCCCCCCTTGAATTAACCCCCCTCGAAATACCTCCAGGTGTTTTCGAGCTGAGAAAAAAATACCCCCCTCGAAACACCCCCCCCCCTCTTGAATGATGTACATCATGTATACAATGTATTTTTTATATTTTTATACATTGGGGCATTTATTGGGGCCAAATCTCATCGCAGCTATACATAGAGTAGTTTGTATAGTTACCGTATTACCTCGAATTATTCCCCCCCTTGAATTAACCCCCCCTCGAATTAACACCCCCTCAAAATGGGCTGGGGAAATAATAAACCCCCCCTCGAAATACCCCCCCCTCCGGAATGATGTACATCATGTATGCAATGTACATGATGTATTTATTACTACTTATTTGCATCGCAGCTACTCTTATACGCTCATTTGTGTTAAAGCCCATTCTTTACTATGATATTTACGAAAATTTCTGCCGAAATTATAAACCCGCCTTGAATAAGCCCCCCTCGAAATACCCCCCTCAAAATTTCACTCAGAAAAAAAAACTCCCTGGGGGTATTTTCAAACGAGGAAATACGGTACTATGTATTCAAAAATTGCAGACAGGAAATAGAAACATCACAGTCGAGACTGAATTTGGAGAAAATTGTTCCAGCCAGGAATTATATGAAATTCGCGAGAAAAAATACTAAACAGATGAGGTAAAAACGTTGACTGTAAAATACGAAAATGGAATTTTAAAAAAGCGAGATTTCTAGACACTCAAAGACAAATAAAGAATAACAAAAAAAAATGAACAAACTATCACTCAGTAGTGAATCCATAGAAGAACGGGTTGCACACTGAATTCAACATGACCAGCACCCAGAACAGTTCGGCATACAGCGACCAGTTTTCGCCCAGGGCCAAAATTCAATTAACCCGACAATATTTTTTGGCCAGCCCAATTTTATTTATTCATGTAGTACCCGATTCAATTTGTTTTATTGCTATTGCCAATACCGAAAACCCTCGAAAGATCCCCGGGTTAATTTTTTTGTCTCAGTTTTTGAGGGAAACAGAACTTTGTTGATAGCGTTGAAAAATGAGTGATTTTGAGAAAATTAATTAAAATATAATCTATTTAAAGTCTCAAAAGTAAACTCAATTAAATCTCTCTGAGAAAGACCAGAGAAATATTAATAAATATAAACATTATATTTTAATATGTAAACACCTTCCCGGTCACGTCCGGCAGCCATTTTTTGATTTTACTTCTTATATCCTATCTCCAGTTCTACGGCGCCCCCGAGGCTGAAACTTGGGGGAGATATTGGCGCAACCCCCCTCTACTTCGTATGAATTGGGGGGGTCGCGGCGACCCCCTACAGGGTGGGTCGCCCTAAGTGCAAATTTTTTTGTGGCTTTTTTGGTGTCCCACAGCAGGTCCGGCACCCGCTGATTTCTGAGCTGTGGGAGGGGTAAGAGTCTAAAATTTTTGGGATGTGTTACCAACACCACTCCCCTACTATACACTATTCAATAATGTGAGATGAATGTGAAAAATTTCTCAAAAATTCACTTATTCTCTAAAAAAACACCACTCCCCAATAGATGGATGACAAAAAATTTTACTTTTTGGAACTTTTTTATTAGATACTTGCAGAGATGGTTTACAATACTTTAAAGGGAATGGTTTGATGTTTAAAGTTATGTAAAGAACCATACCTCTAAAATGCCTGCATTGCAAAATTTACTTGGGGGGAATTTCAAAGTGTAAATTTTGTAAATTTTTGTTCCTGCGATGATGTCATTATGATGTCATAAAATTCACCCTAAGTAAATTATGCAATGCTGGCATTTTAGAGGTATGGTTCTTTACATAACTTTAAACATTAAACCCTTCCCTTTAAAGTATCGTAAACCAGCTCTTCAAGTGTCTAATAAAAAAGTTCCAAAAAGTGAATTTTTTGTCATCCATCTATTGGGGAGTGGTGTTTTTTAAAGAATAAGCGAATTTTTGATAAATTTTTCACATTAATCTCACATTATTGAATAGTGTATAGTTGGAGAGGGGTGTTGGTAACACATACCTAAAATTTGTGATTTATACCCGTCCCACAGCTCAGAAATCAGCGGGTGCCGGACCTGCTGTGGGACACCAAAAAAGCCACAAAAAAATTTGCACCTAGGGCGACCCACCCCGAGAGGGGTCGCCGCGACCCCCCCCAATTCATGCGAAGTAGAGGGGGGTTGCGCCAATATCTCCCCCAAGTTTCAGCCTCGGGGGCGCCGTAGAACTGGAGATAGGATATAAGAAGTAAAATCAAAAAATGGCTGCCGGACGTGACCGGGAAGGTGTTTATAATCAAATCGAAAAAATGCTGTAAAAAATGATATTTTTATTTTTTTTCAAAAAAATCCTCCAGAGATTTTTTCAATGCTAAATGTAAATTCAAACCCGACAAATCGGGCAACCCTGCAAAAAAACCTGTCGGGCAAATTGAATTTGGCACCAGCTGAGTGTCCATTGTGCCCACGATCGCAACCACGTTGTAGGGCAGCCAGGGGGCACTCCCAGAGCCCGTAAAATGCCATGTTAAATGTCAAATGGTCATGCAAAAGTGTCGAAGATCATGTGAACTGTGTTGTTTTATTAAATTTTCTATTTGTTTGGTATTTTTCACAAAACTTTGCATGACACTTGACATCTGACACGGCAATTTACAGGATGTGGGAGTGGCACCAGGAGATTGAAAAACAGCAGATCACACAAATTGCGGTGGTAGAGATTTTTGAGCGCATTTGCCCCCTCCAGCCGGGCTCGCTGACACGGTGCGATGATATTTGAGGCTGAGATTTTGGTTTAAAAAAATGTTTTTGTAATTTTGGGTGTATTTTTTGCATGCACTTTCACAAAAAAATAAAAATTACAACCAACCGCATTTTCCTGCGGATCGAGCAATCTAATCTGAACATTCACAGAGTCCCCGTTGGTGCTGTCAAAGTGCACGCCGGGGTTATTCCTGCCGTGAATGCTGGCGGGCGAGTCCACGCCTGAGGGGGCCCTGTTAAACTTGCCTATTGGTGAATTGGTGTTGTTATTGTAGCCTTGCAATTGTTGTTTTGTCGGCGTGCTCAAGTCCATTTCTATTGTGCTCGAGTTGCACCTGAGGGGCCGGATTCGGTCGGAATTAAAGCGGCATGGTTTTTCTGTGATGACAAAAATTTGAAGTACACATATAGAGTGGGAGTTACAGCCACAGGGGATTTTGGGGTTAGCATTTTAGGGGGGGGGGGTCCTACCCCTAGCACGTGTTGTTATCTCGGGAACCGCTTGGTGAAAAATGTTGAAATTTGGATATATTATGGTTTCACTTTATTTTCGTTTTTAGTTTCAATTATGGTTTTTCTACGAGCCCCCAGACCGGAGATATGGGGGGTCTATAAAAAGGTTGTCATCTGCGAAAATGTTGGCTGTCGCTGAGAACATGCAAACTTTGCACATCAATAACTCGGCTTTTTCTGAACCGATTTGGATCGTTTAACACTTAAAAGGATCGGGACAACCTGCAGATTTCATATTTTCAGTTATTATAGTGATGCCTAAATCCTATGTGCCGATTTGACCCGGTTTTTCAACACGAACAATAAATTTTCTGAACATGCTATCATATACTTTAGACAACGAGATTCAAAAAAAAAATGAGTTCAATATCTCTTTCCAATCAAAAGTTATAGCGCTTCAAATTTGTCCTCCGATCTGCATAAATAACCACATGATGAACAATGCATGCTAGTTCAAAACTCCGTATCTCGACCATTTCTCAGCCGATTTTCACCAATAAACACTTAAAATGATCAAAATAACATGGGGATATAGTTTTTATTCACAGGTTATCCTTATATTTTATAAGAAAATAATGTGAACTGTTCAATGAAATTATCATTATGAAAATGCATACAAATTCACTGTGAATAAAAACGAATTAAGAAATACGGTATTTCACTCTTTAGGGACAAATTTAATCTTTTACGATGACGTCATAATTTAATGTTTCCTTCAGTCCGCCGGGTATATCTCGTGAACTACAGGTGCTTTTTGGATAATTTTTAGACACGATATAGGTAGATATCGGCCAATTGTTCAACATGTCACCTCTAAGCATTCTTGTGTAAATATTAATTATTGGTCTTGTGTAATAATTCGTAATTTGTGTAGCACCCTTTAAGCAGTTTACAAGTTGGGAAAACACTTACATTTGCATCTCATTCATGTGAATCCCGGGCGTGGCACCGGCAGGCGAATTGTCATTTTGTGCAGTGTCATTTGCGGTATCGTGGTTTGTCAAAAGTGGTACCTACGAGTTTTTGAAAGGGTCATGATACTGTAAAGTGTAAAGTGATGAAAAATTTCATTTTTGTCAAAAGTAAACTACATACATTTTAAAAGCAACAGTTTTAAAGTCATTCTACAGCAATCACGCAATTGAGCTGTGTCTAGTTATTTAAAAAACAAACCAATTTTACCTGTTGCACTGGTCTGGGCGCATTCACCCTTGAAACGGGGCCGGAGCCATACGAACACAATATCACTGCCAAGTAGATATAACAACCGCAGATAATGAAGAACGGCACCCAGAAAACGATTATCAAGTGGTACACTTGGTAAACGGACATTATCAAGTGCGACAGCGATGTGTGCGTGCCCTGTGTGTGGTAAATTGTGAAAGATTATAGAGATAATTGTTGTTGTGAGATAGATGTGAGTGTGGGAAGTGCCAATTTCGCGAGTGGGAAAGTGGCAAAAATGTGGTAAGCCAAGTGATTCTATGAGTGGTAAGTCGGGAAAAGTCGGGTTGAAGTGAGCGGTCATTTAGTAATTAAAAATGTCAAGTCACTTCCCAGTTCTGAAGAATTTAAACCCCATACTTAAACAAATAAACCAAACCCTGCCCCCCAAAAAAAATTACACCCTCAAAAAATCCCCCCCCCCCCCCCACCTCAAAAGTATACAACACAAATACAGTGGTACACTGTGTCCACCCGTCCCAATATTGCGGGGCGAATTGCAACCAGACGAAAAGTTGCGGGACGGAAGACAACGTGGCGAATGCGATGCTGCCGCAGCACAGACCCACTGTCCACGGCCAGCTGCTGCTTGATATCTTTGTTAGGTTGCCACCGGACTGGGGGGGATTATTCGAAGTGTTACTGTAGTAGTGATGGTAAAACCCTTGTTTTTTCTAAGATGTGTTTTGTGTTTTGAACTTTTTTCTTATTCTGAATATTAGTTTTCAAGTTTTCATTACACGGTGCGTTACCATATATGCTGGTAGGTAAAATAATTGGGCACTTTAGCGTTTGGACAAAACCTGATTGTTAATTTTTCATTGTAAATGGGTGCTAAACATCGAGTTATTTTCGAGCCCTACAAAGTGGGTGCTGCACCTGTGTGAGACATCAAAATGGAAAAAAAATATTCCATATATATAAACCGACCCACCCTGTAGTGACTACCCCCAATATATGCGTAGTAGGGGGAGGGGCTTACGCCTATATCCCCCTCAAATATCAGCATTCTATCCCCCACAACTGGAGAAGTCAAAAGTGAAATCAAAAACCGATGGCTGAACTTGAGTGGGTAGGTGTTAAAATAAATAAAATAGAACAAACTTTTTGCGCCCGTTGCATCGAACTGACCACTCGAACTCGATCGATGGCGATTGCGGCGACCAAATTTGAGCTAGCGTTGAATGTCATCTGCATTTTTATATCAGCATCGAGTTTCACCGTAATCACTGAATAGAATCGTAGTGATAAATTGTGAGCTTTATTCGAACTTGAAGGTGATAACGATGAAAAGGGGAAAAAAATATTTTTGATTTTAAGGCCATTATTCAGATGGGACACTTTTGGTTTACAAACACAAGTTTACACTTTTGGTAAAAATTTGGGACATGGTAAGTTAAAAAGTGCAAAGCTAACAGTTGATAGAATACGCAGATGTTGTTTTCCCAGTAGTAAAATTTGAGTTGTGGGTAAATCGACGGGCTATTTGAGAGAAGTTTGCTGTGTAGACCGTATTTTCACGTAAGTTTATGAGTTATTACTAATAAATTAAAAACGCAAAAATATGGCCAAATTATGAAGTCAATAAAATCTGAAGTATAGCCAAATTTAAAGTCAAATTAAAAAAGCATTCAGCGTAGTTTTCATCATTAGCGCGCTAATTACACTCATTTCAAGTTCGTAGGGTAATTCTAGTGGACTTATTTTTACATTTTTAGGTACCTATTTGCAAATCACATCCCAGAGTACCCGTGCTTCCATTAGCCAACAAACAGAAACAAAAAATAAATAAAAATTATAAAAACTTGCCATAAAATAAAAATTGGCAAATTTGCACAAGACATCACCCATTGTCCATTTGTAATAATATAGCCATATGAATTTAATTGGTGAAACGACCATTAAAACTGACAGATTTGCCATGGTTAACATGATTTTGAACAGAAGGAAACAGCTGCGCAAGTCGCGCTGCGTAAAAAACATCAGTGCTGTAGAATGTTTTACTCCTTGATTAGATTAAATTACACGTTTTTTCAGCATTCATGCTAAAATTTGTACAACTTTTTTCAAATAGGATACAATGTGCCTACACACACTAGTTTTCACCGTGACTTCGTGTGAAAACTGAAAATTTTTTCAAATGCAAATAAAAAATCACGGTTGAATCATTTGATTTGATTAAAATTTGAGTTTAAATAAATGATAGTTATACTTTGAAAATTTGAAAACTAAAACACATAAAGCATACAAAATGAGTAGGCTGGATGTCGCCATGTCGCCATTTCAGTTTTCACATCAGTCACGGTGAAAACTAGTGTGTAGGGCCAATAAATTTCTAAAAGATTTCAATTTTAAATAACCAAACTCCAAAAACACTCAAAATCCAAAAATTCCAACCCCCCCACCCCAAACCAAACCGACCCTCTTAGTGGGATTGCCACTGCGCACTCTCAGCTGGGTGATGAGTTTGAGCACGACGAACACATTCAGGGGGCCCCCAATGGCGGTGGTGAGCACCAGGCCGCCCATTTGCACGTAGTCACCGAATAGATGCTCAGGGGGAGTGTTGATGTCTCGCGGGATTTTTGCACTCGCTGCGGTGTTGATTAGGAAAAAGTGGATGTTGAAGATGTCCAATGGTCAGGGGTTAATTGTGTCAAGGTGTCGTGTTATGTAGCTCTCGAAAAAAAATACAACCAACCATTTTTAAGGTCCAACTTAAACTCCAAGCTGAAATCAAATAAATCATTTTTGTCCAATGTTAAATTGGCCAACAGTGGCGGGAAAGTTGAGGTAACCTCTAACATTTTGAGATTATTTAGATGGAATTATTGGTAGATAATCGATTGGGAAATTTCCGGGCTGAAATGATAGATGTTTGAACTTTGAATATAAATATACAAATACCTGCAGCTGGTTAGAAACTCGCTCTCAGTTTGTTCCCTGTGTTCTACTTGAATGTGTGAATTCTGAGTCTAAAATCGCCTAAAATAAAAACTCTTCTAAAAACTTCGGACCCCTTGGTGTAAATTAGACATTCAACTAATTTCTAGCGCGTTGATAAAAACGCCATTCGCTAAATGCTAACCTAATTGACGTAGCGTACACCTGTGAATTCACTCCGGTGGATTCACCATTGTGCGTTGCGAATTTAATCGGTAGTCGTTTTTCCGTTGCCTTACTTTGACGCTCATCCAACGAGTAGGTGTGAGATCGGTAAAACTTGGCAGTGTGCCATAGTAGAATTTGGTTGAGTAAAAAGTAGTCGGGTGAAAATTCATGACACCTGCACACTTTCAAACAAAATCCACAATTTACCGTCAGAACAAAAATAAATAAATCCGAAATCTACAACTTCCCATCACATTACATTGCTCCCACTATCGGTGAATTTGGTTCATTTTTCTTGCACGAATTCATCCACCAAAATACAGTAAAATTTTCTATCTATAACTTGGCGCGTCCGATCATCCGGCATCCGATGTACCCTAAATCCTCGAATAAGACCCAGGGGAGTCATTTTTTCGTTAGATGTTTTTGAGGGGGGACTTATTCAAGGGGGGAGTTATTCGAGGGGGAGTTATTTTCTCCTCAGAAAACTTGGACTCAAATCATTCCAGACGCAGTCTGTCAACTCATGTTATATTTACAAACTGTACACAACAACAAAAATATGTGTATACACTGCATACACATCCTGTATTTATCTGCTGTCGCTGCCGTTGGCTAATATTCGTATGTAGGTATTTTGTATTGTAACCTTTTCATACACATGGGAAGTTATTCAGGAGGGGAAAGTTATTCAAGGGGAGGAGTTTTTTTTCCTCACCTCGAAAACAGGGGGGAAGTTATTCAAGGGGGAGTTATTCGAGGGGGTCTTATTCGAGGATTTGCGGTAAATCTAATAATGCGTCAGTGGCCCCGTTTACAAAGGAAATTTCCAAAACTGATAAACCAGTTTTAAACAAATTCGAGTTTACCGGTATGAGGTCTCCGTCAACTACTATTTATGGAGATCAATAATAATCCACTGTGGTAAACTAAAATGTGTACAAAACGGATTTATTTATAAATGATCGACATAAACGAGATAATTAGCGCGGCAACCAAAACATGAAGGGTCATTAAAAAATGTCAGTTTAGCTTTCAATGGCTAACGGAAGTAGAAAGTGACTTTCAAGTGAAAACAACTGTTTATGAATTATTGCATTTCGTTGACAAGGCAGACCGAATTGGAAAACAAATAAAACACGTTTTATGACTCCTTTTGTAGGAAATTTCTGCCCACTGCAGATTTAAAGTGAGATATATTTTGACTAAAAATGATGACCAGTGGTTTTGTAACTCGGAGTTGTCACATTGACTGCAAATAAGTTATTGTTGTCTATTTTCAGGGGGGTGAACATGGGAAAGTCCCTGGCCGCGTAAAATGACATGTAAAATGCAAATTGTCATGCATAATTTTATGTAAAATGTCAAACGCCCAGTGATATTTTACTTAGTTTTTTCTAAAGTTTTGACATTTTACATGACATCTTACATGAGATTTGGCATTTTACTTTTTACATAACATGTCGCAAGGAACTCGCAACGCAAGGGTTGGGTGATCCATCCTCAATTTAATTTAAAGTTTTATATACCTAGATTGATATTTACCCAAGGGACATATGCAAAGACACATGTAATATTGCGTGCCTTGAGCTTCGTCCAGTGTTTGGTTGGCGCGAATGGATTAATAATGATTTAAATTAATTAATTATGATTCTTAAAAAAGTAACATGCGGTTGACGGTAAATTGCATTTTATTAGACACTTTTGCTGAAGTGTCCTGGTTAGTGATGTAAAAGCGCCATGGCGCTAGCGCCAAAGCAAAAAGCGCCATGGCGCTTTTGGCGCTTGGCGCTATTTTGCTGTGGCGCCATTGGCGCTTGGCGCTAGAGGTCGGAAAAGCGCCATGGCGCTTTTGGCACTTGGCTCCAAAGTTCTGGCGCTTTTCACATCACTAGTCCTGGTGCATCTGAATTAAAAGTTCGTTTCAGCAAAATATTAATGCCGAAAAAAGAAATAAACTAATTGCGTAAGCCGAGTCCTAATGGCTTCATAACTATTTTTTGGAACACGCACATATTCATTGTGTTAGCCAGAACGGATGATTTTCAATCACCGTCAACAGCAGTTGACGAACTCATCAATCCAGTCAACTGAAATGTACACAAAGCCGATAAACCAGTTTCCGAAATTTTCACCGCGAACTAATCTGCGACACGGGGCACACATACCCGGGTTTCTACTAAACCACTTACAATGCAATTTATCACTCATCACTTTCTTTGTCGCTCTTCCAACATTTAGCGGAAATTGACCGGACCGAACGAATGTGTTTTTTGATGGGCTTATCTGTGCTCGGCGGACTGCAAAGTATGCGCCTAAAATTACTTATGTCTTAGTCAATAACACGCGAGCAGGAAGGATACTTATGAACGCACTTTCACAATAAAGAAAAATATTTAAAAAGAAGAAGGCGGAGTCAGGTACAACAAACATGTTTCATGCCTGAAATAATTTTTCTGGAACACTTTTATTTTTTTAATGGTGACCAGGGGGCAGTCCCCAGCCCTGTAAAGTGTAAAGTAAAGTGTCAAATGTAAAGTCAAATGCAAAGTAAAGTGTCAATTAAAACAAAAAAGAAAATATTTTATTACTGAACTTTGCATGACAATTGACAGTTTACTTTGCACTTGACTTTACATTTGACACTTTACTTTACGCTTTACAGGGCTTGGGACTGCCACCTCATGTATCACGATGGAGTGTTTCTTTCAGAAAAATGCATAGCATGCGGTCCGCAGAGTATAGCACACAAATCAAGCTAGATCACAAGCAAAGTAAGCTTAGAAGATGTACATAAGCTCGCTCTATCTGGGATTGGAGTTTCCCACATGGAGATAGGGTTTTGAATGTGGCCCTAGGGAAATAGATAAAGTGTTTTTTGTGTTTCTTTCTGTGTGTTTTTTTGTTGTTACTTTTTGTTTGGGCGGTTTTATTGCAAAAAAATGAAAAAGTTTGCTCCAGATTTTAATTAGGTAAAAATCTGAATTGCTACAGCGACACTAATGCACTTTGATTAATAACTAGGTCCCCTTAAACCGGAGTTACAGCACAACGACAAATAGGAGCTGAAGCGACAAATTTAGTGTTGACAAATTAAAAATACTCAAGAACGCTTAAGGATTTCCATCCCTAAATTGAGATGCTGCAAGCACTAACCCATATCTACATCGTGTCCAAAAATTATCCAAAAAGCTCCAGTAGTTTTCGAAATATAAATTGAAATAAAAATTTCGCTATTTGTCGGCAATTCCACGAGAAATGTGACCGACAAATAGCGAAATTTTTTATTTTGATTTATATTTTAAGAACCACTGGAGTTTTTTTGGGGTACTTTTTGGACACGATGTAGATATCAGTTAAATTTTTTTCAAATGCAGATTAATCAACACGGTTGAATGATTTTATGAAATTTTAATGTGAATTTGAATTAATGAAAGTTACAATTTGAAAATTCGAAAACTAAAACACATATAGCATACATAAGACTAGACTGGATGTCGCCATGTCGCCATTTCAGATTCACAGAAGTCACGGTGAAAACTAGTGTGTGTAGGGCCAATATAAATGAGATATTTTTTACCTGTAAATATATTTTCTTCTCACAAATCAAATATCGTTAAATCTCTCTGAAAAAAGCTGGCGAAAATTTAAAAAAAAAATTAGGTGATATTTGGAAAATACAAATCTCCATAAATCTCAAATACGATAAAAATACAAATAATGTTCCACTGCTGTTCATAAAATAATGACCAAGAAAAGTGGAATTGGAAAATTGCCAAGTGTAGTAGTTGATTGAACCAGTTCAATCAACTACTACGCTAGTACCCGTTTTCGACACGTGTCTGAAGTACGACAAAATAGCTTCGATTAACACCCGAGGGGTTTTACTTGAATTGACTTGAAAAGCGTCCAAAGGCTGTTCCGGGTATTTACAGGGTGTGCCAATCTTTTTGAATATTTAAAAATGAAAACACTTGAAAAGTGCAATAAGTCGAGAAAAAGTTCCATATTCATGAGAAAACGTGACGAAAAAGTCCATGCCAAATTGCAGACGAGTCGTGCCTGTCGCTCAAGAGTTATAGACGTTTGAAAATTGTTTACTGTGGTCCACGTCTGTAACACTCGAGTGACAAGCACAATTCATCTGCAATTTGACATGCATTTTCGCCTAGGTGGAATGTTTACTTGACCACTTTTGTTTATGAATATGGAACTTTCCCGACTTATTGCACTTTTCAAGTGTTGTCGCAGAAAAATCGTGTAAAAGGTGCCTTCAAGTGACACGAATTTTCATTTAGGTAGAAATGATTCACTTGACCTGAGGACCGACTTTCAACCCAAATATGA
>OZ038457.1:2028822-2146055 GCA_964036195.1 Sphaerolaimus hirsutus
CACTACAGATTAGTAATGAAACACAAATGAAATTTATTGACATAATAATTTACTGCACATTTCAAAACAACATTAAAATCACTGCAATACAGCATGATCTCAGATGATCACCAAAAACATCCATCACAGTTCCCACGTTTCTTGCACATCACCCTGATCTGCATTTTAAGTTTACCTTAATAGCAATGATGTTGATGAAAGTGTTGTATAATATCAGCACATTGCCAACACACTGGCTTACACCAGCCAAAGTTTCATGATCACAACTTAAAGCAGCATTGAGCTAGAGCACCATTTGTACATCAGTACAAAATGACCGAAATTGTAACCCCCACAGTTCCGCAGTGGGTGGAGCTAGAGGGGTGAAATTTTGGGTGAAAACTCAAAACACCTGATATATTAACGTGTCAAAATTTTATAACCGTAGCTTACCCCTAGCGCGAATGGCGAGCACTGCCCGGGGACTTTTCAGCCCGACCATGTACTTATGTCTTAGTCAATAACACCAGGAGAGATACTTATGAACGCACTTTCACAATAAAGAAAAATATTAAAAAAGAAGAAGGCGGAGTCAGGTACAACAAACATGTTTCATGCCTGAAATCATTTTTTTTGGAACACTTTTATTTTTTGATTGTGACCTCATGTACATATCACGATGGAGTGTTTCTTTCAGAAAAATGCATAGCATGCGGTCAGCAGAGTATAGCACACAAATCAAGCTAGATCACAAGCAAAGTAAGCTTAGAAGATGTACATAAGCTCATCTGGTATTGGGGTTTACCAGATGGAGATAGGGTTTTGAATGTGGCCTTGGGGGATAAAGCTTGTTTTTTTGTGTTGCTTTGCATTTTTTGTTGTTACTTTTTGTTTGGGCGGTTTTATTGCAAAAAAAATGAAAAAGTCTGCTCCAGATTTTAATTAGGTAAAAATTTGAATTGCTAGCACTAACCCATATCTACATCGTGTCCAAAAATTATCCAAAAAGCTCCAGTAGTTTTCGAAATATAAATTGAAATAAAAATTTCGCTATTTGACGGCAATTCCAACGAGAAATGTTACCGACAAATAGCGAAATTTGAAATTTTGATTTATATTTTAAGAACAACTGGAGTTTTTTTTTGGGTACTTTTTGGACACGATGTAGATATCAGTTAAATTTTTTTTCAAATGCAGATTAATCAACACGGTTGAATGATTTTATTAAATTTTAATGTGAATTTGAATTGATGAAAGTTACAATTTGAAAATTTCGAAAACTAAAACACATATAGCATACATAAATAAGAGTAGGCTGGATGTCGCCATGTCGCCATTTCATTTTTCACAGAAGTCACGGTGAAAACTAGTGTGTGTAGGGCCAATATAAATGAGATATTTTTTTCTGTAAATATATTTTCTTCTCACAAATCAAATATCGTTAAAACTCTCTGAAAAAAGCTGGCGAAAAAAAAGGTGATATTTGAAAAATACAAATCTCCCATAAATCTCAAATACGATAAAAATATAAATAATGTTCCACTGCTATTCATAAAATAATGACCGAGAAAAGTGGCTTTGGAAAATTGCCAAGTGTAGTAGTTGATTGAACCAGTTCAATCAACTACTACGCAACTACTACGCTAGTACGCGTTTTCGACGCGTGTCTGAAGTATACCAGAGTTGCGAAAGCGTATTTACGCTTACCCGAAATACCCGGGTAAATGGGTATTTATACTTACGCTTACGCTTACGCTTTCATAAAATACCTGTACGCTTTATTACGCTTTCCCGGCCGAAATACCCGGGTACTAAAAGCGTAAAAAACTTTTCACACGGCCCAGTTTTACGGTTTTCAAAAAGCGTGAAACTACAAAAAAAAAACAATAAGAACGACAATGCGTACCAAAACAAATTACTGCGTGTGTGCATAAACACACTGAAAATGGTGGCACATGTATAAATTGTGCTAAAATTCTGTCGCCTGCAGACAGACTAGGTGGCGTCAGAGTAGAAATTTTTGGGGCGACGATGGATTCCGACAACAGCACTTACCGTATTACCACGAAATACACCTGTGGTGGTTTATTTCGCCAGCAAAATTTTAGGGGGGTTGTGTTTTAGGGGGTGGTGATAGTGTTGATGAAATGATGTGAAAAAATGAATGGAAATGATATATTTATAAAGTCGTCTAAAAGTGAAAGCTAGGGTGTTTCCCCATGCTCAACAGCAGGAGCACTTTCTAGAAATGTTTTACGCTTACGCTTTTTTTACGCTTTCCTAGGTATTTTAAAAATACCTTACGCTTTTTGTATCCATACTCAAAATCTGGAAAGTGTATTTACGCTTACGCTTTCCAAAAATACCGGTATTTTAACAACTCTGAAGTATACTCGGCGTACGTGATACTCTGCCCTCGCACTGATTTATGTCTCGTGTTGGAAGCGTGCCAATGATTTTTAAATCATGTGATTTCCGTAAAAATATGAAAAAAATTCATCGATGTGAATATGTTAATGAATAACATTATAACAACAATCAATTTTGTCATCTTTTTATGAAACTCGGACGCGTTAACCATCGTTGGCACACTTCCAGCGGGAAACACGCGTGCAGAGTGTAAAGTAATCGAAGTATACGACAAAATAGCTTCGATTAACACCCGAGGGGTTTTACTTGAATTGACTTGAAAAGCGTCCAAAGGCTGTTCCGCGTATTTACAGGGTGTGCCAATCTTTTTGAATATCTAAAAATGAAAACACTTGAAAAGTGCAATAAGTCGAGAAAAAGTTCCATATTCATGAGAAAAAGTGACGAAAAAGTCCATGCCAAATTGCGGACGAATCGTGCCTGTCGCTCAAGAGTTATAGACGTTTGAAAATTGTTTACTGTGGTCCACATCTGTGACACTCGAGCGACAAGCACAATTCATCTGCCATTTGACATGCATTTTCGCCTAGGTGGAATGTTTACTTGACCACTTTTGTTTATGAATGTGGAACTTTTTCACTTTTCAAGTGTTGTCGCAGAAAATCGTGTAAAAGGTGCCTTCAAGTGACACGAATTGTCATTCAGAAATGATTCACTTGACCTGAGGACCTCCTACACAAATATGACTTTAATTGCCACTTAACACATTCCTTGGCACTTGTCCATTTGCGGAATTGGCAACTGGCATATCATATCCAAATTTATTAATGCAAACGTAGATGTAAATCAAAATAATTGAAAATGAAAATGTGTCATGCAAATTGAATAATTCCTGCATACTGCAAATTGCATGCTTTTCCCCATGAAATGTGCGTAGAAATATGGATGTCAAATGGAATAATACGGAGCTGTCAGTTCAATTATTTATTTACCCAAAATGTTATCCCAAAATCAGCATGTTTCAATAAATACCTGTCACTGCATCCAAAAGAGTAGGTCCCAAAATGAAATAAAATTTAATGGATACTTGATTTCTGTGTGGATATACCGATCGATTTCACACTTTACGAAGACTGTGACCATATTTTTTGAATAAATCCACGTGGAAAATTTTGTGGAAAACGTGGTAAAAACAAC
The DNA here is from genome assembly GCA_964036195.1 of Sphaerolaimus hirsutus. Classification (NCBI taxonomy): domain Eukaryota; kingdom Metazoa; phylum Nematoda; class Chromadorea; order Monhysterida; family Sphaerolaimidae; genus Sphaerolaimus; species Sphaerolaimus hirsutus. Next base: position 2,032,369 of record OZ038457.1, read on the forward strand.
GTTTAAAAAAACGCAAGCATGAAGACACTTTTTTCCAAAATTGCCAAAAAAAAAATTAGTATGGTTGAGCACTAGTTATGGTGCAATTTCTTGCATGCAACCACACAATTTCACATACACGTACAATCAGTGGTGGTTTTCATTAGTTTTTGAGTCATTTTTAGTGTAAAAGCTTCCATTTGTTCGCTATTGTGTAATAACTAGCAGGATTCTCTCCGACCTTCGGTCGGGTTTTGTGGTTCTCTACAATTAATACCATTGGAGAAAATATGATACTTTAGTTAAGTTTGCACACATGCTAGGCATGTGTTTTGAAATGCGGTATGTAATCTACCAACAATAACAAGACCAATACCAAAGATGCAATGTTTTGGAATGGATTTTTGTAAACTTCTGTAAAATGGTTGGGCATGAAACTCGGTAGTAAAATGTAGACAGTTTGCGATTTGGTATGATGGTGTGCAGTGTGCATTCTGTGTGGTATAGGTTTTGTGATATGATAGTGTGGTTTTTGCAAGGTGTCAAACTTTGTTGTAATCTTCAATTGGTTACATTTGTGCTTTGCTGTTCTTTTTGTGTTTGTAAATCCTTGTGGTATAAATTGTAGAGAACCACAAAACCCAACTGAAGGTTGGAGAGAATCCTGCTATAGGTACCCACTACTCAGAGGCTTGCAAAAACTGACACCCCAATGGGGACCCCCCTCCAAATGGCACCCCCTGGGGAACCTCCCAAAAGTGGCACCCCCTGGGAACCGCCCAAAAATGGGACCCCCTAGGGCCCCACAAATATGGCACCCCCTGAGGACCACCAAAAAATGGCACCCCTTAGGGACCCCCCAAAAATGGCACCCCTTAGGGACCCCCCAAAAATAGCACCCCTGGGGACCCCCCAAACATGGCACCCCCTAGGAACCCCCACAAAAATGGCACCCCCTGGGGACCCACCCAAAGTTGGCTCCCCCTGGGGACTCTACAAAACCCAACTGAAGGTTGGAGAGAATCCTGCTTTAGGTACCCACTTCTCAGAGGCTTGCAAAAACTGACACCCCAATGGGGACCCCCTCCAAATGGCACCCCCTGGGGAACCCCCCAAAAGTGGCACCCCCTGGGAACCGCCCAAAAATGGGACCCCCTAGGGCCCCACAAATATGGCACCCCCTGAGGACCACCAGAAAATGGCACCCCTTAGGGACCCCCCAAAAATGGCACCCCCTTGGGACCCCCCAAAAATAGCACCCCCTGGGGACCCCCAAACATGGCACCCCCTAGGAACCCCCACAAAAATGGCACCCCCTGGGGACCCACCCAAAGTTGGCTCCCCCTGGGGACTCTCCAAAAATGGCACCCCCCTGGGGACCCCTCTCAAAATGGCACCCCATATGGACCCCCCCCGCAAAAAAAAATATAGCACCCCCCTGAGGACCACCAAAAAATGGCACCCCTGGGGACCACCCAAAAAATGGCATCCCATGTGGACCCCCTTTAAATGGCACCCCCATATGTACCTCCAGAAAATGGCACCCCCTGGAGACCCCCCAAAAATGGCACCCCATGGGGACCCCCTCTAAATCCTGTAAACACAGCCCCTAGTTTGGAAACTCCTGTAAACTCAGCCCCTAATTTGGAAAATGGTATGAATATTTCAAAAAATCACTATCATCAATCCACAAATGCATCAATTCACAATTTTCAATTTTTTAGCCCCAGGGGTTAGACTTAAAAAGTTATGGTAATGTAGAGTAGAAATGGAGTGCACATCTCAAATCAGTGCAATAAAAAACCCACAAATGCATCATTTCACAAATTGAAAGTTTTTGTGCCCAGGGGTTCATTATCAGGGTTTTAGTAATGTGGTGTCAAAATGGAGTGCATATTTGAAATCGCTACAATCAGAAACCCACAAACACATCATTTTATGATTTGAAAATTTTTGGCCCTGGGGGTTCATTTTCAGGGTTATGGTAATGTAGTGTCAAAATGAAGTGCATATTTCAAATCAAGGCAATCAAAAAGCCACAAATGCATCATTTCACAATTTCTAATTTATTAGCCCCATGGGTTCAATTTAAGGCTTACAGTAATGTAGAGTTGAAATTGAGTCATTTCAAATCAGTGCAATTAGAAACCTGCAAAATGCATCATTTCACAATAAGAAATTTTTGGGTCTAGGGGTTCAATTTCAGGGTTTTAGTAATGTAGTGTCAAAATGGAGTGCATATTTGAAATCGCTACAATCAGTAACCCACAAATGCATCATTTTATGATTTGAAAGTTTTTGGCTTAGGGGGTTTATTTTTATGGTTATGGTAATGTAGTGTGAAAATGAAGTGCATATTTCAAATGAGTGAAATCAGAAACCTGAAAATTTATGATTTCACAAATTGAAAGTTTTTGGCTCCAGAGGTTCATTTTCAGGGTTATGGTTATGTAGTTTTCAGGGTTATGTAGTGTCAAAATGGATTGCATATTTCAAATCAGTGCAATTAGAAACCCACATCAAATCATTTCACAATTTCTAATTTTTTAAGCCCTGGGCATATTTGAAATTGCTACACTCAGAAACCCACAAATCCATCATTTTATGGTTTGAAAGTTTTTGGCCCAGGGGGTTCATTTTTAGGGTTATGGTAATGTAGTGTCAAAATGAAGTGCATATTTCAAATGAGTGCTTTCAGAAACCCGAAAATGCATCATTTCTCAAATTGAAAGTATTTGGCCCCATGGGTTCATTTTTAGGGTTATGGTAATGTAGTGTCAAAATGGAGTGCATATATCAAATTGGTGCAATCAGAGACCCAAATTTGAAATCAGTGCAATCAGAAACCCAAAAATGAATGATTTCACAAATTGAAAGTTTTTGGCTCCAGAGCTTCATTTTCAGGGTTATGGTTATGTAGTTTTCAGGGTTATGTAGTGTCAAAACAGAGTGCATATTTCAAATCAGTGCAATTAGAAACCCACATTGAATCATTTCACAATTTCTAATTTTTTAAGCCCTGGGCATATTTGAAATCGCTACACTCAGAAACCCACAAATCCATCATTTTATGGTTTGAAAGTTTTTGGCCCAGGGGGTTCATTTTAGGGTTATGGTAATGTAGTGTCAAAATGAAGTGCATATTTCAAATGAGTGCTATCAGAAACCCAAAAATGCATCATTTCTCAAATTGAAAGTATTTGGCCCCATGGGTTCATTTTTAGGGTTATGGTAATGTAGTGTCAAAATGGAGTGCATATATCAAATTGGTGCAATCAGAGACCCAAATTTGAAATCAGTGCAATCAGAAACCCAAAAATGAATGATTTCACAAATTGAAAGTTTTTGGCTCCAGAGGTTCATTTTCAGGGTTATGGTAATGTAGTGTCAAAATGAAGTGCATATTTCAAATGAGTGCAATCAGAAACCCAAAAATGCATCATTTCTCAAATTGAAAGTATTTGGCCCCATGGGTTCATTAACGGGTTATGGTAATGTAGTGTCAATGGAGTGCATATATCAAATCAGTGCAATCAGAAACCTAAATTTGAAATCAGTTCAATCAGAAACGCAAAATTGCATCATTTCACAAATTGAAAGTTTTTGGCCCCAGTGGTTCATTTTCAGGGTTATGGTAATGTAGTGTCAAAATGGAGTGCATTATATATCAAATCAGTGTAATTAGAAACCCACAATGCATCATTTCACAATTTGAAAGTTTTGGCCCCGGGGGCCTCACTTAAGGATTATGGTAATGTTATTGTTAACTCCCATAAACTCAGCCCCTAATTTGGCAAACACCCATCAACTCAACTCCCATAAACTCGGCCTCTAATTTGTGAACTTGTGTCAACAGCCCCTTATTTTTAAACTTCTGTCAACTCAACCCTAATTTATAAACACCCATCAACTCAACCCTGAATTGTAAACTCAGCCCCTAAAAACTCAAGTCAACCCCCTATACATGTGCAATTGCATTCTTGGGAAGCAACTTTGCCATCTACTAACCCTGTTTGTCAAGATTGTGGATCGTGTTTGTAAAGGGCATTTGTACTAATAAATAGTGACTGCATTGTGTGCAAAAACACACACGAATTGGGCACAATGATGCCTGTGATTGTGTGTCCTATCTTTTACATTATGCATACCTAGCACGCAATTCTTTCACAATTGTATATGTTTTGATAAGCCGTGATATGCTAGTGTAGTATATAATATATCCAGCCAATGTGCCCCACATATTTACTTCTACAGTGTGAAACATCACCATCATCAACATAAATATTAGCCTTCTCTTATAACCTTATTTAAGCACCATTCCATGTCCAACTTCACTTGAAATAATAATGAATATTTGACAAAAAGCTATATTTTTATAACATCCCCTCTGGAAAAAAAGTATTTTGATTTTTAAGTGTTTTTTTTAAACGAATTTTTGAATTTCGAACTTTTTCCGAAAATAGTTTTCAAATTTTCGAATCTTTTTGATTACTTTTATTAAAAAGTTTTAAAACTGGTCATCGAAAAAGCAACGTTTTTTCCTGGTGACTGAAAACAATTGTTTACATGGCACATCATATTTAAACATAGGGCATTTACCGTACTTTCTCCAATTACCCCCCGGGCAAAATGTTCAAACACGACATGCGGATACCGTATTTCCTCGAATTACCCCCGGGGGGTTATTTTTTTCAGAGTGAAAATTTTGAGAGAAAGACGTGAAAAATGCAACAATAACGACCATTTATAAGTTTTTACAGCCTTATATAAGGATGTAGATGGTATAAACGATGTTGTAACGTATCACAGTAAGTGTTTTGAACGTCTGTTATGCATTTCCCGGACCACAAATTCATAGTGCCCATTTTGAGGGGGGGGTATTTCGAAGAAATACGGTAGATACGTACCTAAATGACAAGCATAAGATAGGGAAGAAACTAGGGGGAGTCACTGGTGAAGCATGCCCACTTTCACATGCCTAAGAATGCATGAGATTGAATTGGCAAATAAGCGGCTTATGGTCATCCGACAATGTCGCTTTCGTATGAATGCATTGCCACTACGCACGCTACTTTACTAACACCAGTAAACACAAAATTGAGTGCTCGTAAATCAGCTGTGTATTTACGCTTTACGCGACGTATTTATTTGAGTTTTTAACAGTTTTGGTTCACCTTGTAATCTTCAGTTGGCGTGGATTCGCGCGTCAATAATGGCGTGTACACTTTATCGAACGGTTTCTTTGATGAAAACGGTATTGCAACTGGCATAAATCTTAAAATGGTATAATTCTCCCACAAAATACCGTATATCCTCGAATAAGTCGCAGAAAGAATTTTTTTGCAGCTAATGTTCACAAGCATTGATTTCATTGCATGAATTATGAAATTTCAACCCTACTCATACAATATATTGATCATGAACAGGGTTGGCAAAATCTCAGAAAAAAATAAAAATAAAATGGAAAATTGAAGAATAAAATAAAATAAAATAAAATGGAAAATTAATAAAATACAAATACAATTTGACTAAAATTTGAATTTTAGTAAAACTTTACTAAAATTGTACAAAAATTCGACTTTTTGTACAATTTTACTAAAATTTTACGAAAACTCGAGTGTCTGTAATATTCTGTAAAAAGTTTTCTATTCTGTTGCTTAAGTTTCTAGCTGCCCAATTTGCAGTACTAGTGCCTTGTTGTTAACGATGGCAAAAAAAGATTCGAAAATTCGAAAATATTTTCGAATTTTCGAATTTTTTCATAATTTTCGAATTTTTATTCCACCCCTGGAAAAAACACTTAAAAATCGATTTATTTTTTAAAAAATTCGAAAATTCGAAAATTCGAAAATAGTTTTCGAATTTTTCAGGGAATTCAAGGTGACAAAAAGAGATCTTAAGTACAGCGTGCTAAATAAAGCGACAATTTATATGCGGTGGGTTTGAAAAAGTCTCGTGTAACGAAAAAACAAACATTGAAACGAAAAAAACGTGTAACGAAAAAACATTGAAATGGCATCCGTGAGGGCAGCAGCGGACTCCATCTATTTATGACATCTATTTAGGAATGCAGAGAGCCGCCCAAACAATTAGAACCGCGGCGCTCTACTTCCGCGGATAAAGACTCCGGTCCATCAAAAAATCGCTCGCGGGTCTTCCGAGGGGAAGTCACAAACATTTTTGGAAGGCATTCTGCCCCAGTGAAAATGGTGCAAACTGGTCCACACAAGTGTTTCTACCATTTATCATGTTAAAGTGATATAAAATTGTCATGTCATGGTTCACTTACAGTGAAATTAAGGTTAAAAGGGGCTCCAAACATGAAAACAGCCCAAATACTGTGTTTTAAGCTTCAAATTCAATCTTTTTCTGAAAAAATTCGAAAATTGCCAAAAAAGATTCGAAAATTCGAAAATTAAATTCGAAATTCAAAAATTAATTTGGGAAAAAATTCGAAAATTCGAAAATTCATTTTAGAAAAAACACTTAAAAATTTAAATACTTTTTTCTGGGAGGTTTGCCATCGTTACTTGTTGTTGCTTTCATCGATGTGATTGAAAAATATTTTGCTCAAAATTGCAAATTTTGACATCTTTTGATATATTTTCACCTCAAAAATCACTATTTTATCAGATTTTCCCCCATTTTCTTCGTTCCATACCTTGAAAAAGCCTATATATTGAACCCCGCAAGCCCCCCCTGAAAAATAACAAATTTTTTGTTATCATTTCCTTGGGAAGAGCACTTAATTCTGGATTAAGCAAGGATCAAAATTCAAGATACCTACGTCGCAACCCATGTCACAAGTTTACATTAAAAATTTGTATTCATCTGCATGCTTCTAGCGTGCACATCGCTTTATGGTCTTGCATCCAAGATTCTGATTTTTTGTAAAATTTTTGTAAAATATTTGTAAAATTTCTGTAAAATGGTTTCATTTTATTTTATTAATGACATTTCAGAATAAAATAAAATAAAATGAAATAAATATGAATAAACTAAAAATAAAATACAATTTTAGTAAAAAGAATTTTACTAAAACCAACCATGATCATGAATGTTACTTAATATTCTGATAAAAAAATACGGTATATACTCGAAAAATCCCCCCGGGGGATTATTTTTTTGTCAGACTTTTGTGAGGGGGGATTTTTCGAGAGAGGGAATTAGGTATTCAAGGGGGGAATTATTATTCCGTTAAAAATTTCAAGCATGTATCTAGTAACTCATGAAATTTCATGAAACTCTATTTCATGAAATATGCTTTATGTACAAAATAACGTGCTTTTTTGTTCAAATTAGACACAAAAACTTTATCATATGGCTTAGAAGGGGGGATTATTCGAGGGGGGGAATTATTTTTTCCTCGCTGCTCTAACAGGGGGCAATTATTCAAGGGGGGAATTATTCAAGGCGGGGGGATTATTGGAGTATATACGGTAACTCCCCCATCGAAAAACCCCCCTCTCGAATAAGTCCCCCCTAAAAAAGTTCTGACGAAAAAAACTCCCCGGGGAATTATTCGAGGATATACGGCATTTTGTGGGAGAATGATATCATTTCTAAGATTTTTAAAATGCAAGTTGCAACACAGTTTTCATCAAAGAAACAGTTCAATAACGTGCACACGCCATTGGCGCTACACACACTGGATGTCAACTGTTTCGGTGTCAACTCGATTTCGGTTGAATTTAGGTAGCAGGATAACTTTGAAGGATATTATTCATTAGCGGCAATGTCGAACAGGAATTTATATTGCCATGTGCATTTGAACACGGTTTCGCGGCCCATAAACTAACAATTTATGAAATGTCAACTGGGCCGACAGTTTTTCATAAATTTTTAGTTTATGGGCCGCGAAACCGTGTTCAAATGCGCATGGCAATATAAATTCCTCTTCGACATTGCCGCGTGTGCCCTTAAAAACTGTCCTGCAAGCTACAGTGTCATAAAATCGAGTTGACACTAAAACAGTTGACATCCAGTGTGTGTGGCACCATTATTGACGCTCGCAGCGCAGGGCCGATTAAGGGTCGATGTCGATTTAAGTAAATATATTGTAGAAATCAATTAGGCGGAGTCCTGTTTTGCATTAAAAGTGATCGCCGGCTTTTGACGATCACTTAATACCCGATTATCCGGGCGGCGTGAGCTCAGAGTTGTCAAAAGTACTGAAGTTTTTTTAAGGAAGTAAACGTAATGTATTTTACGTAAGACACCTGGGTACAGAAAACGTAAAGAATATTTTTAGTTTACGCTGCGTAAAAGGTGACTAAACGAATATTTTTACTCAGGTAAAACATAAACGCAAGCATTTTTTTGATTTTGTACCCAGGAAAACATAAACGTGAGTAAGAGTAAAAATGAGAGTCCTCACAACTTCGATCATTTTCGCTGCTGTTTCAATTCATTTGTCGTTTCTGCCTTTTATGAAACCGATAAATTTCTCTGAATTACCTTTTCTGTACTCTCCTACTTTCAGAAAGTATGCGTAAAGGTGAGTACAGGTATTTTTTTCTGGAGGAAACGTAAACGTATTTAACCAGTACTCGAGTATACGTATTTTTGAGTAAACGTACAGTAATTGTGATAGGAACAATATCAAGCCTGCGCAGATGCTGCACAGAACTCCAGTGCAAACAAAAACGATCAGCGCGCACAGTGCAAAAATTATCATTCCATCATTATCGAGTCAAATGCGCAAATGCAAAGTTGGCACTGATCCAAAAAATGTAACATACCGCTGAAGAACAGAGGAAAGAATATTCACTATTAAACAGACGAAAATCACCTACTGATTTATCAGTATTGATTTATCACCTACTGATTTATTGGAAATGAAATTTTAGAAATGATCATTTGTGTTCAACTAGTTAGAATCAAAAGTCACTCGATTTTTCGTCGTAACATCACATTTTACGTTACCCTGTAACTTCAGCTAGATGTAGAAATCATGATATATTGCAAGTGTATACTGATCGGACTGAATGCTTTACATAGAATGTTACCATAATTTGTTGAATAAAGTCACGTGAAATACTGCGCACCAAATTCACTGTTTGTGAGGAAAATGTAATATAATGAAAAGTCCTTTTACTTTTTCAGATGGAAAACTATATAGGTAATATTTAATAAGTTTTGCGGTCAGTGCGGCTAGAACTAACCCGTGCTGTGCTAACAGATAGAAAAATATAATAACCGGTTGGCATACGCATCAGTGCCCGCAGGGAAATGCATGAAGTAGTGAAGTGCTCAGCAGAGTTGATAGTGGGTACTAGTGATGGAAAAGCGCCAGGAAAAACGGCGCCAAGCGCCAAGGGCGCCATGGCGCCATTCGAAATAATGGCGCCGGACGCCAGATGGCGCCACAGAGAAGGGCGCCAAGCGCCAATGGCGCTGGCGCCCTTTGGCGCTGTTAAAGGGCGCCAGCGCCATGGCGCCATTCCATCATTAGTGGGTACTTACTTTTACTCGCGTAAAACTGCGCTTAGTGTAAATACTCATGGTACATTACTTCAATTGTACCTGTACCCATCTGGATGCGTACTTTTTCATGAGTACTGGGTGCTTCAGCCTATTTCAGAAAATTCAGAACATGCACTCAAAAAGACAAAAACGGACTGTCTATGCCTGCATTCATACATAGGTATATTCACATGTATTTCTGTCTTAGAATGCAGGCATAAATAGGTATATAAATTAATGTATGCAATCAACTTGTGATGCATGTTTTGCATTGTTAACACTGAGAAAATTATTTCTTTGGTTGAACTTTTAAATTTCTACCAAATTTACTACCCATATTCCATAAAATACCTGGAAAGATACACCTTATAATTTCAATTATACACCTACATAAGAAAATACTTTTACACGATTTTACCCAGGTACCGGGTAAAAAAGTATTTACTCATATGCATATTTTGGGCAAGAGTAAAAATCAAAGTATTTACTCATATGCATACTTTTGAAAAAGTTTGGTACTCATAACAACTCTGGTGCTCAGTGATTAGTGTCGCTGCACATAACACAAATTCATATGAACATGCAGACCTAGGGTAGAGTTCGACACGGGTTCAGATAGATGGGTAAATCGCTCCTCCGGTGGTATACATAGCTGAAAAATATTCTGGGGGTTGGATAAGGGCAAGGGGGGTTCAATATATAGGCTTTTTCAAGGTTTGGATAAAGAATTTTTTTCTCAAAATCGGTTAAAATAACAGAAGTATGTTAAAAACAGCTAAAGTAGGCCAAAATAGCTAAAAAGTAGATATTATCCAAACTAGTGATTAACATGGAAAGAGAAAAATGTGAAAAATTAGCGAGCTTGAGTAAAAATTTGGTCAAAATCACTAAAAATTAGCTCCATATAGATAGATAGCTGAGCGATTTGGGAGGAGGACTTGTTCAGGGGATAGTGGCCCAAAATTTTGCTCCAGGGTAGATAGAAGCTGAGCGGCTCCTGAGATAAATACCTAGATAAAGCTGAAGCGTAAGATAAGTATCGGGTTCGTGTCGGATTCGTGTCGGGTTCGTGTCGGATGCAAGTCGGGTTCGTGTCGAATTCGTGTCGGGTTCGTGTCGGGTTCGTGTCGGATGCGAGTCGGGTTCGTGTCGGGTTCGTCTCGGTTCAGGTCAAAACCCCAAAACTCAGAGACAGACCGCGGCACGAGTAGAGTACCATAATATTTAATACGGAAGACAAAATCCCCGGCCAAATCTCGGGCTCTCAGCTCAACTGACATTTCGGATTACAAGGGAAATCTATCACTCGCCATTGAAAGAAGCACAAAGTGCATGTGGTCGCGTACCAGAAAATGCATGCTTGAATGCGTCGCATGGAATCACGAGAAGTATAGAAAGAAAGCTGACAAATATTTAGCGAAAATTCTTGGATTGCGTTTGATCACAGTAATTTGATACAATAATGGAATGAATCCTACGCGCATAGAGGTTACACATTAAGACATCGCGTACAAATATGTAAACTCGGCAGACAGCGAAATATGCGTCTCAAGTACAGGGGTGGGCATCTTCAGTTACCGCTGGAAAAACGCGATAGCTTGAGCTACGGTTGGGCTATCACAGTGAAATTTAAACACAATAGAGTAGACTCCACAGGACACCTATTCTGAAGTTTGCAACCCAAACGACCACATTTTGGGCGAGTTGTGGAACACACAGTTTTTTTGTGTAATTTTGTGACTTGACCCCCCTTATCTCGAGACTGGGGGACTATTCAAGAAAAAAAATTTGGTCGTAGCCCCGACCCCAAACCTCAACATTCTCAAAGGGCATCAAAATCGGCCAATGTACGACAGAATGGGAGGACACCAAAGACTGGTGACCCCCCCCCCCCCCCCTCAAATGCCACCCTCGATTTATCCTGTGGGTGACGCCAATTCACAAAATTACACTAAAAACTGTGTGTTCCACAACTCACCCAAAATGTTGCGGTTTGGGTTGCAAACTTCAGGATAGGTGTCCTATGGAGTCTACTCTATTGTGTTAAAATTTCATTGCGATAGCTCAACCGTAGCTCAAGCTATCTCGTTTTTCCAACGGTAACTGAAGATGCCCACCCCTGTATGTCTTAGTGGATAAAGCGCGACCGGGATACTTATGCACACACTTTCACAGAAAAAATTTTACAAAAAAAGTGTAATCGCAAGCAACAAACGTTTTTTCCTAAACATTCTTTTTCTTCTCTTTCAAACAAAATTTATTTTTTGGGGGTGATGTTGGTGTTGGTACTGGTGGTGATGGTGTTTTCCTTCAGAAAAATGCACGCTTCGTAAATACGCCGAGTACCTACGTGCAGCAGTTGATTGAACTTACCACAATATTTTTTGTAGTAATTTCAATCAACTATACTACATAGGTACAAATTATATATTTACAGAAACGTAACGTTTCGTAACGTTTCACAGGTCCCGTAAATTAGGTGGCCGTACATTGCTATAAAGAAAACTTCTAAATGAAACTACTTGTCACTCACTTCCCACTCAAAACTACACTTATTAAACCAAACTATCTACTATACTTGTCAAATCCTGTAAAATGTCAAATGTTAAAGTGTCAAGTTATGCAAAATGCCCTGCGACAAACGTACGTTTGTCATCTATCCGGCCATTTTACATGACTTTTGAATTTTGCATGACATTTTACAGTGTCTTCTGGGCCAGTCCCAAGCCCTGTAAAGTGTAAAGTAAAGTGTCAAATGTAAAGTCAAATGCAAAGTAAAGTATCAATCAAAACAAAAAAGAAAAGATTTTATTACTGAACTTTGCATGACAATTGACAGTTTACTTTGCATTTGACTTTACATTTGACACTTTACTTTGCATTTGACTTTACATTTGACACTTTACTTTACACTTTACAGGGCTTGGGACTGCCACCCGGGATTGACCCCAACCCGACAGACACAGCCCGATCAAAATTTTTTTTCATATGCAAAGAATGTGAGTAGGCTAATTAAATTTGTCTGGTGGATAAATATAATTATGTTGACACGTTTTTAATTAAACCTAAAACATCAAAACAAACGACTTTGGAATTGAAAATGTTACCGCTCTAAAAAAACTATTTCAATTGACTTTTTGCGCAATTGTAACAGAATTGAGTTGACATGCAAAATAATTATTCAACCAACCCAACTATGATTTGTCCATTTCACACGGCACGAGTTTCATTGGACTGTTTCATTCGGGCGAATTTTCATTCATATGGCATGTTGTTGTTTCAAACATCTAAGACACTCAAGGTTGATAAAAATATCAGTACCTAGCTCACACACGAGTCACGATGACAAACAAAAATCAACTATTCGAAAATCTTTGACGCTTTTAAATTTTAGATTTTTTAGATTTTTGAATATTCATTCCACCACGAGAAAAAAAAACACTTGAAAGATGTTTTTTCCCAGAAAAATTCGTGAATTAGACGTATTTTCGCATTGTTTTGGTAGTTTTGGTTGAAAATGTAAGAAAACTAAATAAAATTTTTGTTTCATGTGTATCCATCGTGGCGAAAAAATGTGCAAATGTGCCTGCGGTAAAATAACAGTATGGAAGCTCGCAAAACATTGAGATGTGTTCAGAATTGACTAGAAAAATTCTGATATGCGATAATCTAGTGGAAAAGTTACGAACATTCGAAATAAATTCCTAAAATTGAAATAAGAAAATTTCTTTAAAAAAAATCTAAATTAAAAAAGTCATTTTAGAAAAAAACGTTTAAAAATGAAAACACCTTTTTGCCTTAGAGTTTGCCATCGTTACACCTGGCTCAATCGACAGATAAATAACAGAGATATACCTTTCAATTTGTAGTATTATAACACTTGCGCCTACGCAACAAAAACGTGTCAAGTATAATTACAGTCACAATAACAACAAGATGATTGCAGAAACAGAATGAGTGTCTAGTTGCCCATACTATCACAAGCATTTTAACTACCGCACGTGAATCACTCAGTTTATTAGTTGTGAAAGCGTGCACCTATTTAACATCTATGAGCATATAACATCCATGCAGTTTTTACTTTATCTTTGCTTACACAGTTTATAGCAATGGGAAATTAACAATCTAATATGGAAAATTGCAAGGCAAAAATAAATACATGGACTGGTTGATGTCTACACAGATGGAAACATGTGCATTGTGAGAATATTTCAGATATTATAGTCGGCAGACATGATACTATACAATGAGTCGCATGATGTCATATCATGCACGCTGTATCCAACCCGTAGAACTCTGTTTTGGTGACTTGTGCTTACGCATATATGGAATGAAACATTTCAATTGTGCCCACACAATTCAAACCCCCGTCAAAGTGTAGTTGAGTTTTTTGGCATGATGCCATCCAAGCATCGTCTGGATCTGAAAAAATACAAAGCGGGAATGTTTTCTGAATTAAAATTTTTGAATGTAACAAGTTTTCGTCAAAATGAATCGATAGCGTGTAACTTTTCTAAATATGAATTAGATTAAACGTAGGTAAACGTATGATCAAAAATTTGCAGCACCTATCAGCACAAAAATTGGAGTAAACGAGTGCGTAAAGAACAGCACATTCTCATTTTCCTTCTTACTATCTTTATATTTTCTTTTTTACTAAATTCCTTTCTCGTTCGCTCTACAAGAACAAAATATAACTTTCCAATTTTGTAGAATGATATGTCTGTCGACTATACGTATTGACATATTCACGACCCACTGTGCACCGTTTTTCTACCGTATTTAAGATGTATCGCACTTCACTGTTCAGTAAGATGTTGAATTTCATTGACGCTCAGCAAAGGGAAACATAAGTGGACCAAACCTGTATAATATCATGTCTGCCAACTATACTGCAAGTGCAAGGTGCAGGCTGTATGATGAAAAATTCAGCACCAGAAAAATGATTTAAAACAAGTATGTTTTAATGATATGCAGTGTCACAGCACTAACAATGGCAAACACTTTGGGAAAAGTTTTCAAATTTTTCAAGTGTTTTGTTCTAAAATGATGTTTTGAAAGTCATTGAAATTTGGTTTTGGATTTTCTATTTTTAATTTTTTTCAATTTTTTAACAAAATTATTGCATTTTTGAATTTTTCAGATTAATTTTAAATACATCATTGTATTATACAGCCTTCCAAACTGTCACAACAGATACATTTGCATATTTTTGTTCTACTGCTGTGAAACTGACGTTTTCATCATATGAAATCTGCATTGTCAACAAAAATTGCAGAAAATAATTGAAAACACTTGTTGAATTTCTGAATTTTCAAATTTTTTCAAGAAAAGTTGGTTTTTAAGTGTTTTTATAGTGGTGAAATAAAAATTTTCAATCAAATTTGAGAATTTTTGTTTGCCATCATTACACAGTACTGTGGTCAAATTGAATTTGAACAGTAAGATGTGCATCATAGTGCAGATAGTGAATCTTTCATATGAATGCATCAGGCATCTTACATATGAATTGAATCTGTTGTCAAGTCTCACATGAGGGAACCACAAACTGAACTGATATTCACATGGTTTGTAAATTGGCACTTGGTGGCACCCTTTTACAAAGGAACCATTTCTTGGGTGGCACAGTTAGTTTATTGTGTCCCTTCTTTGTTAGATCCTCACTTTTTGTGAGAGTTTACACCAACATTCATCATTCATTTTTTGAATAATACCACAGAATCAGCTGGATTTGAAGGCACAAAAGGTCAAAGGCAAACAAATGTACAAAAATAAATATCTTTGTGGTGAAAGCAAGTTGGTGGCAGGTCAAAATGTATAGATCAACTTCAACTGCAAAATAAAAATATGTGATATAACCAAAATGTTTAGTTTTGTTATGTGACCAGAATGTTATGTAAGCAGTCCTACACATGCCTTTGGCACATCGGGGAGGGATTAAAATTCAGATTAAGGGGCCTTAAGATTTGAATTTCCGCTGCTTATCAGTAAGTTATTTCACCACAATCGTAATCATTGAATAACTCAGTCATGTGGAGTCTGGACATCACTAATCCTATAATACCTATACTCCAGGTTGTCTGATCTGTTTTATGTGGTGAATAGCTCAAGTCCAAATGTCCGAATTATTGATACTCGGTCAGAGTCCTGAGAAACAAACAAACAAACGAAAATGATTTAAAAACTCATATTTTGAGACCCAATCTTTTTAACTGTAGTCACAATGGTTTTAGAAATTTAAGCACGGAAATGAAACATAAAATATTCAAGTATCAGCATTTTCAAACAAGCATATTTCATTCTAAGCATTTAACGTCATTTGAAAGGCGCGCGCCACAAAGAAAAAACTAAAACAAAAAATATTCAAATATCAACATTTCAGACAAATCATTTTTCATTCTAAGCATTGTAAATATTTTACGCATCGTTTCAAGGGGCGCGCACTACAAAAACGTAAATTTCAAAAGTAGATAAAAAATTAAACTGGCAATTTTTCAGACATACCCTTTCTCTACAGTCACAATGAATTGAGAAATATGCCTTCTACTTTCAATGTTAGCCCAGGCATAAAAAAACATAAAATATTCAAATATCAACATTTTCGACAAAGCATATTTCATTCTAAGCACTGTGTAAGCATCGTTTCAAAGGGCGCGCGCTACAAAAACGTAGTTGCAAAAAAATAGGTTAAAAATTACCTAAATACACTGGCATGTAGTGCATAGAGAATGATAAACTGATACCGTATTTCCGTTAATAGAAGGGTGCCCTTCTATTTTTTCGTCAATTTTTTTACCTGCACTTAGAGTTTTTCGCCATATTTTCATGGCCATTTTTTCCAAGTTTGCCACAGATTCAACCACAAAAAAATTCATTGAGCTCATTCAACATTTGATGTTTAAATAGCACCAAATCAATGGACCAAAGCCACATAATAACAGTGTCCGCTGCCAATTTGTATTTTTCATGCATTTGGCACAATTCCAGCAGTTTTTGACCCTTCTATTGGTGACTGCACTTCTTTTTATTTCTTGGCCCCAATAAAGTCGAAAAATTGTACCTTCTTATTGGAGACCCGCCCTTTTATAAGAAATACGGTAAAAGCGCAATAAATGGTTTTCAGTCATTCTCAGCTCTTAGCAGATTTTCCCCAGACCACTAGTTAATTATCCTGTTTTACATAAATATTAAAATACGTATGTATTCAAACATGCAATTTCACGTATCTCTCTCTGTGTGCATAAAAATGATTTCTACGTCAAGGAATAAATATTCGAGTAAACATGTTTTTATTTTTCTGATTCATGTGTCTATTTTTCAAAGTAGATCATCGTATTTATTTATTGTGATGTTTTTAACCATTTATACTGACCATAATTTATTTAAGACATCTAAAATTTGATTATTGTCCCTCTAATTTATTCATAAATCATTCTTGTAATTAATTAACAACTGTATGCAATCAATGGTTGCGTAAATTTGGTCAAGTGACAAAATCTGTGCAAAACTTTCCCATGGGGAAAATAAACATATCAAATGAATAATCTGATAATCATATAAAAGTATAACATGAAAATATTAAAAAGTGATAATGTTGTTGAGAGAGTTCTTCCAGAAAACAGAAACTACCGTATTTCCTCGAAATACCCCCCCCCCCCTCGAAATACCCCCCCCCTCGTTTGACCCCCCCCCCCCCTCTCGGGACCACTATGAAACAATCACCCCCCCCCTCGAAATACCCCCCCCCCCCAAATTGAGTGTAAAGGGAACGTACATGACATATACTGCAGTTTGTGTTCTGTGTACTGCAGAACACACGTTAAAACAATGTCGGTGTCACGTTAGAACAGTGTACATACCATCTACATACTAATATTAGTCTACAGAACCTTATAAATGGCGGTTTTTGTTGCATTTTTCGACGTCTGCGTACGTTTCAGACGACTATTTCGTACTTGGTTTTCAAAAATTTTCTTGTGAAATAATAACCCCCCCCCTCGAAATACCCACCCCCTCGTTTAACCCCCCCCCCTCTCGGGACCACTATGAAACAATCACCCCCCGGGGGGTATTTCGAGGAAATACGGTAGAAGCATTTGCGCTAATTTTGCACTTGAAACTACCGTAAATCCTCGGATAAGTCCCCCCCCCTCGAAAAACTCCCCCCTCTAAGCAGGCTGAGGAAAAAATAACTCCCCCCCCCTCGAATAACTCCCCCCTATTTTATGGGTGGGAAAGGAGTCCACGTATAAAAAAACGTATTTATGTATACGTTCATTAAAAGTATGCATTATTTTGCATTTGATGCACACTAACATTGATTTCATTCCATGAATAATGGGATTTCTATACCGGCTTAGGCCTTTATGCAAGTAACTTAACCCCATTCGGATGATATACTGATCATGCTTTTTACTCAAAATTCCGACGAAAAAATAACCCCCCCCCCTCGAATAACTCCCCCCTCAAAAAATTCTGAGGAAAAAATAACTCCCCCGGGGACTTATTCGAGGATTTACGGTAACTATCAAGATTTGCTGATTTGCTGTGCACTTGTTGTGCATATTAAAATTTTGTTTTTAAGGCTTAACTGTGGCTTAACTATTTAATCAGTGGTTGCATCGTCTTGCTTCCAGAAATAATGAATTCTTCTAATATTTTGAAAAGACTTTTGCATTTTGTTCACCTCGAAAAACGACTTATTTATCAGCAAGACTTATAAATCATTTCGCAAATAGCATGTGCACTTCTTGGTTCATTAGTCAGGGCTAGTGATGGAAAAGCGCCAGGAAAAATGGCGCCAGGCGCCATTCAAAATAATGGCGTCGGGCGCCAGAGAAAATGGCGCCAGGCGCCAATGGCGCCATCTGGAAAAATGGCGCCGGGCGCCAAAGGGCGCCAGAAAAAATGGCGCCGGGCGCCAACGATAAAAATCACTATTTAAGCACGTATATCATAACAGAAGCTTTTTTAGAAGAGCAATATGTTACCGTATTTCCTCCAAATACCCCTTTAATTAAACCCCCTTCGAAATACCCCTAGGTCTGAGAGAGCTAGGAAAAAATAACCCCCACTCAACAACCCCCATCTGTAATAAGGTACATACATCATGTTTGCAATGAACATGATGTTTTAATGGCCTCGTATTAATGGACGTATTACCTCGAAATACCCATAGGGGGTTTATTTTTCCGAGTGCAAATTTCGAGGGGGCGGTTATTCGAGGGGTGTTTGTATTATTTCTAAAAAAAATTTTCGAGACAAATCGTATCGTAGTAAAGATGGGCTTTTACATACCCAAAACTGGTAATAAAAGCGACCGGTTGAAAATAAAATTTGACATTTTACCGGACATTTTACATGACCTTTGACACTTTGCATGACATTTGATTACTGATGGAAAAAGCGCCAAGCGCCAGCGCCAGGCATTTTGTTTCTGGCACAGCTAAAAAATAGGGCAAAGTGCCAAAAGCGCCATGGCGCTTTTCCATCACTACATTTAGCATTTTACGGGGTCTGGGACACTCCCCTGAGCACAAAGTGTGCAGTCAACGATCACGCTGCAGAATGACTGAACATTATACAATCAGCGCCGAGCATTCACTGGCAATTATTGGCAAAGTTTAAGCCAAAAATGTGACCTCCATTTGCAAAATGGCCGGGGGCAGTCCCAAGCCCTGTAAAGTGTAAAGTAAAGTGCCAAATGTAAAGTCAAATGCAAAGTTAAGTGTCAATAAAAACAAAAAAGAAAAGATTTTATTACTGAACTTTGCATGACAATTGACAGTTTACTTTGCATTTGACTTTACATTTGACACTTTACTTTACACTTTACAGGGCTTGGGACTGCCACCTGGTCATTGCAGCTGCAGGCAGGGGGGTCTGCAGAATTTTACCCTCAGAGGGTAAATAGCTGAAACTTTTTCTGGGGGGTTGGGAGGGGTCACGGGGACTAATTATACAGGCTTTTTGAAGGTTTAGTAGGCTGAACGGGGAAAAATCGCTAAAAAAGTTAAAAGTAGCCAAAATAGGTATGTTAAAAGTCGCTAAAAATAGGTAAATAAAAAACCAACGAATGTAGCCGAAGTAGTGATATTGAAGGTGAAAATTGGCAAAATGGAGCAAAATTGAGCTATTTTGACTTTTGAGTAGAAAAAAAATTTGAAGCTGAAAATTTGCTGCGAAAAGATAGATAGCTGAAGGATTGGGGGGGGGGGCTAGGGGATAGTAGCTGAAATTTTTCGCCTCGGGATTTATATATAGCTGGCCAATTTGGGGGTGGGCTGCCTTCTCACTGGGGACCACTGATCAGGGAGGACCGAATGCACAAAACACAAAAATTAAGCAAATAACAAATCAACATTTACATCAGGGGTCTCCTAGGGGGGGGGGGCTGGGGGGGGGCTGCCCCCCCCCCAAATCGGCCAGCTATCTATCTATCCCGGAGGCCGCTCAGCTATCTATCTATCCCGAGGCAATATTTTTGGCTACTACCCCCAAAGACCCCCCCCAAATCGCTCAGCTATCTATCTATCTGGAGTGGTTTTTGAGAAATTTTGCCCCAATTTTCGCTCAAAATCACCAATTTTCGCACCTTTTTATAGTTTTTCACCTTCAAAATCGTGCTTTCCGGCTATATACATGGTTATATACCTATTTTTAGCCATTTTATACCTACTTTTGGCTACTTTTAACTGATTCTTAGCGATTTTTTCCCCTTTCTGCCTTCTTAACCTTGAAAAAGCCTATATATTGTGCCCCCGCCAGCCCCCCCCCAGAAAATTTTTCCAGCTATCTATCCCTCCGGAGGAGCGATTTGCTATCTATCCAGCCCCCGCGAGGGCCAAAATCCTGGAGACCCCTGATTTACATCACTATTTCATTCAAACTGAATAATCGAGCAAAAGATACACATGTTGCCCAGTAAATAAATAGAAAAACACATCATTAACACGCACCATTTTGATCTGGCGCTGCCTCAGTGCGGATATTAAACTATCATTAAAATTCATTGATCATTATTCGTCAACTGCTTAGCCTACGATGAGCGGCATCTGAAAGTTTACTGACATCTGGACATGTTGTGAGTAGTGATGTAAAAGCGCCATGGCGCTCTTGGCGCTTGGCGCTATTTCGTTCTGGCGCCATTGGCGCTTCGCGCTGGTGGTCGAAGAAGCACCATGGCGCTTTTGGCGCCAAAGTCTGGCGCTTTTTACATCACTAGTTGCGAGCAGTTAGGGTGTGCTGCTAGTAGTGGAAAAGCGCCAAGTGCCAATGGCACGGTGCTTACAAACGTGACCAGTGCCATGTGACAGCCATTTATGGTGCCATCAAAAACAATGGCGCCGGGTGCCAGATCAGGGGTCTCCTGGCGGGGGGGCTGGGGTGGGGGCTGCCCCCCCCCAAATCGGCCAGCTATCTATCTATCCCGGAGGCCGCTCAGCTATCTATCTATCCCAAGGCAAAATTTTTGGCTACTACCCCCAAAGACCCCCCCCCCAAATCGCTCAGCTATCTATCTATCTGGAGTGGTTTTTGAGAAATTTTGCCCCAATTTTCGCTCAAAATCACCAATTTTCGCACCTTTTTATAGTTTTTCACCTTCAAAATCGTGCTTTCCGGCTATATACATGGTTATATACCTATTTTTAGCCATTTTATACCTACTTTTGGCTACTTTTAACTGATTCTTAGCGATTTTTTGCCCTTTCTGCCTTCTTAACCTTGAAAAAGCCTATATATTGTGCCCCCGCCAGCCCCCCCCCCAAGCCCCCTCCCCAGAAAATTTTTTCAGCTATCTATCCCTCCGGAGGAGCGATTTGCTATCTATCCAGCCCGCGCGAGGGCCAAAATCCTGGAGACCCCTGTGCCAGATAGCGCCACAGAAAATTACGCCAATGGCTAACGCCAATGGCGCAGGCAATTAAAGTGCAATTTAATTTAAGGCAGGCTTGGTGCAATTTAAGGGTGTCAGCGCCATGGCGCCATTCCAACACTAATACATACCATTAAACCACAGTAAAAGCACAGTTCCAGTAAAACGCATTAGGTAAAAACTGCCAACAGCACAGAAATAACCCACAAAATACAAAAGGCAAATAATGGAGTCCAGCGAAAATCGGGAACAAAGCAATGCAGAAATAAATGTGGGAAACATTTTAGAAAAGAAAAGGTAGGGTTTAAGCTGTATGGAAATTGCTAACATTTCAGGAATATAGCAGACCACACCCGCGCTCAGCGGGGGTTCCCGAGATTTTTTCCATGCCAGGGGTATAGGGTTGGAAAATTTCTGAATGTTTTTTGGTTGATCATTTGTTTTGAGCGAGTCAAGCCGAGCTAGGAATCGATTATTCTATAAAAATTCCATTTGAAAGAAAACTGTTCTGAGTTAGGAATTAGGGAATTAAAATTAGGCATTGAATTTGGGAATGCCGGTATTGAATTCACATCAGAAACTTAATAAATTTAGATGTAAAATCATCAAGTGTCTTTAACATTAAGTTTTTAATATATCCTCGGGTGAGTTCTTTCATCAGACTTTTTATCTGTTGGTTGGGGCCAGGCCTCCTACGCACAAATGCCTGGTACGCACAAACGCGCGGTACGCACAAAACTGTGCCCGCCACGCACATCTGCCCGGTACTTACATGGCTGATGATCTTTGCGTACTGGACAGATGGTCACTAATGTTATTGCACAGCTTTTTTCACTTTACTTATATCTGAAAATCACTTGAAAAAGTGTCAAGTGAAAAAAACGGTCAAAAATAGCCATTATCCATAGTTTTTTTCACTTGACACTTTTTAAAGTGATGTTCAAATATGTGTGACGTGACAAAAAGTTAATTAATGTCATTGCGCAACTTTTTTTCACTTTACTCACAAGTGTGAAGTGAAAAACACGGTCAAAATGTAATATAATGTCATTTCGTACTGGGCAGATGTGCGTGGTGGGCACAATTTTGTGTGTACCGGGCATTTGTGCGTACAAGTGCACCGCCGTTGGTTGGTTTATCTGTAATAGTGATTTTTTGCATCAGAATTTTCAGTAAAAATAAATTTTCTGAATGCCATTTCATAAATCGTTTATTGAAATAGGAATTCATATAACAAATGATCAATCCAATTGAGGTGAAGGAATAAAAAGCCATGATTACTTGAACTTTTTAAATCCTTTTACATGCAATATAGGTAGTTCACACTCATCATATGGGGGGAGTCATTTTTTGTTTGTACTGTTGGATAATGGGGGGGGGGGGGGTTCAAGGGGAGGGCTATCCAAGAGCCTGTGTTTGAATGAAGAGTAGATATTAATGAAAACTAAAAAAAGTAAGATATTTTATTTAGAATCTCATACATTCAGCATTTCAGAGCATTTCAGAATTCAGATAACTGGGTTTAGGTAGAATACGGGTGTTGAGTATTATGAAGGTTCGTGTTGGGTATGACTGAATATTGGTGGCCCACACACTAGTTGACACATGTGATCTTTCAATGCACATGACATAAAAAACAATACAATGACAAGTGCATTGGAAGATCACTCTGCGACACATGAAGCCAAAATCTGAGTTGACATAGACCAGTTGACACGTCTCAACTAGTGTGTGGACCACCATTATAACATGTTCCATCCTGTTAAGGTTTCACAAGTGTAAGGCTGTGTTTACACATTTTTTTGTGACAACACTAAAAAGTTTAATAAGTTGAGTAAAACAGTTCTGTATTCATGAGAAAAAATGATCAACAGTACATTCTACCTAGGCAAATATGCATGTCAAATTGTAGAATCATGCTTCCAGCTCAAGAGTTATAGACAATTTTTGAGTCTTGACAAGCTGGCGACAACTGCAAAATTTTTCAAACATCTATAACTCGAGCTACAAGCATGATTCTGCAATTTGATATGCATAAGGAAGACTGGTAGAAGTATTGTTGACCACTTTTTTATGAATATGGAACTTTTTTACTCAACTTATTCAACTTTTTAGTGTTGTCGAGTCGTCACAAAAAAGCTGTAAATGCAGCCTAAAATGTCATGCAAAATGTAATGTAAAATGTCATGCAAGATGTAATGTAAAATGTCATGCAAAATCTAATGTAAAATGTCACCCAAACTGTTATTTTAATCTTTACACGACATTTTACAGGGTGCGGGATGGCTCGGGTCAGCAATATTGCAACTATCGGGTTCATGTCGGGTCGAGTCGAGTCAAAACCGTGTGCTTGATTACAGACAAATTGCTTTTACCAGTCGCATAAACAAATACATGGTTGCGTGGTAGAGAACCGCTTTTTGTAGAGGGAGCTCTGCATATGAAAGTTTTTTCAATGTGTAAATAATTTATTTTAGAAGTGAATCATGAATAATAATGGTTCAATGAACAAATTATCAAAATACATATTATCAATTATTTAAATCACTAGTTAAATCAAATAACGGTGAGCACAGGAAAACGCTTAAAAATCGCAATTTGAGCGTTGAACAGACATAACACTAATGTGTTCCATAGCCTTACACAGGGGTCTCCTAGGGGGGGGGGGGGGCTGGGGGGGGGGGGGCTGCCCCCCCCCCAAATCGGCCAGCTATCTATCTATCCCGGAGGCCGCTCAGCTATCTATCTATCCCGAGGCAAATTTTTTGGCTACTACCCCCAAAGACCCCCCCCAAATCGCTCAGCTATCTATCTATCTGGAGTGGTTTTTGAGAAATTTTGCCCCAATTTTCGCTCAAAATCACAAATTTTCGCACCTTTTTATAGTTTTTCATCTTCAAAACCGTTCTTTCCAGTTATATACATGGTTATATACCTATTTTGAGCCATTTTATGCCTACTTTTGGCTACTTTTAACTGATTATTAGCGATTTTTTCTCATTTCTGCCTTCTTAACCTTCAAAAAGCCTATATATTGTGCCCCCGCCAGCCCCCCCCAGAAAATTTTTCCAGCTATCTATCCCTCCGGAGGAGCGATTTGCTATCTATCCAGCCCCCGCGAGGGCCAAAATCCTGGAGACCCCTGGCCTTACAATCAGACGAACTATTCAACTAGCAATTTTATCGTATTTAGGTAGGCGGGCCACAGATAGCAGGTTTTTGCAGTTATATAGGTAGATCAGACTGTACTAGATTTAAAAAATATTACCATATTCTGACGAATATAGTCCTGTGAACCTCGCGCTAATTTCGACGATAGTGAAAACGACCTAATGTATTCGAAAAAAACAACAAAATTTTTAAATTTTTTGATTTAAAGATGATAGGTTAGATGTGATTGTAAAGTGCACAGAAAATAATTGACACAACCAGGTATACGCAGTTAAATACGGCTAATATATGTGCTAACACGTGATGATACCTAAATAGATCTGTATTTAACTGAGCAGATAAATACCTAGTCTACTTGCTGAAACACGCGCAGTTTCCCTGGCACTGAAATTTCCTGCAATCGCAGTTTGAAAAGATGAAAGTTGTTAAAACGTATTTACGTATACTCGAGTACTGAGTAAAAACGTTTAAGTTTCCTCTGAAAAAGTACATGTATTCGCTTTTACGTTACTTTTTGAAAGTACCGTAATACCTCGAAATACCCCCAAGGGATTTATTAGTAGCCCAAAATTTTGCCTCCGGGATAGATACATAGCTGGGCGGTTTTTTTTTTTTGGGGGGGGGGGGTAACCCCCCCCCCTTTTGGAGACCCCTGACGGAACCTGTACTCAACTACTTTGCGGTCGGCCGAATCTAAGTGTGAAAACAGCTAAGCGCCCATGCAACAGTGATGATACACATCGCTTAAAGGATAAAAGTGGATGCGACGCAAGTTCGGAACAGATACATTAGCAAAAGCATTGCACTGCATTTATATATAAATAAATGACTAGACTGGCTATACTTTGCACTGAAAATTACGGCAATTTATAAACACATTTATCCGATAACGTTTTTTGCCAATTTGTTCCACAAAATACTAGGTATATAATGTACTGCGGTAAAGTTTTTGCTAAGTTGTGGATCATTATAAAGTCCATGCAAATGGTGCAGTGCGTAACATGCACCAACTGATCAAATACAATTTGGCGTGATACCCCACAATATGATTGTTTACGGACATCCATGGTTTCACTACATATTTACAGTATACAAATAGTGAGCAGGGTATACTCGGCGAACATGATACTCTGCCCTCGCACTGATTTATGTCTCGTGATGGAAGCGTGCCAATGATGATGAAAACATGCGTTTCCGTAAAAAAATGGAAAAAAATCATATGTAGGATACGTTAATGAATAACAATATGACAACAATCAATTTTGTCATCTTTTTATGAAACTCGCCGCGTTAACCATCGTTGGCACACTTCCAGCGGGAACCACGCGTGCAAGGTATAAAGTAACCGGAGTATAATATAATTCCCATGTCATTTGAAATATTTTCCATCCACTGTTATATTGTGGGCTGATTTGTGAAATCAGTCAAATCTAGTTGACCCATTATATGCTTCCGTGTTGGATTTACATGTTTACAGCGGTTTGTCAAATTAGAATAACATACTTAGACTAGCAGGGTTTTCTCCAGACCTGGTGCCAATCCCAAGCCATGTAAAGTGTAAAGTAAAGTGTCAAATGTAAAGTCAAATGCAAAGTAAAGTGTCAATTGTCATGCAAAGTTCAATAATAAAATCTTTTCTTTTTTGTTTTAATTCACACTTGACTTTGCATTTGACTTTACATTTGACACTTTACTTTACACTTTACAGGGCTTGGGACTGCCCCCTGCGGTCCGGTTTCGCGGTACTCTACACAGTTCCAAAGGGACATTTTTTACAGACACCAAATATGGATATAAGGCACCTTGTAAATTGTATCATTGTATAATACCTACTCATTGGTCTCATTCAAGAAAATCTATTTAGGGGGCTTAACGCGAAAATGAGGATATGATAAAAATTTGTTAGCAGATGGAAAAAGTCTCAAAAGAATGCCAGAAATGGGGATGGTCGGGCCGTAAAGTAAACCCGGCCGTAAAGTAGAGGGTGCTACTTTAGGTTGGGCACATTACGGCAGAGTTGTTTAAAGTACTGAACTTTTTTTCAAAGTAAACGTAAACGTAAAGTATTTTATTTAAAGTCACACCTGAATACAGAAAACGTAAAGTAAAAATTTTCTACTTTTACGCTGTGTAAAAGGTGAGTAAACGTAAATATCTGTAAATACTCGTTTTCTGTACTCACGTACTTTCTGTACTCGCGTAGTAAGCGAGTGACTGAGTACCGGTATTTTTTCGGGAGGAAACGTAAACGTATTTATGCAGCACTCGAGTATACGTATTTATCGAGTAAACGTAAATACTATTTGTACAACTATGCCTTACGGCCGGATTTACTTTACGGCCGAGTTCTCGCCGCCAGAAATAAATCCCTTTGTGCATTATCAAGATTGGATCCCCGCATCCTCTCAAACCAGGTACGTATCCGTCGGAGGAGCGATTTGCTACTGAATAAAACCCGCCTCAGTAAAATCCAGATTACCGATACCGTGCATGCGTGGTTTTCATGTTGGCAGTATGCCAAAAACTACTCATCCATGTAAATTATATAGAACGCCAAAAAATAGTCACTGTTTACACATTATAAATATGTTTACGTTAGCACAGCAACAAATTTTTATCGTTCTACAGGTGTGCGTGCATGAGTTACGCTTGGCACAATGCCAACGTGTGACACAAGTAATTGAGTGCGTGCAGGAAATAATGCTATAATGTCGCAGGATTTTAACACTGTTGTTCAATCAAATTTCACTAACAGGAATAGAAAAGCTCAGGGCTCCGTAAAATCGCCGCAAAATGTATCATCTGGAACTCATTCGCCCTTAAACACAGGGGGGCGTTTTTCCCGGAATGCCTTCAAAGCTTCCAATCGATCTTTCGTTGGAATCACCTGGGTGCAAGTCATGAATTATGTCAACAACATGAATATTATTGCAACTTGATACTGACCACACGCAGTCCACATTGGCAGCGTGCCAAGTTAAAACTACAAACCGTTGTTTATGCATGTCACTCTCGTAAATAAAGCAAAATGTCTGTCGCTGGCGAAGCCTTAATGTAAAACGACACAACAGAGACTTATGTTTCCATATTCTTATTTGATAAGAGTCGCTTGCATGAGAAACATTTGGCACGCCGCCAGTGAAGACATGAATGCACATTTGATGAAAAAGACCCAAAGTCAAACACTCTGATTATGCTTGAAAATAGATAAAAATTTCGCGTTAATGTTAAAAAAATCTTCAAAATTCTAAATTTACCTTATCATAGCACAACTGTTCAATGACCATCGCATGAGACAAATCGACTTCCGCACCGGCAGATATGGCTTTCTTTGCTGCAGCCAGTGCAACGGGCCCCTGTGTTGTAAATATTTAGGCAAGTTTTTAATGGTGTGGAAGGCAAATAAAAAACGGACAAAAATCGCTAAAAATAGGTTGATAATGCTTGAATTCAGGCATCAGGAAAAAAAAATTAGTTATTAGGTCAAAATCGGCAAAACGTTACCAAAATGAGCGATCTTGAGTGAAAATTGTGACAAAGCATAAAAACGCTACTCATAGGCAGACAGCAGGGCAGTGTGAGGGAAGGTTGTTCAAGGGGTAGTAGACAACGTCCAGAGCCAACGGTACGGCTTTGCGGTAAACGGTACGGTTAATTCCAAAAAATATTGTGGTAACCACGGTAAATATTTAATTTGACTGTAAACGGTACAGTGCGGTAAATCTTCAATTTTGCGGTAAACAGTAAGCGAAATTCTGCCAATATCAAACAGCGCCACTGGTGCCAGTTCCGCAATATGAGAAGTGAGAAGTAAAATGGCAAATGCGAAGTGAATTGGCAAAAGCTAAGTGAAATGGCAAGTGAATTGCAAAAGCGAAGTAAAAAATAAACAGTAATTTCTCTTCGCTTTTGCCATTTTACTTCTCAATTCACTTCGCTTTTGCCATTTTACTCTTCAATTTGTGGAACTGGCCCCAGCCCTACCGAAAACAGCATTTCCTCAGCCAGCTGCACGGCTCTTTGCAGGGCGGCGTCACCGTGTTCGTTCTGCTCGACCAAATGTCCCGCCAGTCCGATTCGGTGCGCCTCGGTACCGGAAATTCGACGACCGGTAAAAATTAGTTCCTTGGCTAGAGGCACTCCGACGCAGCGAGACAGACGTTGGGTGCCGCCTGAATGGACACATCTTTGAGAATTGGGTATGGGGTCTACTGGGGGTGGGGTTACCCCCCAATATGCTCCAGACGGGGGTATTAACCGAAATTGGCAATATGGAAAATGAAATAGCGATTTTGAATGTGAAAATCTATAAAAAGGTATGAAAATTAGCGATTTTGAGTAAAAATTGGTGAAAATTTCAAAAATCGCTACATATAGTAGATAGCTCGCCGCTTTGGGTCCCCAACACCCCTTTCCTACCCTTGGCTCCAGCGATCTATCTATCACCAAGCAAGTTTAGCTACTATTCTTTTTTCCCTGACCCCGCCCCCTCCCCAAAATCGGGCGGCTATCTATGCATCTAAAGAAATTTTAGAAAGTGTGAAAACCAATGTGAGAAACGAACCAGCACCAGGAATGATAGCCAAACGAGTTTCCGGAAGTCCCACCATCGCGTTGCTAGCTGCGCATGCGATAAAAAAAATTACAATGTCAAGTTATAAAGTTTTAAGTGTATTCTTCCTTCAATTTACGTACTTGTCGTAACATATGTGTAGGGGATGTGGGTTTACTGGTATACACCCTACCAGAATACTTGTCACAAAACAGTTTTATTGACACTTTTCCAGTTAGAGAGAATCAGAACCAGACACAATAAATGTCCGAAAAGAACACCCTTATTCCCATTACAAATTTACAAGTAGTCAGTCGAAATTACCCCCCCCCCCAAAAAAAAACAAAAAAAACAAACAACATACAAACAAACAAAAACAACAAAAAACTCACCCACAACCCTCAAATCACAGGCTAGTGCCAATTCCAAGCCTCCCCCCAGAGCATATCCATCAATAGCTGCGATCACGGGCAGGGGGAGGTTCTCGAATGCACTCATGAGAGCCCTAGCGCGCGATACAAAGCGACCCACCTCAGATTGGGGCATTGTCAGACGCTCTTTTAGATCTGCTCCTAAAGGGGGGGGGGTAATTTGAGGGAGGGGTCACGAGTGTGGTTTAGGGGGTTCAATCTCACAATTCCAAAAACTCTATTCCCAAAGACGAATTACCAGTGTTTAAAGAAGTTTTTGTCATTTAAAAAAGGTATTTTTCCACCCCCAAACACCCCCCCCCCCCACTAACCAACACAAAAGGCATTGGGCACTGCGCTGGCGAGCACCAACACCCTGGCGCTGGGGTCGAACTGGAGGTTGTCCAGGTGGTGCTCCAAGCGCTCGGCCAGCTGCACGCTCAGCGCGTTCATGGCTTGGGGTCGATTTAGAGACCAGATTTCTATGCCTGTGGGGGGGGGGGGGATTTTTCGGTTAAGATTGAAAAATTGGTTTTTATTTTTCTGGGATTGTCCAGAGATTCAATTATATATTTTCCTTTTTGGAGATTTTTTAAAAATATCAGAAAGTGTGAAATTTAATCAAAATATTTAAAAAAACACAAAAACCAACCATTATCCAGACGATTTACAAGCAGAACATTCGATTTATCAACTTTGGATTTGGATGAGTATGTTCTAGTGTTCGAATTGCAAGCTGTCAAATTGACACATCGCTGCAGTTTTGAAGCATTTCGCAACAAATCGACAAATCGCTTCGGAATCATGGTCAGAAATGCTGCAAATTATTTGTATAATTTTGTACTTTGCTCTTTTAGGTGTTAATTTTTGTGTGATATTTATTCATGGATTACATTTACATGTGACTAACCAGAAAATTAGAGACACCAGTGTTGAACATTTCACTGATCTTGAATTCACTTTTCTCAGTTGACAGAATAAAAATACAGTTGAAGTACACAGATAAATTAAATATGAGGGATAGTATAATATGTAGTGTCATGAATATGATCAATAGTATAATAATTTCACGCCACACGATTTTTAGTTCGTTAACTGCACACTTTACAATCAAATCTACCAAACCACATCTAAAAAGGATTTTTTAGCAGAAATATATTCCATAACTGCATCATTTACCGTATTCCATCAGACAGCACACGGGCTTTTAATTTCACGGGTGATATCGCTGACAAGATGCGAAATAATCCCCATGTTGAGAAGAGGGAAAAATAAAAGTAAGCTACCGTATTACCTCGAATTATCCCCCCCTTGAATTAACCCCACTCGAAATACCCCCCCCCCTAAATTTCGGCTGAGGAAATAATAACCCCCCCCCTCGAAACACCCCCCTAAAATTGAGTGTATCGTGAACGTACATGACAAATACCGCAGTTTGTGATCTGTACAAGTCAGAACACACGTTAAAACTGATGATTGAGTGATGTTAGGGAAGGGTTTCTGTGTGTATACAGTTATATATGCCTAAAAACACATATACATCTATGTAATTGCTTGATTTTTCTACGTCTGAGTATGCGGAATTTCTGAAAATTTCTGGCGAAATAATAGACCCCCCTCGAATTATCCCCCCTCAAATTTTGCTGGCGAAATAATAAACCCCCTGGGGGTATTTCGAGGTAATACGGTAAGCTAACTCCGCAAGTGGAGAAGTAAAAAACACAAGTTATAAGTGAGAAGTGAAATGACACGAAAAAGTAAAAAAGCACGATTTGAAAAAGTTGAGTTAGCATGCATTCAATACTAATAAGTTAGACTCAATAATACATTCACTTTTCTTTACACTGTTTTTTGGTATTCTCGCTTATAAATTGGCTTTTTACTGGCGGAATTGACCCCGAGTGATAATTTAATGGAATAAAGTAACATCAAAAACACAAAAAGAACACATTACATCAGAAGCTGCATGAGATAAAATGGCAATCACACAGAAACTATCACAGTTTAACATACAGAAACTGTTATATTTTTGTCACATTGTCTCGCAGGCAATTTTTACAATGGCGCTGGCGCCAGTCGCCAGTAAATGGTGCATAAAAAAGGTTATGAATAAATTTGTACAATGGTGCACCATTCACTTTTGTGAATATTTATCTGGTGCCGGGTTGGCGTTAAAATGGCGCCAGCGCCATGTGAAAACTTTTTTGGCGCCATTGGCACTTTTTAATCAGAATCATCATTATAAATTATGTAAATAAATAAAGTGGGTGGGATAAATAGATAAATACTTGCAGGGTGACATAATGAAGTTAAAGCTAACGATTTAATTTGACTTCTTGAACATATGTACCATTGTTTGTATGTGAATGTACACTAGGGTTGCAAGTTTTTGTCAGAAAATATTGTTGTTTAAAAAAACCCTGTCAAATGTTAAATTACTCAAAAACTGTTAAATTGGACATCTTACGCACAAATTAACATTAGACAGTTTTCATTTCTTCTGGGGCATTCGTAAAATCAATGCATGCTCCATCCTCTACAGGTGATTTTATAAGGGTTTTTTTTAAAACAGGTTACATTTACAAAGTTTTTTTAACCCTAGTGAACACTGTTTTAAAGACAATTCATACAGTAACGAAAGCAAGTGACAATATCAATATTTTAGCAATTCCAAGTGCCAAATTCAATAAAAAGGGAAAAAATCGCAGTATGTTGGAGCTTGGAGGCTAATATAATTACACAATATTTTTGTAGACATTATAAGAAAAAAGAAAGTATTAGGGCAATTCACTAGACTCATAAACAACAGACGAGTAACAGAAATACGTCGAGATTTCAGTAGGACTTGAATCACAAATAAAGTAGAAAAGCTTTATATTTATTCATCACTTTACACATTCCAGTTGTCATTGTAATCGAGAGATTATATCACTCTTTAACAACATCAATGGCGGCCCGCACACTAGTTGACACAAGTTGATACCTAAATATGTTTTGAATACATTTTGAGTTGACTGTAATGAATTGATCATCAGCTGTTTTTTCAGATATCAAAAAGTATTCATTCTGGTAAACCCAAATCTGTTCAAAACAGATTTTTAATTTTGTAAATTTCAGTTGTCAAATAGTGTGCATAGGCACTTTGGCACCAAAGGGTAACAACCACAGGCCAGTCTCGCAACCCTGCAAGATGTAATGTAAAAAGTAAAATGTCAACTGTCAACTGCCATGTAAAGTGTCATCCAAAATACCTGACATTTTGCAGGATGCAGGACTGGCACCAGGTACCATAGTAAAAAGGTGCCTTCACAACACTAGGCATGAAGTATATCTAGGCACTATGCACACCAATACACACTGTCAACGGGCCTGTGCCTCTGTGCATGTTTACCCGCTGTGCATGTCAGGAGTATTCAAGACTTTGACCCTCCAGAGGGTTGGATAGATGGCTAATCGCTCCTCTGGAGGGATAGATAGCTAGACAAATTTTTTTGGGGGTTTTGGAATTCCTTGTATAGGCTTTTTCATAATGAGGAAAAAAGGTAGAAAAATCGCTCAAAGTAGGTGAAAAATTACTAAAAATGGGTATATAAGCACATATACTACAAGAAATTGCTTAAAATAGACAATAAAACACATGAACTAGTGATTTTGAAGGTGAAAATGTATAAAATGGTATGAAAATGAGCGATTTTGTGTAAAAATCAGGGTCTACATGCACAGCGGGTAAACATGCACAGAGAGCCTCAGTCACTGTCAACTGGTTGCCATGACAATTCAGATTTTAGTTTACTGGTTGCAGAACAATGTTCAATTGCACATGCCACAATATTGAAAAACATATTGTGACATGAAACTGGTTCATGTGGTCAACTAAAATTTGAATAGGGATCAAAACCAGTTGACAGCCTGGAGGCAGTCCTGCAACATGCAAAGTGTTAAGTCAAGTGTCAAATTCCATGCAACGTGTCAATCAAAATAAACAAGAAAACATTTTATTATTGAGATTTTACACTCTTCATGACAATTGGCAAATTTGTATGACATTTTACATGACATTTGACACTTGAGTTAACATTTCACATGGTGCAGGACTTGTGTGTGGAGTGCCAATAACAGCCACTTCACATCACACAGTGCCGTAAGAATTTTTATGTAAAACACAGATGATGGGTGAGTACAATAGTGTATAGTCGGCAGACAATACACCTTACAATGAAATCTACCATATCCCATCTGAATAAACGAATAAACAGTTAAAAAATTCTGATCACATCACATAGGGAGAATTTGGTGCACAATTTTTCACGTGACTTTATTCATCAAAATATGGTATCATTCATCGTATAGTGTTTTGACCATCGAGTATATGGAAAATATTTAGCAGCATACATAAATAACATAAGCTGGCTGAACAAATAATTTGAATTGAATCAAGCAGCAATTTTTTCAAGCAGCCT
Organism: Sphaerolaimus hirsutus; assembly: GCA_964036195.1. Classification (NCBI taxonomy): domain Eukaryota; kingdom Metazoa; phylum Nematoda; class Chromadorea; order Monhysterida; family Sphaerolaimidae; genus Sphaerolaimus; species Sphaerolaimus hirsutus. The sequence continues at coordinate 2,066,281 of OZ038457.1, forward strand.
GATTAATTGCCAACCTGTCAAAAAGAGAACCACATTGAATCAGGGGCGAAATTTCATCAGGGGATAACAACAAGGAAAATTGTAAGTGAGCAAAACTCACATCACTTCTACTTTTACTTATCATTTTACTTACCACTTTTCATTGTCACTTTCCACTTGTGGAATTCTTGATGAAATGCATAGAGATGCCCAAAAATATTAATCAAGGTGACAATTAATTATCGCCCTGCAGTACAAGAGCAGAAGAGCATACACAAAACAGGTGAAAATGACCACTAAATAGTCTGATTATCAAAATTAAGAAAGCATGCGAATCGAAGCTGAAACGAACACCAAAATTACAACATCGACATTTTTTCATTAAAATTTAAATGTGAACCCCGTCCCGATTAGGTTCAAATGACAATTTAGGTCGAACATTTTTGTCAACATGTAATTGGTAAAAAATCTGTCAACACAGTGGGACCAATACATTTGAACCCAAATTGAGATGGAACGCAATGGGCCACTGTGAAAGCAGACGAAATGGACCGTGACCAAATAATTCTGACTGAATTATTGGCGCTACACAAACTGCAGTTGACGAAGGTTCAGCGACATATGTCGCAAAATTGCAAAAAAAAACCTGTGTGTAAATTTAGGAAGGATCTGAATCTACTAAAATGTGAATTAACATAGAAACTAGTTGTCACCCGGCGTCAAGCAGTGTGCGTAGCACCTTCGCAAACTGAAGGGGCGTTCAGTTTTGTGACAATTTTTTTTCAACCATCTTTTTGTGTTGAAAATCAAATGAAAGATCAAATAACAATCGATCGAGGTGTAACACACGTCAAATCTTCCATTATCATCACAAAAAGACGGTTGAAAACCATCGTCCTCACTTAGACTCCGCCTTCCCCCCACCCTCAGCACTCGCGTGCACACACGCGCCTCCAGCGTGCACACTCGCATTATCAGCGTTCTCAGCCGACCCGGCGTCGTCGGTGAGCTCGATGCCGGGCTTGCCGTCGGCCGACGAGTTGTCCTCCTCGTCGTTGCACTGCTGCAGACCGGAGCAATAGTGCAGCATTAGAACGGCTAAAGCCTGCGATTTCGGGGGTTTGGTATTCGAGATTTATGTATTTTTGTGGAAGTTTGGTTTGGAGTGATTCGATAATTTTAATATTTTCAAAAATATTTTTTGACTCGATGAGAAAATATTTCTGTCGGATTCCGGCTGCTTGAATTATTAGATTGCAGTTAGGGTAGTGATCCGATGGCGCCATTTTATTGTAGCAAACGGGCCCACCACACCACGGCGCACTGGCGCTTGGCGCCATTTTTCCTGGCGCGGCGCCCTTTCAAAATGATGTTAAATCATCGGTAACATTAGTAATGAAACAGTGCCAATTATTTACCCCCGGGGCCCGTGCGCCGTTTCCATCAAAAAATTATCAGTAAATCAGTGCAAACCCCCCACCCCACAAAAAAAAAGTCTGCACACGCACACAAAACCCCAACCTGCAGCCTGTCATCGCAGTGATCGAACTCCGTCTTGGCGTCCACATCTTTGGGTGCAGCGCGCACACGATTCATGGCTTCGAGGCGGGCGCCCGCAGCGCTGTCCATTTCACGTTGTAGAGAGTCGATCTGGGGTTATGTGGGGTGTGTTGGAGGAGTTTTAGAGTGACGGTTCAATACCATATTCTCTGTGAATAAATTTACTTTTAGTTTTGTTTTTCTCAGAATTTTTATACAAAGTGTGTCAAATCACATCGTAAATAAATACATAATTTCATTTTACCTGGACAAATTAAGATACGAATCAAATTATTATACACCCTAAAATGAAAATAACAATTTACAACTGATACCTCCACCCCCTAAACAAAAAACCCCACCCCCAGCAAAAAAAAGAAAAGAAAAAAAACCTGTTCATTAATCTTCACTTTCCTCTCAGCCAGTGCCAAGTCCACAAACAACTCCTTGCCCAAATTCTTGGCAGAATTGATCACGTGCTCGTTGTACGTGCCGCCCGACGTGTACAACATGGTGGCCGGGTAGGCCGACCCGCCGCCCGACTCGCCCGACACCTTTCTTTTGCCCGACATAGAATTGACCGCTGCTATCTGAAGGGTTTTGGGGTGGGTGAGTTTTGATTGGTTTTGGAAAGGGTTTTTATTCTTTCTCTCGAAAAACGAAGGAACTGTGCCGTAGTCAATGGCGCTGCGTAAAGTGTCATGTTAAGTGTTCAGATGAACCCATGTCACGTACCAAGCCGTACATAATGTAAAGTTCCCGAAAATGAAAATTTTACATGCCACTTAAAATTCGAAAATTGTGTGACAATTTACGTTTCACATGACACTTTACTGTGCGCAGATATGTCTCCCGTGAAATTGAGAAATCGTAAAAGAATGGTTGCCGCTGTGATTTTGCTGCATTGCGTAAGCCCCGCCCCCATTGGTGTGCGAAGTTTTACGCAAATTTTGAAAGACTTCACCCCACACAGAGCACAGTGCCTTCAGCGGGGGCCAATTGCACATTTTTACCGTCGAACATACCGTGAAAAGCTGGTACACATCACCTGTTTGTCACAACTAGGGTTCAAACGGAATCCCTATCCCGAATCCCGAAAATATTCGGGTTTTTACAGTCCCGATCCCGAAAAGTAAATTCAGCTTGAACCCTAAAAATCTGATGCCACCAAATGATTTATGCAGCGTGGAATTGGTACCAGGTGCAAAATGTTATACGGTGTAATATGGGAGCCATTAGAAGATCAAAAAAATAAGATCACCTGAAAGTGAAATCGAATCCCGTAATCTCCAAAAATAAAAGGCAAGCTGTGGAAAGCAAATAATTATTTAAAACCGGTTTTTACCATTAAGTCACCACAGTTTATTAGATATTGAATGTAACCTGGATTTATCGCATATAATTGGCTTTTTAATGATTACAAGCTTTAAATACTGTGTAAACAGGGTGGGTGGTCATTAAGTGAGGTTCCCAGCTCTGAACTCAAGTGTCAAATGTCATGTAAAGTGTCAATCAAAACAGAAAAGAAAATATGAACTTTGTATGGTAATTGACATTTTACATGTTATTTGACACTTGACATTACACTTGGGAGTTGGGACTGGCACCAGGGTTTTGACGTCACGGCCTCAAAACATTATCCTACTATTTATGCTCGTATTTACCTTTGCCTTTAAAATATTGGTTTTATCAAATCATATCTGGCAGAAAAACATTCCCAACACAAAAGTGCCATTTTGAGCGGTTTAGTAGAAAAAATGTAACAACGTGAACGACCACACGCTGAGCTTCGTCTACACTTGGTTACGCACACTAGTTGACAGTCGATAAGCTGTCAACTGAAAAAATCCGGATTACATACATTCAGTTAACGGAAACGCCTAATTTTTTCTGTCAACTAAAGTCGACGGTGGCAAGAAATCCTGCACGATTACTTATTAAAAACGTCAAAAACTGATTTTTCACACGAGCGATGAGCGGACAGTCAACTAGCGTGCGTACTCCACTGAACGAATTCACCCGATACCAGTTTACACAGTGTCGAAACGAGACATGACGAAAAGAAACGAGACAAACCTCATCATCATCGTTGCCAGAGCCGACATGGAAACCGACCGATCCAACGGAAGGTCGCTCCTCCGAGAATTTATGCAAAGCCTCTGCGCAGGTTGAGCCTACAGTGAACAGATTCAATTTGTAGGTGCACCAGGTAGGGTTCGAACGGGATTGACTTTTCGGGATCGGGATTCACTTTTAGAGATTTCGGGATCGGGATTGGGGGATCGGGATTGGTATTTTGAGATTTCGGGATCGGGATCGGGATTGGCCGGGATTGGGGTCACGGGATCGGGATTGGCATTTTTTCGGGATCGGGATTGGGGTCTAGGGATAGAGATTTTCGTCACTGCTCTGGCATTCACAGTTGTTCATAAAGGTCTCAAAACACTGTTGGATGCCAGAAAAGTGACATCAAATGGACGCTGGGGGTTTGCGTTCACATTTTTGCACGCAAAAATGTCATTTTTTCACTTTTTATAATTTCCACTTTTTTTCCGGGATCGGGATCCCGGACTTGGAAGATTCTCGGGATCGGGATTTGAAAGTTTTAAGGATAGGGATCGTGATTGGTATTTTTGGATTTCGGGATCGGGATTGGGGTTTCGGGATCGGGACTGCTAAATCCCGAAATTTCACGAGATCCGGGATCGGGATCGGGATCCCGTTTGAACCCTAGCAACAGGCTCGCTGTGCACGTAATTCATTTTTGGGATGAAGCCAGGGTTTTTGGATTCAATTAGAACGTGAGGCGTACGTAAGACACTGGGTATACTCGACGCTATGCGTTTTTTGAAGGAAACACTCCACCATGACGTCATTATTAATAAATAAAGAATAATTCCAGCAAAAAATGAAAACATGACGGGAAAAACATTCCTCGTTTGCACTCGACTCCGCCTTTTTCTTTAAAAAAATATTTTTCTTTTTGTGAAAGTGCATACATAAGTATCGAGGGTGTAGCGGCCGTAATGAAAACCCGGCCGTAATGAAAGCCTGGCCGTAATGTATGCCTACCCGGCCGTATTGAAAGCCTGGCCGTAATGTAGGGGATGCTACATTACGGCCGGGCAACATTACGGCCGGTTTTACATTACGACCGGGTCCTAGAGGAGGGGGGAGGGGAGTAGATTTCGTGTGACGTTGATTCGTGTACATCAGGGACGTATCCAGGATTTTTGAGCGGGGGGGGGGGCTGTTTGTTTACGGGGCCTCGCGAACGGGGGGGGGGGGGCTCAGCCCCCCCCCCCTAAAATTTCCCCTACGGGGTGATAGAATGGCGCAATGGCGCTGGCGCCATTCGTAGGCGCCGCGCCATGGCGCCATTGGCGTTGGCGCTAGCACCAAAAAGTGCCGTGCTGTAGGTAAATATGCATAAATTACACAGCGACGGGCAGAAAATTAGGTATTGTGAGCAGGGACGTATCCAGGATTTTGGAGCGGGTGGGGGGCTGCTTGTTTACGGAGGCCGGCGAACGGGGGGGCTAAAATTTTATTGACATAGAGACGGAATGGCGTTTTGGCGGTAGCGCCATTCATAGGCGCCACGCCATGGCGCCATTGGCGTTGGCGTTGGCGCTGGCGCTGCGCTGAGAACCCTTGTATATGTAAACACCTTCCCGATCAAGTCCGGCCGCCTATTTTTTTTTCACTTCGCAGGCCATATCTCCGGTTGCGGGAGGGGTGGAAAACTAAAACTTGGGTGGTATATAGGCGCAACCCCCCACTACCCCGCATGAATAAATGGGGCAGCGACGACTCACTATAGAAGGGGTCGTTATATACCTGAAAAAAATTTGCAGCGTTTTCACTGTCCTGCACAGGTCCGGCCCCCAGTTGATTTCTTACACTGCGGGTCCCGTATCTCCAGCTGTGGGAGGGGTATAGATCTAAAAATTTTGGGGATGTGTTGCCAACACCCCTCCCCTACTATACACTGGCCAGGCTGTTTTTGGCAACTCACCACAGTGTGGGGTGCAAAGTTTAAAATTTATTAAAGTGTTACTGTCCCACACAAGTCCAGCATCCAATTGAATTTCAAAAAATGGACACTTTTGTGTTGTTTAACACTAATGTGGTTGACAATGTGAAATAAGCATGAAATATCCTCTAAAAAATATCTTATCCGACCTAAAACTGGCCACCACATGAACCCCTTCCCCCAAGTGGGTGACAAAAAAATCACTTTTTACAACTTTTTTATTAGACACTTGAACGGCTGGTTTACAATAATTTATAGGGGAGGGGTAAAGGTCTCAAGTTGTGTAAAAAATCTTACCTCAAAAATGCCTTCATAAGAAAATTTGCTGGGGGTGAATTTCAAATTGTAAAAATGACATCATTGCAGGAACAAAAATAGGCAAAATTCACAATTTTAAATTTACCCCCAGCAAATTTTCTTATGAAGGCATTTTTGAGGTAAGGTTTTTTACACAATTTGAAACCTTTAACCCTCCTCTATAAATCATTGTAAACCAGCAGTTCAAGTGTCTGATGAAAAAGTTGTAAAAATTGATTTTTTTGTCACCCACTTGGGGGGAGGGGTTCATATGGTGTGCAGTTTTGGGTCGGATAAGATATTTTTAGAGGATATTTCATGCTTATTTCACATTGTCAACCACATTAGTGTTAAAACAACACAAAAGTGTCCATTTTTTGAAATTCAAGTGGATGCTGTACTTGTGTGGGACAGTAACATTTTAATCAATTTTCAACTTTGCACCCCACACTGTGGTGAGTTGCCAAAGACCGCCTGGCCAGTGTACAGTAGGGGAGGGGTGTTGGCGACACATCCCCAAAATTTCAGATTTATACCCCTCCCACAGGTAGAGGTACGGCACCCGCAGTGAAAGAAATCAGTGGGGGCCGGACCTGTGTGGGACACTAAAAAAGCTGCAAATTTTTTTTGCACTCGGCGACCCACCCTGTAGGGGGTCGCCGCGACCCCTTCAATTCATGCGAAGTAGAGGGGGGTTGCGCCAATATCTACCCCAAGTTTCAGCTTCTGGCGCGTCCTAGAACAGGAGATAGGACGTCAGAAGTAAAATAAAAAATGGGGGGCCGGACTTGATCGGGAAGGTGTTTATGTAAAAAGGCATACATATAGTGCGGCAGGCACAAAATGCAGTCATATAATGGTAATTTGGGGCCGCAGCAACCGATTTGCTGATAATATTTGATCTCTAATGGAATATGCGCGCTTGCGCGCAAAAAGTTTTTACACACACCTCGAAAATTCATACCGTAAGTCGCATTTTCCGGTACATTTGAATGTCTCGCCCGGGAACGGTGGGGAGCTGCAGCCCCCCCAGATACGTCCTTGGTGTACATCAGCCCCCCCCCCCCCCCGCAGACAGCCGAATGTGCGCTCCCCGACATGCTTTCATCTGCACCGCCCAGCGCACGACGACAAATGATAGCATGATTTTTCGTTTTGAGCTAAGTCCGGCGACCGTTTGCAGATGCAGGGGCCGTTTTCCTCATTTCCATCAGTTTATAAATAATTGTGTGTGTGTGTCATTAGCTCAAAACGAAAAATCATGCTATCATTTTTCGTCGTGCGCTGGGCTGTGCAGATGAAAGCATGTCGGGAAGGGCACATTCGGCTGTCTGCGGGGGGGGGGGGGGCGGGTGATGTACACGAATCAACGTCACACGAAATCTACTCCCCTCCCCCCTCCTCTAGTACCCGGTCGTAATGTAAAACCGGCCGTAATGTTGCCCGGCCGTAATGTAGCATCCCCTACATTACGGCCAGGCTTTCAATACGGCCGGGTAGGCATACATTACGGCCAGGCTTTTATTACGGCCGGGTTTTCATTACGGCGAGGCCCCCGTCATAAGTATCCAACTCGCGCTTTATCGACCAAGACATAAATAATTTTGGGCGCATACTTTGCGGTCCGCCGAGTATACACAAGTAAGAGCGAAGATATTGCGCAAAATACGCGCATCTGGACCAAATGTGGGGGTCGGGGCCGAAATTGAGACTGTTTAAATATTATGGGCAGTAATCACTACTCAGGGCTCGATGGCATTTCTTTAATGATTGTGTCATATCGAGCGAAAATTGGGAAAAAATTAGCTGCGATTTTCAAATAAACAAAAACAAAAACGAACAGCGTCTGGCCTAAATCAGCATACCCCTAATAAAATGCCCCTGAAACTGACATTTCTGGGTTCAAATCCGCCAGAAGTAAATAAAGTTGTAAGTGGAGTATCCGACAAGTGACAAGTAATCTTATAAATGACAAGTATTCTATTGTTTTGGCTATAAATTTACTTGTTACTTACCATTTTCCATATCACTTCTGGCCGAAATTGCAACAGCTCAAACCGCTCAACCAAATGCAAAACATAACCAAACTCACCCAAAGTGGCATCATCTAATCCATCACCGGTAAAGCGTCGGTTCAATTCGCTGCCGCACTCGCTGAGCGGCCGCGGCATGCGCGGCGCTACCGGAGCAGTACCGGAAGTCGCCTGTTGTTGCGGTGCGGTACCGCTACCGCGATAGCGCTTGCGTAGGCCCGCCTGTATGATGTGTAGATTTGGGCGTTGAGATTTTCCAGAGAAAAATTTTACAAGAACAAACTGTCTAACTAAAAAAAACTACAAAATAAATCCGAAAACCTTCCCACAAACCTGAATCTTATCACTCAATTTCTGCTGCAACCTCCAAGCGGCGCGCTGCCTGTGCTGCCCCACCGGATCGGCCACGGCATTTTCCGACTGCGCGAGCTCGCTGTTCGCGTCCGCCGCCGTGTTCAACGTGGACGTGGAGCTCGCGCGCGATACGGATGGAGACCGCTGCGAGTTGGGGTGTTTTTTGAAGAATTGTGTTGGTGTTTTTTTGTGTTTTTTCTTCTCAAACGACTTTTTGAATTTCGAAGTTTCCAAAGATTGTTTTCGAATTTTCGATTCCCTTTTGATGAAAAACACGCTAAACTGGACAAAACTTCCAAAAAACTGTTTTTGCTTTGTTATCCAATGATGTAAGAGCATGCATTGGGAGCAGATTAGATGCATACTGGGAATTTACATGCACAGAGAGTCCCTCTATTCACGGGCAAAAAAAACCGGACTTACCCTGTCGGCGGCGCAAGCTTGTGAAGTTGCCCGAGATTGGCACTTTGAATGGGCCACCAGCGCGCACCGGGTGCACTGAAAACCTTTTTTGAGCCAAATTTTTCCTCGACATACGTCACACACTGCCGCCTGGTTGAATTGCCTTCAAGTGAAAATTGATTTTTGTAGTTGTTTGATGAAATGTAAGTTGACACACTAGTTTTCACCGTGACTTGTGTGAAAACTGAAATGGCCACGTGGCGACATCCAGCCTACTCTTTTTGTACGCTATGTGTGTTTTAGTTTTTAAAGTTTCAAATGTTAACTTTCATCAATTTAAATTCCAATTTAAATTAGACAAAATCATTCAACCGTGTTCATTAATTCGCATTTGAAAAATTTCAGTTTTCACACGAAATCACGGTGAAAACCTGTGTGTGTAGGCACAATAACGCAAGGACGTATCAAAGGGGAGGGGGGCTGCAGTTGACACACAGTTGACATTGTCAACTGGCGTGCGTGGGGGCAAACCAAAAATATTAACCTGGCGACCCAATGGTGCTGTCCGCGCATCGAAGCGGCAGCGTCTGAAGCCATCGCGGATAGAAGCGCCGTGGAATCGACGTGCACGAATTGGCCATCGTCCAATGAATCACATGTCTAGGGGGATTGTGTGGGATGGAAAAATGATGCTTATTGATGGCTGAAACGGGGGTGCACTGATACGCTCACGTGCCCGATACGCACATATGCCCGTTTTTTTTACTTGACACTTTTTCAAGTGATTTTCAGATATGAGTAAAGTGAAAAAAAGTTGCGCAATGACATTAGTAGACTTTTTTTCACTTCACTCATATCTGAAAATCACTTGAAAATGTGTCAGATGAAAAACAGTGAAAAATGGCTATTTTTCACTGTTTTTTTTTCACTTGACACATTTTCAAGTGATTTTCAGATATGAGTGAAGTGAAAAAAGTTCACTAATGTCATTGCGCAACTTTTGTTCACTTTACTCATATCTGAAAATCACTTGAAAAAGTGTCAAGTGAAAAAAACGGGCATATGTGCGTATCGGGCACGTGTGCGTATCAGGCCTGCCCCGGCTGAAACAGGGTTGAAACAGTATTAGGTTTTGACATGCGATTTTTGATTATCGATAACTTTTTCATAAAAAGACATTTGAGCGATAAAGAAATTCTCGAAATTCGTTTCCATTTACTTCCAAATACCAATACACCAATAATTGAACAAAAAACTTATTATATACAAATTTCTTATAGCGTCATAGTGCCAACTTGTAATTTAGCATCATTTTCTTGGCACGGCAAACGGGCGCCCTTGAGCCAACGGAATCCAAGAACGATTTCCCCATTGCAAAGACGAGCATCGAATCCAGGATGCCGCGATAACTCCGCCCAGTCGCTGAAAAACATTTATTAGACCACGTTTACACGGATTTTTTGTGACGACTCGACAACAATAAAACGTTCAATACGTTGAGTAAAACGTTCCATATTCATTAGAAAAAGTGGTCAAGTATACCTTCTATCTAGGCGAATATGCACGCCAAATTTCAGAATTGTGCTTGCAGCTCAAGAGTTATAACGTTTGAAAAAAGTTTGCTATTGTCTCTGGCTGTAGGAGACAGTCCGACAACTGTCCGACAACTGCAAAAGTTTCCAAACGCGTTTAACTCATGAGCTACAAGCACGATTGTGCAATTTGACATGCATATTCGCCTAGGTAAGATGTAAAATTGACCACTTTTCCTCATAAATATGGAGCATTTTTACTCAACTTATTGAACGTTCTATTTTTGTCGAGTCGTCACAAAGAATCCGTGTAAACGGGGTCTTATTATTTTTTAATGCAAAATAAACGTAAAAATGCAAGTGAAAGCGAATGTTTGAACCCTTTATATAAAATACTCATTTCATTAAATTCATTATGAATATTTCAGAACTTTCAAACGTTTCAAGTGCGTGCTTCGCACACAAGTTGACATCAGGTGTCAACTGGTATCGATGTCAACTCACACTTTATGACGATATACACAAAACACAAATCAAATACACGTATAAATATCGAAAAACAAAATTGGGCACCGCGATTTCGAACAACACACGAAAACCATCGTCAACTAAAATCTGAGTTGACATCTAAAACAGTTGACATTTCCCGCGTCGCATCACAAAACTCAATTTTTCCAAAAACAAGATGATAGATAGAATAAAATAAACACACCCGGGCAGCGATCGCGCGTCGGCGGGCGGCTGCAACACGACGGGCAGGCGGACGTAGTGCGACAGGGTGGCCGCGCAGTCGTCCAACACTTGCGCCAGCAAAATCGACGTCTGAAATTGGCAACGTGCCATCGCGAACTGACTTTTACAAATAGTCGAAGTGTTGACAAGTTATAGTTGACAAGAAATTTTGCACCGAGTTTTCTTGTCACAACACTTTTTGTCAATCGGCGCCATAATGGGAGACAAAACAAAAATAGCAATATACACCTGACAGTTGATACACGTAATGCGGTAGATAACGCTAAAATTAGTCTATCCACAAAACTTGTCTCAGAGCAACCAACATGCGCCAGCAAAACCGGTTCCGGTGCAGCTTGGCTCTCTGCCAACTCTTGTCCAATCAATTCCTTGGGCACCCTGGCGAACACGGCCACGTTGAGATACCGAGTGCGTTCGCTCAACGCTATCGTGTAGTGTTCGGCCCAGCGCGGTCGCTGAAAAAAAACGATAGAAAAAAAGTCGACCGTTGGCTCGGTTGGTTGGATGTTGCGCCGAGGTGACGAGGTGACGGGGTTCGATTTCTAGGAAGTATTTTTATCATTCAGGGTTAAAACTGGGGCGGAAAGGTTGCATCGGTCTTGGATAGCGATGACCGGAAATGTTGAAAGTTTTTTAAACAAACTTTTTAGTCTACTATGTAGGTGTTCTGCATTTTTTTCAAATGCAAATTATGATGTATTTTTTGTATGTTCAGTCAATTACCTCCAATTTCTGCATTGTTTTATTTCAAAAAGGGTCCAAAAAGTTTGGGTGGCTTTGAAATATTTTTTTTAAACGGGTCGTTTAAAAATCAACTTTTTTCATCCCTCAACCCAACTAACAGAAGACATTCTGGCGCCACAAGTGTGTCTCACAAAAACTTCATTCTGTTCGGACACGTTGGGCGTGCTCGCGGCGCCCTTGCTCATTTTGTCCAGCGCGCTGGCGGACGCGGCCGGCCTGACCGAAGCTCCGCCCACTTGCAGCGACCCGCCGCCTGATTGGTTGGTTGAGATTTGTGGTAATTTAGAGATGAATTTAGTATTTTTATATACAAAAATAAAAAATAAGTGATATAAATGATTTTATGAATAATTTGGAGCAGTTATGTGGTGTTAAGCTGAAAAAACGCTTTTCACATCAAAACTTGCTGAAAATGTCATGTAAATAGTGTCAGATAACAATTTGAACGGACAGGTTGCAGTTAACATGGCATCTGTGTGAAGTCACCAGTGTTTGTACGAATTTTTCAAAATATGTATTCCTAAACGGATCGTTGTCAGAATCGTTGTTTTATCAAACTGAAGCCGAAACTCATATTTGCTAGGTTTTAAGCAGACATGAAAAAATGGAAAATAACCCCCCTTTTACACATTTTTGTCACACTTCATGAATTTTTTATTATTTATAGCTGCGCGTGGAAATACACCCAAAAATCCACCAACCAGGGTTTAGCCCACCCGAAGGGGTCCTTGTCCTGGGCGCGTCCCTGACGGACACCTCGTCGGGCTTGTCGAACATGGCGCCCGTGCCCAGCGAGACGTTCGACTCGGATTGGCTTCGCTGCCGGCTGATGAAAGTGGACAGGGGCAGCGACCGCGTAGACTGCGGGGGGGGGGGGGGGTTAAATTGGAATGTTGACAAATCAGTCAAAAAAATCCTAAGTCAGTCATGTCACAATTTGCAAGCCAAGCGGCATGTAAACGCATATTTTGTTGTGGCGCCATTGGCACTTGGCACTGGGGGTGGGAAAAACGGCAGGGGTCTCGAATGGGGGGGGGTTATAGGGGATAACCCACTATATATTGAAAATCTATATATTGAACCCCAGCGAACCCCCACCTCCAGAAATTTTTTCAGCTATCTATACCTCCGGAGGATTTGCTATCTACCCAACCCCCGGAGGGTAAAGTAACCTTGAAAAGTGGCATAGAGCTTTTCGCGCTTGGCGCCAAAGTCCTGGCGCTTTTTACATAACTCCACTGGTCTAGTTGCGAAAGTGTCACATTATGCAAAATTATGAGTGTCATGCATATGTAAATATGTCTGTCGTTATGGCAAATTCCTCTAAAACTGTAAAAAGTGTGTAAAGCTGTAAAAATCTGTAAACACAGACCAGATTATTTTTGGGAGAAAGCACTGCGGGCGGCGGCGTGCTGGAACCTTGCGGCTGCCACAATTCCTCAGTTTTTGTACTTGGCTCGGTAGTTTTCGGACGGACATCAACTTTTTCCGCCAATGTTTCTTGATCATTTGCCGTGTCTACTGTTAAAGCGTCACCTTAAAAGGGTTTGTTGATTTATTGGTGAAGATTTTTGCAAAAGAGTCGAGAGGTTTTTCACCGTTCTATCTTATGTCAATTCGGTTAGTGAACAAGTGACCAGAAAAATTACAAACGGTAAGTAAAGTCATTTGTGGGTTGGTAAATCAACCGACAATTATGTTAATTTACAAGTTTACCACTTGAAGTGACACCTACCACTTTTCTCATTATTTGTTCACTTGCAATTTTGGCCCCAGGGTTAGTGCAATGGTTGTCGTCGTTTTTGATTGTAAAACCTCTCTTGCACATAAATTTTCTTCCACAGCAATAGAAATCACAAAAGTCCCCAAATAAAACCCACTAGCGGCATCGATATTCGAATTCAAACTATTCGCGCTTCTAGACATCACTCCATCCTGTCCATTCTGTCCGAACCTGGCATTAACACCCAATACTTGACTACCCACAGCCAACTGGGTTTTATGTCTCGACCAAAAGCCCTTGACGTGTTCTTTACCGGACCAAAGTTTGGTGCCCAAAGTGGCCGCGGCTTCTGCCGCCTTAGTTTTTACCAACTGCCGCCGCCCGATGGCCGGCGACACGCTGGTGGAAGTTTCGCGTCGCGGGGTGACTGCACTGGGGGTTTGCTGCTGCGGCGGCAATATCCGCGGGGTGGCGCCCGGCTCGGGGGATCTGGGTGGGCGGAGTTTGGTGCCAGTAATAATGTGTTATTGATTTTGGGCTGTTTTTATTATAAATAGATAATGATAAGCTTTGGTAAATCCGTTAAAAAATGTGCAGTTGGTTGAATTCCACAAGTGGACAAGTGGCAAGAAAACGGTGAGTGAGTAATAATTAAATAGCAAGTCGAGTGACGAGCATTAGCATTTGTTAGTTCGCTTTACACTTATGACATAACTTGTCACCTGACTTAACTTACCACTTTTTCCACTCGGGAAATTCGCACCTGAGTCTACAAACTTGATTCTCCACATGTAATAGCCCCAAACACCCTTAAAATTACAAAAATTTCCCACCTAGACGTTGTGCTGTCTCCATCGCTGCCAGTATCATTCACTTTTTGCGCGTCGACATTTTCAGGCAGCAAAACTGTGGGTCGGGGCAAATCGACACTGTTTTTGCAATTTCCGCCGCTGTCTATTAGATCGGCGGGAAATTGGTCGGCTGCTGCGGTGAGAAAATTGTTTTTATTGTTGTTTTTTTGTCGGATTTGACGGAAAGTCTGTTACCGTACTTTGATGAATCAATTCACTTGGAAAATTTAACCTTAAGAGACCAGTAAAACAAGATGAACATTTTTTGAAATTTCCCTTTTGATAAACATTACCTAGATGGAAGATTTCAGTGTAAATTTAGGAGCATTCGCATTCAATTTTTGTAGTTAGGTTAAAAATATATTTCTAAGTATCGTGTGCCTTAAAACTTGGTTCTGCGTTAGTCAACTATAATTTAATTGCTATAGAAACCAGTTGACACACAGCTGAGATCCCAGTCAACTAGTTCACGCAGCGCCACTCAACCTTACCTTACCTTCAGTATTCTGCGCGCCAGATGCATAATTTGCCCCATCAGTTTTCACACTTGATTCACTTTGATTCTGCAGTTGCTCCAAAATATGCTCATCGTCACCATCCACATTGCTTACAGGTCTTTCCAAAGTCAATGTCACTTCACCGACTGTTTTGTTGAGTAACCTTTAAAGTGGTAAGTTGAGGGTGGTATTTAAGTGTTAGGTGTTGTGTGTTTGTTTTTTTTTGGGGGGGGGGATCAGTGTAGATTCAAGAATGCATTAGGATTAGTGTATAAGTTAAAAAATGAAGTGAAAACAAGTGGCAGCCGGTAAATTCAAGTGACATGTATCCTCATTCACAACTTTTCGTCACTAAGTTCACTCGTCACTTAACACACTACTTTCCCTGTCACTAACCCCCCCCCCCCCCCAACACACCTAACAAGCATATTCTCTCTGTGGTCCAATCTCACAGCCAAATTGTTCACAGCTAGTAACAAATCGCCGGGACGCACCCCCGCCGCATCTGCACACGACCCGGTAGCTACGTGGGTGACTTGCGCCATTCGGACACCCCCCTTACCCGAGAGGGGGGTCTGCGAGGGGGGCATTTTGTAAGGGGTTATTTGAGGGTGGGGGTACGTGAGATTGATGTGTATTCTATTTCCCACACCCTTATTCATATCTGTAGTCGGCGGACCGGAAAGTATGCACCCGAAATCACTTAAATATGTCTTCATAGAGCAGGATACTGCACTTACAATAAAAATTTAAAAAGAAAAAGGCGGGGTCGAGTACAAGCGATGACTGTATTTTTCCTGAAAAGTTTGTTTTTGCACAATTTTCAATGCACAACATTTAGGTGAAAATATGTACGTATATTGTAAACGCTAGTACGACAGATAAATACTTGTGTTTTATCAAAACATTGTGCACATTCGCTCATTCATTTCGCTTCAAATTATTCAAAAGAATAATAGGAATAAAATAACCATCCCCTGTCCATCAGTATACTTTTCAAACATTCACAAAAGGAAGTCAATAAAATTCACGAAAAAATTCTACAAGAACACGTCACTTCAAGTTTGAATGTTGTTTTTTTTTGCAAAAAAGTTTCAACCCCCATTTTTTTCAAAACAACATTACACACACGTAATATTTATCGTTCATACTCAAATTCAATACGCTAGCAGACATCCAGGCGCACATGTTTGTCGCAAATCTTTTGAAACAAACATCCATTTCCGTTTGCAGACACGCAAAAACACACTGAAATTGATTCAGCTCGACTGACTTTCCGCATGACACAACATAAACGCACTAAAAACGGATGTGATCCATTTTAGGTTAGATGGTGATGCGTTTCAAACGAGATATTCACTAGATATTATATGGAAAATGTGTTTAAGTAATCATTTTTTCATGCAATTGGATTTCGAATTTTCAATTTTTGAAAATTTATAACTTTGTGAAAATACCAAATTTCAAATTTTTAACATTCAAATTTCAGTTTCAGCTGCATGCTATGGCAGAACACCGAAATACATTTTCTGGCCTGAAATATTAACACTTCAAAAAATTGAAATTCAAATTTATGAACTTTCTACAAAACATTTTATCTGCCCGTGAAAAACACACACAAAACAACGTAATAATCTCCCAATTTCAATTTCAACCACTATTTTCAAATCACCAGTCCCGTCGGGGACGACGCGAGCAATACCAATACTCCAACGACCACGGGTCAGCTGTAATCGCATGCAAAATAGGGAGCAGACCATCTGCAATGGTGCGTGAAATGAACGAGCGATATACTCATGTCCTTTTTGGTCCATGTTCTGTTTGTCCAAAGCACTACCGCCCAGTGCAATTTCGTCTAAAAGTCACCACTCATGACTTCGACATGTTTACATAAATTTGCATTCTATTTAGATGAAAAAAGTGCAAATGGCACAAATGATTTTTTTCCAGAAAAAATCTATTGTTTGGAGGATTACACTGTACACAGTGGCACTGTACACTGATGAAACCTTTTTGGGGGACCCAGCTAGGCTTAAATGGCAATTGCAGTCTCATTCTCAGCTATTCCTTGAGTGTTATACTCCAGTGACATGACACTCTGTATGCGCAGTTATTTACATTCAGTCTCACATTGGAAATGTGCCAATGATGTTTTTATGTGAAAAAAATGAATAATTATTGTTGTGGTTATGTTGTGCCTACACACACTAGTTTTCACCGTGACTTTGTGTGAAAACTGAAAAAAATTCAAATGCAAATACATGAGCGTGGTTGAATGATATAACTTAAATAAAATTTGAATTTGAATTAATGGTTGTTAAAATTTGGAAATTTGAACACTAAATAAGAGTAGGCATACAATAAGAGTAGGCTGAATGTCGCCATGTCGCCATTTCAGTTTTCACACATGTCACAGTGAAAACTAGTGTGTGTAGGGCCGTTAATGTAAAACATTATAACAACAATGAATCTTTACTTATTAAAATGAAAATCACATGCATTAAACATCTTAGGCATGCTTGCAACAAGGGGGTAAAGTCACTGGAATATACAAGTCTTGCTCTAAGTCTCAATTGTACTGTCAGTCACAAGTCTAGGTGCAAAAATGTCAAGAAAATGTCCATGGCCAATGGATAAGGCTTTGGATCCAAATATTGCAGGTTCAAACCCCGCCTCATTTGTAGTACAACTTTTCACAATATTTTTACAACTCACAGCAGCACCATGGTATCAGTAGCATGGATCAAACCAATAAACAAATATATTTGGTGGACATTACACCTAGTATGGAAACCTACCATAACCCATCTGAATAATGAACCAAAAACTATACAGTTCTTTCATAAAAATATTTTGTTTTTACTATGGAATAATTCATTACAAAATTTATCAGAAGATTTTATTCATTAAGTTATGGTAAGATTCTGCACATTCTTTGCAGTCTGCCAAGTATGCCACCTATTTAAAATATAGCACTCGGGTCGGGTGTGTGCCAGACTTAAATACACTCGACCAAAAATCTCGTGACAAAACGGGAGTATACCAGGAGTAGGGGAACACTCTGTTCACTTGCATTGCACAGCTGGTCAAAGGATAATATGGCACCTAGAACCAGTTCTACTTGGGTTTGCTAAGATAAAGACATGAGATGTGACGAACTATTTATTACTCCAAGCTTTTTTACCCGCAACTCGCGGTTGAATAATTTCAATGTGTCTGAAGTAGGGTCGGCCGAAAACAGATTTTTGCACAAATTGAACCTAAGTTATGCCTTAAGTGGTAATACAAGAATTTCAATAGCATGAAAGTTACGAAATCATTTAAAAATAAAATTGTCCCAAAAACGTTTCATAAAAAATATAAATATGTCGCTTAAAAGCGACTTCGCTTTTTAGTTTTCAAACATTTTTTTATATGTGAAAGTGGGTGCATATCGACTGAGACATAAGCACTTTTGGACGCATACATTGTGGTCAGCAAATTATATTGTTGAAATTATCAGTATCTGTCCTGATATCTGTCTTTATCTGATATAAATGTATAGGTATTTATGTTGACTCATATTTGGGAACATAAAAACCGTTTTGTTTTGTTACGTTTTAAAAACGGGGGGGGGGGCTAGGGTTGGCCGATGTTTTTTTTAAAAAAAAAAACGTTTTTTTTTAAAAAAAAACATGACGTCCGAAATGTTTTTTTTAAAAAAAAAACATCGACCGGAATTTTTAGTACTAAGCACTAGGTATTTTGCAAAATTTTTGCGCGCAAGCGCGCAATTTCACACACAAATTGACATTGGTGGTTGTTTTCATTGGTTTTGTGGCATTTTTAGTATCAAAGTATCCATTTATATATGCTACCATGGGTGAATAAGCCGTCATATGTTGCTGTAGTATATAATATTGAGGTAATGTGCTTCCATGTACCTCCAGTGTGTAACTTCACTCCCAAAGTAACAACCTCGTTTTATAACCTTGTTTGATCACTATTCCGTGCCAAACTTGACCTGAAGTCACGAACATTCGACTATAAGGCGATATACGAACGATATGTCAACGGAAAATGGATATTTTTGACACAAATCACCACTTATAATGCTATCCCATGGCTCCACAGACATTATATGGTCATATATAACATCACAGAGTATTGCCACTGTCTGATATACATATGTATGTTGACACAAGGTTATATCTGGGAGCTTTTAAAAAAAAACGTTTTTTTTAAAAAAAAAACGTTTTTTTTTTTAAAAAAAACATCGAGTTAAAAAAAAACGTTTTTTTTCCAACCCTAGGGGGGGCATTAAAACGTTTTTCATCCCCAGCCCCAGACGACGAAAGTAACGTAGCTTACCCTAATAGAATGCATGAGGACCTAGGAAGTACAGAAGTAAATATAAGGTAAAAATGGCTGGTGGCCACTCAACACGAACATATCGATTCAATTTGTGTCAATGCACGCATTTGCATGCATTCTGCGTACCGTATTACCTCGAAATACCCCCATGGGGGTTTATTATTTCGCCAGCAAAATTTGAGGGGGGTTAATTCGAGGGAGGCGGTTATTCGAGGGGGGCGGTTATTCGAGGGGGGATTATTATTTCGTCAGAAATTTTCGTAAATATCGTAGTAAATAGTAGGCATTTGCATACCCAAAACAGGTAATAAATGTGTCCAATATTTGGACATAAAAACGTAGATAGCTACACAAACTAGTATGTGTGTAGCTGCAATGCAAATTAACAGTAATATACATCATGTACATTGCATACATGACGTATTTATTATGTACATGACGTACATCATTCCGAAAGGGGCGGGGGGTATTTCGAGGGGGGGGGGTATTTTTTTCCCAGCCCATTTTGAGGGGGGGGTTAATTCGAGGGGGGTTAATTCAAGGGGGGGATAATTCGAGGTTATACGGTATTTTGTGCAGCACATGCCATTTTTGGCAATCGAATACTAAGCGATGCTTAAAAGTGGATTTTACGATGTGGGTGAAATTCTGGGCGACAGTTTCTGATGATCACTGGATTTTGACGTAAATGAGTTTTTGCCTAAATCGATGAATGCCGAATACAGATACACACACAAATACATAACTCAACCGACTTTGTTAAACTTTTCGGTCAACTTTTCAGATAATCGTATAGCAAAAAATCACTCGAGTTGAGGGATTCTAAAAAACCGCCTAAATTCAAAAACCCCAAAAAGTCACCCAAAATTTCCCCAATACAAAAAAACAAACCCTCTCCAATTTGACGCCAAAAGCTTCGTCGGCAGTGTGCCTGGTCGCCTTGACAATCAGGCAAACATAGTGAGATCCACCCGCACCGGGGCACACGGGCCGTTCGCCTGTAGGGGGTTTCGGTACGGTGGACTAATACGGTTACGGTAAGGATGGGTTACGGTAGCAAGGTAGGGTTACGGTGGAAATGGTTACCTATTTATCGTGTTAGGGTTTATGTTTCAGTTGTCAAGCAATAATGGGCAATTAACAAGTGTTCCGAATAATGTAGTGATAATATTTTATTAGATCATGGATTGCAACGATATTTCATTCCCATAATGACGTGATTGTTTTTTTTAATTGCGAAATTTCACTGTTCACATGAATAGAAGCTTTTGCTACATACAGGGGTGGGCATCTTCAGTTACCGCTGGGAAAATGCGATAGATTGAGCTACGGTTGAGCTATCAGAATGAAATTTTAACACAATGGAGTAGACTCCATAGGACACCTATTCTGAAGTTTGCAACCCAAACGGCCACATTTTGGGTGAGTTGTGGAACACACGGTTTTTAGTGTAATTTTGTGACTTGGCGTCACCCATAGGATAAATCGAGGGTGGCATTTGAGGGGGGGGGGGGGGCATCGGTCGTTGGTGTCGTCCCATTCTGTCGTACATCGGCCGATTTTGATGCCCTTTGAGTATGTTGTGGTCGCGCCTACTACCAAATTCTTTTTTTACTCGAATAGTCCCCCAGTCCCGAGATAAGGGGGGTGAAGTCACAAAATTACACTAAAAACTGTGTGTTCCACAACTCCTCCAAACTGTGGCCGTTTGGGTTGCAAACTTCAGCATAGGTGTCCTATGGAGTCTACTCTATTGTGTTAAAATTTCATTGTGATAGCTCAACTGTAGCTCAAGCTATCGCGTTTTTCCAGCGGTAACTGAAGATGCCCACCCCTGTATATACAGTATATTTTCGAATATTTTTCCATAGGGGTTAATGCGGTCCCAAGCGTCAAGCGTCAAATGTCATGTAAAATGTTGATCAAAACAAAAAAATTTTTACTGAACCTGAACTTTGCATGACAATTGACCTTAATTTGTATGATATGACACTTGACAGGGCTTGGGACTGGCACCTGAGTTCAAATTCAAGGGGGCATTCAAGGTAAGGACTTGGGTCTCTTCTAAATAGATCGAAATTGAGTCACATTCAGAGTGGGGGTGGTCGACCTCTGAAAAGGGTGTCTTTAATATATCTTACGCTAGAGTATTCTGCCTTTCACAAACAATAAGCACAATTTATTTGCGAAAAAAATTACCCCCTCAACTCACTCAAACTAACTCTACAATAAACTTCGTCATACCCCACTGGCGCCGCTTGAACATACAATCTGTCAGCATTCAAAACACTCAATCTTAGAGCGCCAACCAATGGAATATGTTGGAAATCTGTCGGTGTCGCCGTGGGCACCAAAAGTGCATTCGTGAAAAATGGCTTGTAGCGAACCTGCAAGGTCGAGTTTTGGTTTGTTTGTATTTTGAGTTGACGAGATTGAAACGATTTGGACAACTGCAACGCGCAGAAGTTGAGACGCGTGTCAAGTGGTTTTGTTTTTGTCAACTGGTTGGTTCAATTGGGATTATAGTTGAAAGATGGTAAAAAGAACCATGTTCAACTTCATATTTTGCCGCAATATATTTTTAAATAATCTTAAATTTTTATAAACATGGGAACTAGTTGACTAGTGCACACAGCGTCACAGAAATAACATCCAAAACAGCTAAATTTGCAAAAAAAAATATCCACGTGAGGCGCAAAAAACTACAATAGCAACAAAAAGGATCCCCACAAAACCGACTTTATAATTGGGCAAAACGTGTTTCCTGTGAATTGCCCTGCGAAATTGTTGTATAATCACCGGTATGAGTTGTTGTCGCAAACGAGTGCTGGTCACGTGAGAATCTACCTGTAGTGTAATAAAATATTTACACTGGATACTTTCATTTCAAACGTTGTTTTTAGCAAGATACTTTTTGCATGTTTGGTTATGTGGAATAAGGTGCTGAAAGCCTATAGAACCTTAAGTTTTCAACCAAAATTGCGAAAACTCATAAATCAGAATTGAAAGCATTTGAGTTTACCGGAATGAGTTTTTTCAAATCCCCATCAACTATAGTTCACGGACCCATCATTCGTGTAAACTCATACGCTCATACTGTTCAAGCCTGATTTGAGTTTTCGTAATTTCGTTTGAAAATACTGTGTAAAATATTGTCTGTGTAAAAATAATGTATGCAACGTCGTTTACCAGCACTTTTCAGATTTACCGCACCATTTACCGCAAATTGAAAACCTTACCGAACCGTACATTAAGTTCACCGCAAACCCGTACCGTCAACAAACTACCACCCCACCCAGTCCAAACCGCACCGTAAAATGCATATCTGGGTCGGCCACGAAAGCCAGCGTCCAGTGCGTATACGGCACCCTGGTCATGTGCAGTCGCACGGTTCCGTTGAGCCGCTCCAACTGCACGGCGAGCCTGACCGACCTGCCCAACATGGCGGCCACGTCCACCGAGACACGCGCCCCGCCGCTGTACTCCACGTCGAAGAGAAGAGAGATTTCCTGGGGGGGTATTTTTCCTTTTGGGGGGGGCGGTGGAGGGAAAGAGTTTGGATGGAAAAGCCCTGGTTTCGGGCATTTTCAACGGGGCGGTAATTTTGACATCCCGTAAGTGCTCGGCTATTTATCTGTGTCAGACCCCGCTCAGCTATTTATCTGTCTATTCACAGCCAAAATACTCTACAAACACAAATCGCCCAGCAATCTACCAATGTGACAATTAAAAGAATTTCGCATCAATTTTTAGCCAAAATGGCATTTTGTATTTACCATTTTACCAATGTTCACCCGTCTGTATAAAACAAGCGAAAAGCAACAAAATTGATTACCTCAATAATATTGTCATCAAAGCCGTCCATTTTCACTTTGTCTATTGTAACATTTTTTATCAATGGGAAATTGTCGCCCAACATTAAATCATAAATTCTGATGTCACGTAATATTTTGCCGCCACCAGTGCGCGATGTCAAATCGTCAAATTCCATTTGTAATCGCTTCAAAACCCACCTGCGATGCAATAAACCAGTTGCCATTCATAATTTAACAGTTGACGTGGCGTCAACTGATATTAGGTGTCAACTGAATCAAAAATAAAATATGTCAAAATGAGCGTTGAAAAATAAAAATCCATTTGAATGTATTGAACACTCTTTCAATCAAATCAGGGATCTCAAAGATTGACCCACGCGCGGGTGGCTGGATAGGTAGCAAACCGCTCCTCCAGAGGATTAAATCGCTGGAAATTTTTCCGGGGCTGGGAGGCTCGCAGGGCGAAATATATAGGCTTTTCCATGGTACACAAGTAGGGTTCAAACGGGATTGACTTTTCGGGATCGGGATCGGGATTGTTTTTTTTAGATTTAGGGATCGGGATTGGCCGGGATTGGGGTCACGGGATCGGGATTGGAATTTTTTTCAGGATCGGGATTGGGGTCTTGGGATAGATATTTTGGCCAATGTTCTGGCATCCACAGTTGTTCATAAAGGTTTCAAAACACTGTTGGATGCCAGAAAAGTGGTCTAATATGGACGCTGGGGGTTTTTCGTTCACATTATTGCATGCAAAAATGTCATTTTTTCACATTTTTATAATTTCTCTAATTTTTCCGGGATCGGGATCCCGGACTTGGGAGTTCCTCGGGATCGGGATTTGAAAATTTTCGGGATCGGGATCGGAACTGCAAAATCCCGGAATTTCACGGGATCCGGGATCGGGATCCCGTTTGAACCCTATACACAATACAAAAAATGAAAAAACCGCTTAAAAAAGGTTATGAAATTCTTCTTCTTTCTTATGAAAATGAAATCTTGTGAAATTTTTCCGGGATCGGCATTACAGTTATTGTATCGGGCACGGGATTTGCAAACTCTCGGGGTCGAATTTTCAAATAGTCGGAATCGGGATTTGGCTTCGGGATCGGGACCGCAAGATCCCGAAAATCCTTGGGTTTCGAGAGACCACATTTGAACCCTGTGTGCATCCAAACAAACAAAAAAGATTATCACCTTCTCATGGTGCTTTTGTCGCGAAACTCTTGATACAGGAAGTGAAACAACAGTGTAAAGCACATGCATGACTCCTTGTTTCTTTTGAGATCATTCAAAGCTACTCGATCGAAAATAACCCGTCGCAATTCCTGCAGAATTGAAAAAGTTTGTTAATTTAATACATACTGTTTCATGAAATTCATGTTTAAATGTTTTTATAATCGTGATTGGTGCTTTCCAGAATGATTGAGGCTGTGTATAGCAAATATGAGATCTTGTGTGCAATGGTAGATTTTGTGTGGTATTATTTGAATTTATAGTATTACACACAGTGCGTGTCAACTGGGTTCCATGTCATTTCAGATTTCAGTTCATATGTGACTATGACATTATTTCTTCCAGTATTCAACGTATCCTTTATTCGCTGAAATATGGTAACATTTTGAGTGAAACATAAGGTCCGCTCGACTACTCAAGTGTACATGAACAAAATCCACAAATCTCACAAAATTAAAACAAGTACCCCAAAAGTGACAAATCTGACATCAGGCAAAGAAAAAGGCTGGTACTGTCTGCGTTCCAATATATCATCATCTTCAGTGCCATTTCCAATTGAATTTGCCCGATTTGGCTCAGTGCCAAAAACGTAGAAAAACGCGGCAACAATCAAAGCTCCAGCCCCAACAACCATTCCGAATAAAAATGCTACTACTGCCATTTTGGCGTGATTTTTTAAAGCTTTTTTCAGGCTGTATCAGTAATTTAAAGGTGAAATTAAGGTGGGATTAAGAAGTGCATTGCATTGGTAAAAATTAAAAATAAAGTCGACTTTTGTTCTTTTTGTTTGCTACGGTAAGAAATAGAACTAGAACTCATAGTTTTGATAGAAATTGAAGAGTGTACTGAAGATTCAGAAATGTGTGCAATTGTAGCTGATTTTTTATTGATCACAAAGTTTAAAAACATACGCGCGCGTTCACAAAATACAGACAAATACTTATACTTATGTGCACTTTTGTATGATAATTTTTTTAACAGCACGAGTGTTATGTTTCTCCAAACCTGCGATAACCTTATAACAAATTGGCCGCCGGCCAAAAGTTTCGACATCGCTATAAATAACAATAAAATAGGTTAAAAATAGCTGTAAGTAGCGATATAACCATTTATAGACGATAAAGGTTGTTATGGCGGTAAAACTTTACAAAATAGAGCGAATTCTAACGATTTTGAACGAATATCGTATAAATCTTGCTAAAAATACAATACGTTAGTAAAAACTTGGAAGTCGACCAAAATGTGATACATGACCCGATCTTTCCAAACACAAATTAGTTTTGGATACAATGATCCACTTTTAATGTGTGCTATTTTTTAAGGAAACAAGGGAATCATGAACATAACCACTTAAAATATCACTCAAAAAGTAGTATCACAAATTTCGGCAGCACTTGAATCCCAAAATTTTGATCATAAAATGCGGCTACGACCTAAACGTTAAAAGATTAAAACGTGAAGTACAGTATACGTTATATCAAATTTCAAACAAAAAAAACAGAAATTTTCGCTCGTCACTTTGTCAAGTTTCGTCACTTTTCAGGCGTCATAAACTATGGCTGGTCGGGCGAGCGAGGCAGCTGCGCGAGCAATGAAAAACCCTAAAGGGCTCACTGGTGGTGTAGGGCTTCTTGCGGCCGCTATTGGTGAGCTTATAAATAAGTTTTGTCTTTTCTTGGCTTGGTGCCAAGTTTTATTTTCGGAGCTGCCGTTGTACGTGTATTCCTTAACTCGCGTCATTAGTGTAGAGATCTAAAGAATTTCGCTTCAAAACTTTACAACGAAGAAACGAACCATCAAACGAATGGATCTGTACAATGGAGACCAACTTTTAGACACTTCACTGTAGGGTTGGGGCGATATGACTTTTCGATTTCGATATTCGATATGAAAAAGTAGTTTAAATCCGATGTTCGATAAGATATATCGTCCCAACCCTACTTTACTGTTTGAAAATTGTGTACCAATAAGTCACTGGATGATGACACCTACGACCCACAAAAAATCGCCTTGAATACTGTATCCAAATCACACCCTCAAATAACTCAAATTTACAATTTTATTTTCGCAGGCGGTGCATACGGAATTTCACAATCATTCTACACCGTGGACGGTGGTCATAGGGCGATCATTTTCAGTCGCATCGGGGGCGTGCAGAGCACAATCTATAGGGAGGGCCTGCATTTTAGGATACCCTGGTTTCAGTATCCAATTATTTACAATATTAGGGCCAGACCGAACCAGATGAAGTCGCCCACTGGAAGCAAAGGTGTTTTTTTTGGGTGGGGTACTTAATATTAAGCTGAAGATAAGGAATACGGCGCATGAACAAGTTTGAAGGTGAAAAATGAAAATGAATTGACAAACGATGGCAATAGCTTAGACAATAGCAAACGAAGTTTATGACTTCAGAACACCAACTTTTTTGAACAACAACGTACACTTCACAATTTTCACAAGTTTACAACAACAACTAGAAATTGTCTGCTGCTTGGTATGTGCGTGCGCCTAAGTAATTTAAATCATGGAACTTTTGTCTTGACATATTAAACCTTTTGTTGCAAGTGATGTCGTTGTCATGTGAATGTTTGCTTCACTTTCTTAGAGATTGCTTTTTACAGACCTAAGTAAAAAATGCAAAATACCTAGTGCAAGTCTACCAGTAATTTTGACTTTTGATTTTTTTAAATTAAAATCAGTTTCCACCCTTTGATTTTTTTAAAGAAAAATCAGATTAAAAAAAAAAATCAAGTGCCAACCCTAAATCCGATCAGATGTTACATTATCGATTTATCGATAAAAATTGACCAATCAAAGCGAATCGACACATACAAAACTTCGCAGATCTACAAATGGTGAACATCGCGCTGCGTGTGCTGTCGCGGCCCGACGCGAATTACCTGCCCAAGATCTACAGAACGCTGGGACAGAATTGGGAGGAACGCTTGTTGCCTTCCATTTGCAATGAGGTTTGTTTAGTTGTCTGTCGCAACGGCGGGGGTTTAATGCTAGTACGTACGCAGGGGGGGGGGGTCCAAACAGCATTATAAAAGTGTCCAACGTGGTCATAGTAAGTATATATATAGGTCTTAATAGATACCTATATAGTATACGTTGGCGCCAGCGCCAACGCCAATGTTGCCATGGCGCTGGCGCCTACAAATGGCGCCAGCGCCATGGCTCCATTTCTTCACTATAGGGCCAAATTTTAGGGGGTGGGCGCCGCCGCCCCCCCGTTCGCTGGGTTCCGCATACAATCCGCCCCCCCCGCGCAAAAATCCTGCGTACGTCCCTGCGGTTTAATGGGGGATCCCCACTAGGGTGGCTTACTTCACTTTACAGTAAGTTTACAAAACGAGGGCGGGGAAAGGGTTAAAACGGGACCGCGGTTAGGGTTCAAACGGGATCCCGATCCGGATCCCGTGAAATTCCGGGATTTAGCAGTCCCGATCCCGAAACTTTTCAAATCCCGATCCCGAGAAACTTCAAAGTCCGGGATCCCGATCCCGGAAAAATTAGTGGAAATTATCAAAAGTGAAAAAACTACGTTTTTGCATGCAAAAATGTGAACGCAAACCCCCAGCGTTCATGTTATGCCACGTTTCTGGCATCCAACAGTGTTTTTAGACCTTTATGAACAACTGTGGATGCCAAAACATTGGCCAAAATCTCTATCCCAAGTAGGGTTGGAAAAAAAACGTTTTTTTTAACTCGATGTTTAAAAAAAAACGTTTTTAAAACTAGGATTGGCCGCATTTGTATGTTGACTGTTACGTTCTGGTTCTTTTGGGTTTCGGCTCCACCCCCTGGGACTCTACCCCTCCCTTCAACTTTACCACGTCACTCTCGCTCAATGTAACTTTGCATTATTTCAGAAGGACGGACGTTTTCAACAATTTTTGTGGATATGAAAGGTAAATATGCACTTTTACTCAATTTTATCTATTTAAAAAAAAACGTTTTTAAAAAAAACAACGTTTTTTTAAAAGCTCCCAGATATGATCTTGTGTCAACATATATGGGTATATCAGACAGTGGCAATACTCTGTGATGTTTTATATGACCATATAATGTGTGTGGAGCCATGGGATAGCATTATAAGTGGTGATTTGTGTCAAAAATATCCATTTTTTGTCGACATATCGTTCGTATATCGCCTTATAGTCGAATATTCGTGACTTCAGGTAAAGTTTGGCACGGAATAGTGATCAAACAAGCTTATAAAAGGAGGTTGTTACTTTGGGAGTGAAGTTACACACTGTGGAGGTACATGGAAGCACATTACCTCAATATTATATACTACAGCAACATATGATGGCTTATTAACCCATGGTAGCACATAGAAATGGATACTTTGATACTAAAAATGCCACAAAACCAGTGAAAACAATCACAAATGTTAATTTGTGTGTGAAATTGCGCGCTTGCGCGCAAAAATTTTGCAAAATACCTAGTGCTTAGTACTAAAAATTTCGGCCGATGTTTTTAAAAAAAAAACATTTCGGAGGTCATGTTTTTAAAAAAAAACGTTTAAAAAAAAACGTTTAAAAAAAAACATCGGCCAACCCTAATCCCAAGACCCCAATCCCGATCCCGAAAAAATGCCAATCCCGATCCCGTGACCCCAATCCCGGCCAATCCCGATCCCGATCCCGAAATCTCAAAAAAACAATCCCAATCCCGAAATCTCAAAAAAACAATCCCGATCCCGAAAAGTCAATCCCGTTTGAACCCTAACCGCGGTGCCGGTAAATGGTTCGGAAAAAAAGTCGGGACTGGGGCGGCCCCGGTCCCGACACCCCAGTCCCGGTCCCGACATTAAAAAGTTACTGGTTCCGGTCCCGGTCCGAAAACCTGGTCCCGTTAAAACCCTAGACGGGGACTACTTCAGTCATAATAAATTCATGGGGCAATATGAGCCAAAAGCACACAAACAACCAAAAATAGCCAGAAAAGGTACTAACTAGTTATTTTCAAGACGCAAATCATTTAAAAAATATATGAAAATTAGCGAATTTGAAACAAGCGGGTTAAAATTTCCCAAAAATCGCCCCGGATACGTAGATAGCTGGGCGATTTGCGAGGAGTTGTCTTAAAGCCATTTTCAGCAAAAAAAATTTCCTTCTACACCGTTCTACCTTGAACCTCCAGTTTGACCAGCATTCTTATAATACGCCCTTCTATCGAATTTTTGTTTGCAGGTGCTAAAATCGGTGGTAGCCAAATTCAATGCATCACAATTGATCACGCAGCGCCAACAGGTTTCTCTGCTAGTCCGCAAACAATTAGTTAGTTGACTTTGACAATTTTTAGTTGACGATTTGAGTTTGCATTGCGGTTGGAAAGTATCTGGCTATTAAAATCTAGCATTGAAACGGGATCCCGATTCCGGGGTGTTGATATTTTCTAATCGGTTATAATTTCTAAAAGTGTTTTAAACTTTCAAATTTTCGGGTATGGGTGTCGGGTTTTCGATACACAAATTTCTAATCTATTTCGTGTGTCGAGTAAACCTCGGGTTCCGGGTCGGGTAGCAGCGTCGATGTCGGGTTTAGTGTCTAACAATGGCTATATACACACTGATTTTCAACTGAAATTTTGAAAACTCATGAATCACCTCTGAAAGCATTTCATTTTACCGGAATGAGCTCACCGTCAACTAAACATGTCGGGGTAAAAGAGACCGAAACCGACACTGGAAAATCTCGACATTTTATCGATACCAAAACCAAGACCGTAAGGTCTCCAAATCGTGTCAGTACCGAAACCGGTAAATCCCGTCACTTTACCGACACCGTGTAAACCCCCACCCGCAGGTGGACCGTGCGGCGGACTTCAACATCATCCTGGACGACGTGGCCATCACCGAGCTCGCCTTCGGCCGCGAGTACGCCGCCGCCGTCGAGTCCAAACAGGTGGCCGCGCAGGAGGCACAAAGGGCCCAGTTCTGGGTGGAGAAGGCCAAGCAGGAGAGGCAGCAGAAGATCGTCCACGCTGAGGGCGAGGCCGACGCCGCTAAGAAGGTAGGGGGGGGTTGGGGGACCCCCGGGGGTTCGGATCAGAGGTAGTAAAGGGGCTTACCCCCCAAACCGGCCAGCTGTCTTCCTATCCTGGAGACAAAATTTTGGGCTACTATCCCCTAAACCCACCCCCTCCAAAAAAAAGTCGCCCAGCTATCTACCTTTGTATCTGGAACGATTTTTGTGAAAGTTTACACAAAGTTTTCCTGAAAATCACTATTTTTCACACCTTTTTATACATTTTCTCCTCCAAAACCAGTAGTTCATGTGTCTAACTGTCTATTTTCAGCTATTCTTTCGTACTATAGTCACCACTCAAATTTTTCACCTACTTTTAGCGATTTTTTAGTTCCTTTCTTCCTTCTACACCTTGAAAACACCTATATATTGAACCCCTCAAATTGGCGCCAAATTTCTTAAAAATGTCTCCAGATAGCTAGATATTTAGCTGGCAGATTTGGGTGCCGGGGTACAAGGGGATAGCAGCCAAACTTTTTACATAGCGTTATTAGATAACTGTAACGTTTGGCGCTGTCGTGACAAGCCAGGGGTGTGCTGAAAAAGTATTTGCTTATCTTTTTCCATAGATCTATTTGTTTGAAGTTGTTAAACCAGGGTTCTTCGTGCATCGGTCCGTCTTCATTCCCCCCCAAACTTCCATAGCCCGGTGTAAATCCATTTAATATGGGTTCGATTCCCCCCGAAAACGCACCGAATGATGTTTACACTCACTTCATAAAGCCAAAACCTCATTATCCAGAGCTAAAATCCACATTCGGAATCTTGACCGGACCCCTCAAGTTTTCCCCATGGGTTTGGTTGTAAAGCCGAATGTAGATCGATTTAATCGTAAATCTCGCACTCCATTAAATCGGGAATTTAATCGATTTGATTTGATGGTGAAGATTTTACGAGACAGGGATTTATCCCCCATTTTGTATATTTGGTGTACTGGGATTTTATGCTCGTGAATGATTCTTTAGTAATCTGACGGTGCGGTAGGATTTGGATTTATTTTCATACTTGACATTTTGAGTTCCCGAACGTTGTTAGTTCCGTTGGGGAACTATGAGTTTCGAAAAATGGTTCGCTACATTTCCCATTTCAGTTGTGTAGTTTCCTGTCCAAAAAAGCATTTGGATGCTTTACTCAAAAATTCAGTGTTCAAAATTCAAATATCACTCAACTTAACTTTTTTATGTAATTTTTTGACTGCACCTTTTGTCGTGATTATGATTTTTTTTACATGATTAATCTTAAACCAATTCTGAACCTTCATTTCAGTTGGGAACGGCCGTTACCAAAAATCCGGGATACCTGAAACTAAGGAAAATCCGCGCCGCGCAGAGCATAGCAAAAACGGTTCGTTTTGGGACATTTTCTTGATTTTTATTAACTTTTGGTGTTTCATAAGTTGCGGGAATTTACTTAACGCGTCACTAGAATCAGTGACTTCGCTTATTCAATGGTGGCTTTTGCGATTTTCTGGAATGAAACGGTGCATTAAAGTAACTGAAACTAAAATTTGGCACTGATCCAACAAAACGTGACACAATTTGGTCGAGTTTAATAGCCATTCGATAAACCCGCTCAATGAAATCCGAATTTTATACATTAGCATTAAATTGGGCTAAAATTGTCTAGCGACGGACCACACGAGTAACTTTTCAATTTAACTGCGCAACTAATAAATTGACAGCCGAGATTTCCGAAACTTAAAATGTTTAAAATGTGTTTAAATATGTTTAAAACAAATTGAGTTTGCAATCATTTGATTTTAAGTTATCATTCTGGTAAATGCCACTACTACTAGGGTTGGAAACTACTTCCACAACTAGGGTTGGAAAAAATCGTATTTTTCAAACGCTTTGATTTTTTGCACCAATTTTTAAAAATAAAAAATTCAATTTCAATTTATACATATTATCAATTTATTATTTATCAATTCGGGTCACCTTTTCAGATAGCGCAATCTCAAAATCGCGTCTATTTGAATTCGGCCGGCCTCATGATGAACCTGGGCGATCACGATTATTACAAGGACGCCGAAAGGGCCGCCAAAAAGTGAAAAATTGAAATTTGGCCGGTACAATTTATCGATTGTTATCTTGCGTGAATCGATTTTCCATTATTTTGCTTTGGTCTTTTGGGGTCCTCACGCCCTGAAAATTGAGTTTCCAGTTAGAAAGTGGGAGTAAATTGTTCATAATTCACTGGCCCTGACGGGGGTTTTTCAGGGGGGGGTCAATTCAAAGGGGGGGGGATAAAAGTGTTGATTTATAAATTCAATTTTCAGCTGTTTAAGCGCCTTTGTTTTTTGGTGATAGCTTGAGGCTATCCGAATTGTTTTGTTTCTTATATTTCTGCTAGGTTATGTTGTATTGTCATTTTATAGGTGCGAAAATAGTCAGAATACGTAGTGTTTGCTTTGTAGTCATTGATTTTATTATCAGATTTCTCTTGGAATACAATAAATGTATTTCGATATAAAACGTGATGTTATAGTTTTGTATTTAAATGTATTGTGTGGGAGATCGGTAGTTAAAAATGAAGAAATTTAAATGGTGAATTGTAAAATTGAGTTGAATGTTTTGGTTGTGGTACTATACATAGTTTCCTTTTAGTTTAGCACTAATTTCTTTTAGTTTTAGTCGGTTGCGGCCAGTCCTGCACCCTGTTAAATCACGAAAAAAATTGTCAATTCTTCAAGAATGCAGCACAATGGAAATTGTCGAATTTCCTGTCTGAGATATTTGTCAAATTTCCGAACTTCTCCCCTCTGAATTCTTTAATATTTGGGTCGCTTTTTGATTGTCTTAATGTTCTAGGAAACCTTTCGAGTTTTTGATGCATAAAACGTTTTGACTTGTTCAAAAAACTGCAGTCTTCATGGGTAGCAGCCCCGCACCCTGTAAATGTCATGGTCAGTGTCAAATCTTGTGCAAAGTCTCAATCAAAACAAATCTTTTGACACTTTACATGACAATTGGCATGGGCCTGTGCCTCTGTGCATGTTTACCCGCTGTGCATGTCAGGAGTATTCAAGACTTTGACCCTCCAGAGGGTTGGATAGATGGCTAATCGCTCCTCTGGAGGGATAGATAGCTAGACAAATTTTTTTGGGGGTTTTGGAATTCCTTGTATAGGCTTTTTCATAATGAGGAAAAAAGGTAGAAAAATCGCTCAAAGTAGGTGAAAAATTACTAAAAATGGGTATATAAGCACATATACTACAAGAAATTGCTTAAAATAGACAATAAAACACATGAACTAGTGATTTTCAAGGTGAAAATGTATAAAATGGTATGAAAATGAGCGATTTTGTGTGAAAATTAGGGTCTACATGCACAGCGGGTAAACATGCACAGAGAGCCTCAGTCAATTGGCATATCTGTTAGACGTTTTACATGACATGAGATACTGCATTTTACACTGTTGATAAGGCTTATCTCTATTTTTCCCTACGCATGTTAGGTTCGGTCTTATTTTGCTAGCGGGCTTATATCGCATGATTTGAGATAACGATTCTAAACATTTGTGTTTTTGCTGCGTTCAATAAGGCAATTCGTGGGCGAAATCGCAACTGCTGACGCATTATAAAGCCAATTTTTCGCAGCTGCGGCTTATTTGATTTTACTCGTTTCGAGTTTGAATTTACTTTACTCTAAGTAGTTTTTAGTTTTTAAATTGCAGTTGAATTTGATTAATAAGGCTGCATTTTCGAATCATTTGTGCCATTTTCCAAAGAGGTGAAGCATTTTGAATTTGTTTTTCAGATAATCGATAGACGCTGTCAACAATAAATGGGGAAAATCATTGTGACGAATTTTCGAGTCAACCATATCTAACTGCAATTATATCTGAAAACCAGCGGTAGTAAAATCTGACAAGCGTTTTAGTAATCGGTAGTTTTTTGTTTCCTAACCACGCGACTAGTGATGGAAAAGCGCCATGGCGCTGGCGCTAGCATTGGCGCTTGGCGCCAATTTGCTCTGGCGCCATTGGCGCTTGGCGCTGGGGTTCGAAAAAGCGCCATGGCGCTTGGCGCCAAAGTCCTGGCGCTTTTTCCATCACTACACGCGACATACCCCTGTAGATATTTTATTGTTTTTTTTCTGTTCGAGCGCTTAGTTTATTTGTTGTTGTTTTCTTTGTACACCGCGCCTCACTCTGCACCCTCAAACAGCAGTTTATTGACGCTCTTCCCAACAGCAAAACAAATTACTATAGTAGTGATGTACAGAGCGCCCATGGCGCTTTTCGAACCCCCATCGCCAATGGCGCCAGGGCAAAATATCGCCAAAATATCGCTTATTCGTTCGACCCTAGCGCGCTTTTGGCGTTGGCGCCAGACCAAAAATTGTGCCACTACGCTTTTCTTGGCCCCGTCAAGCGTCAATACCATAGGTCCCTAGAGAAAAGGCGCCAATAGAACTGGCGCTTGTTGCCTCGTCGTTAGCGCAACCCTCATCACTCACCCCCCAAAAACACCCCCCCATCAACCTCAAACACCCCCCCCCCCAGTCCCCCAGGATGCAGTCTCCCCCCACTAATCAGGGCGGCACTTTGAGAGCGGCCCTGGCGACCGTGGTGCGCACCCAGCTGCCCTGCATCGCCCACGTGCACGGCACCGGTTCCGTGGTGCTGATCGATTCGTTCGCTAATAGGTTCGATTCCCGCTGGAGGTCGGTTTTTGGGGGTTGCTAGTGTATTGTGTGCGTTGAGATGGATTTTTGTGTCCGGTAGGGTTCAAATGATTTATCGTATCGGATATCGAACATTTTTTAACATCGAAAATTTTGAAAAATTTCTAATATCGACCATTTTTCGATATATCGAACCTGTATTGTGTCCCCAATTAAAGTTATTATTTTCATTATGAGATATTTGTGATTGATCTGATTTACTTATAGTATTTTATTTGATGAGTGAAAGTACAATACTTATGATGTCATTTTTTTATGGAATGCTAAATTTGAAGCGTCAAAATGCTGATATGCTATTTCTTGCAACATGCATTAAGCAATTCGGTTATAAGTATGAACTGTACTATCTACCAATTGTTGTTTGCCTGATACACTTTGATTTATCATGTTTTTCTTCCGTTTTTTTCTTTTGACTGATGTAAACCTTTTTAAAATCACTTGTACCATTCACATTTCAGTAAAGAGATGATTCACCATGTGCAACCACATGAAAATACAATATGCCACTTGAAATTTGCCTTGCTATACCAAAAGCAAATTGCACTATCTAATAACGATATCGACTATTTTTTAATATGGAATATCGATATCCAGGTTCCATATCGTATCGATATCGAATATCAAGTTTCAGAAAAAATATCGAATATCGATATATCGAAAAGTCATATCATTCGAACCCTAGTGCCCAGTGCCAGAATTTTTTTTTGAAATAACGTGCATTCGCGCTGGGCCTGTGCGCCGATTTTTGTCGCAAGCGCGAGGGCTCTCATTCAAATCAAATGTTTCATTTTCATCGCAAATATGTTGATAGCTCTACTTCTTGTCACCACAAAACCCTGTGCACTTATCTCAACTCAAAACCCCGTTTCCCAGTCCGCAACTGTTCTCCGAACTGTACGTGATCGGCATCCCCCGCGCCGGCACCAGCGCCAACGCCCCCGCCACGGCGCCCAACGACATAGTTGGCTCGGTGCCAACACACGACGCGCTGGTGTCCATTCCGCTAGTGGGCAAGTGACCTGAAAAGTTGTGAGTGGTTAGAAATGTGGTATACTGCGCGGATACTTTGCATTTTGAAGTCATCGTTAATAAAATCAAAATTGTTAAAATGATGAAAACCATTTCAAGAAGAAAAAACCCCATTCGTCGCTTGTATGCGACTCCGCCTTTTTTATTTAGAATTTTTTTGTGTATTTTGTGAAGGTGCGTGGATAAGTATCCTGCTGGCGTGCATAAGTATCACATGATTTATGACTTTACTCACCACTTACCACTTTTCTTGTCACTGGACTACTTGCGGAATTGTTCCCTGGTCGTTTGCAAACCAAGTGACGTTGTCAACGTTGGCGCCGTTGTGTTGACTTGCAATGGCGGTGATCAGGGCGGAAACTTGTCCGGTTATTTGTTGCTGCCAGATGGACAAAGGGTGTGTTTGTTTGTCGGAGTTTTGTCGCACAGTTCGGTTGACTGAATGGTAAACTTGTGATATTTTTGTTGAGGGGAATAGCTCGTTTTGATCTTTATACACTTGCCTGTATTCTAGGGTTCAAAGGGGATTGACTTTTCGGGATCGGGATCAGGATTGGTTTTTTAAGATTTCGGGATCGGGATCGGCCGGGATTGGGGTCACGGGATCGGGATTGGCATTTTTCGGGATCGGGATTGGGGTCTTGGGATAGAGATTTTGGCCAATGTTTTGGCATCCACAGTTGTTCAGAAAGATCTAAAAACACTGTGGGATGCCAGAAACGTGGCATAAAATGAACGCTGGGGGTTTGCGTTCACATTTTTGCATGCAAAGACGTCGTGTTTTCACTTTTGATAATTTCCAGTAATTTTTCCGGGATCGGGATCCCGGACTTTGGAGTTTCTCGGGATCGGGATCGGGATTTGAAAAGTTTCGGGATCGGGATCGGGACTGCTAAATCCCGGATTTTCACGGGATCCGGGATCGGGATCCCGTTTGAACCCTACTGTATTCGCTATAAAATGGCCGGGAAAATGGATGTTTTACATGACATTTTACAGGATACGGGACTGCCCCCTCGTGTAGATAGGCACAGCAAATGGAGTTTGTCTGGGTGGCCTCCGACGTTTTTCTCACGTTGTCACAACATTTCGACATTCCAAGCGTTAAACTAAAAATATCTCGAATCTTGGCAACAAAATTGAAAAATGTCAGGTCCCACACCCAGTAAAATGATATGTAAAATGTCACACAGAGTGTCGTGTAAAATATGTCACTCAGAAAAAGTCAACTATCACGTAAAATCGCCCAGTATTTTATTTAAGGTTTTTCCAAGCAATTTTGCGTGTTATTTACAGGGTCATTCACCAAACTGGCCAAATCGAAACTCCGCCCCCGAAACTAAACCCACAATAGCTATACTCGGCGGACCGCATGCTATGCATTTTCCTGAAGGAAACACTCCATCATGACGTCATCATTAAAAAAATAAAAATAATTCCAGCAAAAAAACATGACGGAAAAAAACATTCCTCGTTTCTACGCGACTCCGTTTTTTTCTTTTAAAAATATTTTTCTTTTTTTGTGAAAGTGTATCCAGCTCGCGCGTTATCGACCAAGACATAAATAATTTTGGGCCAGGGGTCTCGAATGGGGGGGGTTGGGGGGGGGTTACCCCCCCAAACCGCCCAGCTATCTATCTATCCCGGAGGCCGCTCAGCTATCTATCTATCCCGGGGGCAAAATTTTGGGCTACTACCCCCTAAACCCCCCCCCCCAAATCGCCCAGCTATCTACCTATCTGGAGCGATTTTTCAGAAACTATACCCCAATTTTCGCTCAAAATCGCTATTTTTCATACCTATATATAGATTTTCACCTCCAAAATCACTAGTTCATGCGTCTAACTGCCTATTTTCAGCTATTTTAAGTACTATATGCTCTTGTATACTCATTTTGAGCTATTTTACACCTACTTTAAGCGATTTTTCTCCCTTTTCCTCCTTCTATGCCCCAAAAAAGCCTATATATCGAACCACCACAACCCCCCCCCAAACCCCCCCCAACCCCCCCCCCCCAGAAAATTTTTCAGCTATCTATCCCTCCGGAGGAGCGATTTGCTATCTATCCAACCACTCGGAGGGTCAAAATTCAAGATACCCCTGACCCACAATACAGTTGCACACAATGGCGCTACGCACACTGAAGCCGAAATATTCGGCATACGCACGTTTTCATCTGCCGAATCCGAACTAAAAAATTGCTGTTCGGACGGTTTTAGACCAGCATTTTTGGGTCCAGACATTCAGCAACCGTACGAATTCGGACAAATTCGGACGGATTTAGATGATTTTCCAGCATTTTTGGTCATATGCTGAATTTAACATTTCAGCATCTTGTGAAAAAATTGTATCCGGACACTTTCATTTCAGCAAACCAGTTCAGCAATTGGCAGAAAATCTACTGCTGTGAAATGATCCAGATCTCATCTAGTTTTTCATACATCTTCATGAAACATTTTTTATGAACATGTATGAACATGATCTTCAAAAATGAAGACCATAAATTTTTTTTAAAAACTGCTCATTCTTGAGATATTGTAGTTCAGCACAGTTCAACAGTGTGTAAACAGAAAAAACGTACGAACCATTTTGGGAATTTGGGCAATGTGTGTACATGTAGGGTTAAAACGGGATTGACTTTTCGGGATCAGGATCGGGATCGGGATTCACTTTTTGAGATTTCGGGATCGGGATCGGGATTGGTAATTTGAGATTTCGGGATCGGGATTGGTAATTTGAGATTTCGGGATCGGGATTGGCCGGGATTGGGGTCACGGGATCGGGATTGGGATAGGCATTTTTCCGGGATCGGGATTGGGTTCTAGGGATAGAAATTTTGGCCATTTTTCTGGCATTCACAGTTGTTCATAAAGGTCTCAAAACACTGTTGGATGCCAGAAAAGTGGCATAAAATTGACGCTGGGGGTTTGCATCCACTTTTTTGCATGCAAAAATGTCATTATTTCACTTTTTATAATTTCCACTAATTTTTCCGGGATCGGGATCTCGGACTTGGGAGTTTCTCGGGATCGGGATCGGGATTTGAAAACTTTCGGGATTGGGATTGGTATTTTTGAGATTTCGGGATCGGGATCAGGATTGGGGTTTCAGGATCGGGATCGGGACTGGTAAATCCCGGAATTTCACGGGATCCGGGATCGGGATCCCGTTTGAACCCTATACATGAGCGAATAGTAATGATAAACATTGGAACAGCGCGTGCCTAGGGTGTCAAAAAAATTTTGTTATGGAAAATGGAAACGGAAATTTTTTTGCACTTGCCAGAAAACGGAAAAAAAAATTTCAGCAACGATGAAAACAAGGCCGGAAAACTGGAAATGGAAAAATGAAATTTTGTCAGAAAACAAAAAAAATTGTGGAAATTTCCTGGAAATGCTAAAAATTGCTGAAATTTTGATGGAAAATGGAAAAAGTCACATAATTGAAAACCTGCATGCATGTTTACCAGTTTGGCTGAAACAGAAAACAGACAATTGAGCCAGAAAAGGGGAATATGAGGCTGAAAAACTGAAAATTGAGCCTGAAAACGGGAAAAAGGCGGAAAAACTGAAAATTCAGCCGGAAAAACTGAAAATTCAGCCGGAAAAACTGAAAATTCAGCCGGAAAAAGGCAGAAAAACTGAAAATTTAGCCAGAAAAGGGATAATTAGCCAGAAAAACAGGAACGGAAATGGAAAAAAATTTTGTAGTCGGAAAACGGAACGGAAAATGGAAAAATTAATTCAATTACCAGAAAACGGAATGGAAAATGGAAAAATTTGCCTGCAGAAAACGGAAACGGAAATTTGTCACCCTAAGCATGCCTGCAAACCAGATTGTTGAAAGTAATCAATGTTTTCAAAGTTAATGTAAAATATTCATTTTTAGTCACTCCTGAGTGCAGAAAACATATAGTAGAATTTTTTACTTTTATTTCCATGGGAAAATGTAAAAGTAAGTATTTTTGAAAACGATGACCATAATTTTCACTAGAAGTCACCCTTAACCCCAATTTTCATCCTTTTTGCCACTGCACACATGAAGTTGTGCATACACTGTAGCGTCTGCCAAGCAGGGTTGGTTTTAGTAAAATTATTTTTACTGAAACTGCAGTAAAATTGTAAATAAATTATATTTTATTTTTATTTTTTCTTCAATTTTCCATTTTTTTTTTTTCTTCTTCAATTTTCCATTTTATTATTATTTTATTATTATTTTATTATTATTTTTTATTCTTTGTGACCAGGATTAGTTTTTGTGAAATTCTTTTTACTAAAATTGTAGTAAAATTGTATAAAAATTGTATTTGATTTTTTTTTTCTGAGATTTTGCCAACCCTGCTGCCAAGTAAAACCAATAATTCCCGATCCCGATCCTGAAACCTCAATCCTGATCCCGATCCCGAAATCTCAAAAGCCAATCCCGATCCCGATCCAGAAACTTTCAAAATCACAATCCCGATCCCGAAAAAATTTATACAATCCCGATCCCGATCCCAGAAAATTTGGTCAACCTCATTAAATGCCCTTTTTGCATTAATAAATTTTAACCAATGTCCACTTTATGCCTCTTTTCTGGCATCCAGACGTGTTTTTGAGCCTGTTTTGTGAAAACATTGGCAAAAAACGTGTATATTAGAATGTTTTCAAAAATGCCATTACCGATCCCGAAAAATGCCAATCCCGATCCCGAAAGGTCAATCCCGATCCCGAAATCTCAAAAACCAATCCCGATCCCGATACCAAAAGGTCAATCCCGATCCGATACCGAGATCTCAAAAACCAATCCTCGTTTATCTTTGCATTTCAGCATTTGAGATTTTATCCTATTGCTGAATGTTTCCGCATGAAAAAGTGTACGCATCTTTTGAATGCTGAAATACATGCTGAATTGACAAACCGCCTAATTTTCAAGAGTACGGACGATTTGAGTTCAGCAAGTTTTTTTCTATTCAGCATTTAATTCGGCATTTGTCAAAAACGTGCGTATGCCGAATATTTCGGCTTCAGTGTGCGTAGCGCCATTACAGTACCGCCAAAAGTACCACATGGGTGGGCTACATCCGCCCAAAATTTTGGCTTCCTACAGCCCCATATGTAAAGTAATGACCTGCACAGAAAGAGGGTTTTTAGGTGCCGAACCTGAGTCGAGAGTGCATTTATTTACGTTCGCGGCAGTTTATGACAGGTAACAAAGAACATCAAAATGCACTTTAAATGAGATGCAAATTGTAAAACCATAGCGCACTTTCTGAGTGCAAAGATGCAGAAACGGTTAAGAAACGGAAAAGTTTTGATGTTAAACATTTGCCATCGCAGGATACCTGACGTATAGGCAGGGGTCTCGAATGGGGGGGGGGGGTTGGGGGGGGGGGTTACCCCCCCCCCCCATTCGAGACCCGTGCATTGATTTATCTTTTTCACCACCTTTTTGATCTTTAGAAATATTTGATTGCAGTAACACATATCTTGAAAGATCTTATGTTTTGTAACGAAATATTAAATTTCTGAACCCCCGCAGGGGTCAAAATAACGGCGAACCCTGTTTTGATTGGAAGGGTGATCCCGGAAAAAATTTCCAATTATGCGGAGTGTTTGAGAGGATAAATTTTCCAGTGTCAGCGGCTTCTAAATAAAATGCAAAGCTTACGTAAATGAAGATTCAAAGGTCAACATAGAACGTGCATACACAAATTGCGTATACCGCGGTGAGATGGAAAATCTGTACATTTAAAAAACGATAGCATAAATGATAAGAATTTAGGCTATACACGAATAAATGCAAACCAAACCAGCGATGGAAAAATGTCTTATATGACCCCGTTAAAAATGTTTTATAAATTTAAAGAGATTTTTTTATTTAAAAAGTCTTTTTCAAAACCCCGCAAATATGCATAGTTGTTAAAACGTGTTTACGTTTACTCGAACCTAATGTACGTTTTCTCTACGCGAACTGCATGCTATGCATTTTTCTGGAGGAAACAATGTAAATATGATGACGTCATCATTAAAAAATCAAAATCCTTCCAAAAAAGATATGTGTTTAGTGTGAAAGTGCGTGCTCGCAAGTTATCGACTAATACATATCCTACTTTACGGTCCGCAGCGCAGAAATGAGGTTTACCCAGGGGTCTCGAATGGGGGGGGGGGGGGGTTGGGGGTAGGGTTCAAACGGGATTGACTTTTCGGGATCGGGATCGGGATTCACTTTTTGAGATTTCGGGATCGGGATCGGGATTGGGGTTTCGGGATCGGGATCGGGATCGGGATTGGTTTTTTGAGATTTCGGGATCGGGATCGGGATCGGGATTGGCCGGGATTGGGGTCACGGGATCGGGATCGGGATTGGGATAGGCATTTTTCCGGGATCGGGATTGGGTTCTAGGGATAGATAGTTTGGCCATTTTTCTGGCATCACAGTAGTTCATAAAGGTCTCAAAACACTGATGGATGCCAGAAAAGTGGCATAAAATTGACGCTGGGGGTTTGCATCCAGTTTTTTGCATGCAAAAACGCCATTATTTCACTTTTGATAATTTCCACTAATTTTTCCGGGATCGGGATCCCGGACTTGGGAGTTTCTCGGGATCGGGATCGGGATTTGAAAACTTTCGGGATCGGGATCGGGATCGGGATTGCTATTTTTGAGATTTCGGGATCGGGATCGGGATCGGGATTGGGGGTTTCGGGATCGGGATCGGGACTGGTAAATCCCGAAATTTCACGGGATCCGGGATCGGGATCGGGATCCCGTTTGAACCCTAGTTGGGGGGGGGGTTACCCCCCCCCCCAAACCGCCCAGCTATCTATCTATCCCGGAGGCCGCTCAGCTATCTATCTATCCCGGAGGCAAAATTTTGGGCTACTACCCCCTAAACCCCCCCCAAATCGCCCAGCTATCTACATATCTGGAGCGATTTTTCAGAAACTATACCCCAATTTTCGCTCAAAATCGCTATTTTTCATACCTATATATAGATTTTCACCTCCAAAATCACTAGTTCATGCGTCTAACTGCCTATTTTCAGCTATTTTAAGTACTATATGCTCTTGTATACTCATTTTGAGCTATTTTACACCTACTTTAAGCGATTTTTCTCCCTTTTCCTCCTTCTATGCCCCAAAAAAGCCTATATATCGAACCACCACAACCCCCCCCCCAACCCCCCCCCAGAAAATTTTTCAGCTATCTATCCCTCCGGAGGAGCGATTTGCTATCTATCCAACCACTCGGAGGGTCAAAATTCAAGATACCCCTGTTTTGGGCGCATATTTTGCGGTCCGCCGAGTATACTCCAAATTGCAGGCAATCTACAACGAGTCGACAGTTATCGCCAGCAACGATGGCACATTTATGCGCAAGGGGGCGCGCGTGCGCTGCGAACTCATGCCGCACGACCCGGTGCTCTTGGACGGCGATGCCAGTTGGCTGGCGCTGCGTTTGGTGCTCAACTTTGCTGGGGAAGGTGTTCGCGGTGCGGTGTGATTTTTTGGGATTTTTTTTTGGGGGGGGGGGGGGTTTATTCAAGGTAACGCAAAGTGTCAAAAGTCATGTAAAATGTCAAACGACCGGTAAAAAATTGACATTGCACATGAAAATTTTACATGACTTTTGGCATATTGCATGACATTTGACATGTCCCATGGTCTACATTTGAGTTGCCGAGTCACAAAACGATGTTCAAGTGCATATGCCACAAAATTCTCATTTAAACATGCTTCATGGTCAACTAAAATGTTAATTGACATGAAAACTAGTTCACACCGTCAACTAGTTTGCGTAGCGGCATAATACATTTCTCCCCACCGCAGATGTGCACGACTCGCTGCTATCTCCATTTGTATTCAACCCCCTTAGTGCGGGGCGTCTGTGCGGAATTATGGTATCCGCCCTTGGGCAGCTATAC
Source organism: Sphaerolaimus hirsutus (assembly GCA_964036195.1). Lineage (NCBI taxonomy): Eukaryota > Metazoa > Nematoda > Chromadorea > Monhysterida > Sphaerolaimidae > Sphaerolaimus > Sphaerolaimus hirsutus. Next base: position 2,110,086 of record OZ038457.1, read on the forward strand.
GTCTGGACAGCGGTTAGTTTGCAGTTAGGGTTCAAACGGGATCCCGATCCCGATCCCGGATCCCGTGAAATTCCGGGATTTAGCAGTCCCGATCCCGATCCCGAAACCCCAATCCCGATCCCGATCCCGATCCCGAAATCCAAAAATACCAATCCCGATCCCGATCCCGAAAACTTTCGAATCCCGATCCCGATCCCGAGAATCTCCCAAGTCCGGGATCCCGATCCCGGAAAAAATGGTGGAAATTATAAAAAGTGAAAAAATGACATTTTTGCGTGCAAAAATGTTAACGCAAACCCCCAGCGTCCATTTTATGTCACTTTTCTGGCATCCAACAGTGTTTTGAGACCTTTATGAACAACTGTGAATGCCAGAACAGTGACGAAAATCGCTATCCCTAGATCCCAATCCCGATCCCGAAAAAATGCCAATCCCGATCCCGTGACCCCAATCCCGGCCAATCCCGATCCCGATCCCGATCCCGAAATCTCAAAATACCAATCCCGATCCCGATCCCGAAACCCCAATCCCGATCCCGATCCCGAAATCTCAAAAAGTGAATCCCGATCCCGATCCCGATCCCGAAAAGTCAATCCCGTTTGAACCCTATTTGCAGTGTGATTGACTTTTTGATCTTGGGCGTTTCCAATGCCGCGACTAGAAAAGTGACAAGAAAAGTGTTGAATAAAGTTGTAGGTTATACGTCAAGTGATAAGTGGGCTTGGGTAATACGCCACTTGGTATAGGTACTTGTCACTTGACACAAAACTTTTTAAGGCGGTCTTTTAAAGGAAACGATCATGTGAACTTTTCACACTTTTCCCAATTAAGTAACCCAACTTCTCACACTTTTCACCCAATCAGAAGTAACCCAACTTTTTACATTTTTTCCAGTCCACCAGGCTAGCAGAGTTGGAAGAAAGTGATGTTCAGCAGTTACAATTGCACCAGGGGGATGCCGTCAACTTTATACCTAAAAGAAAGGTCAGTTTTCATGTGCGTGATTTGGGCGGTATTTTTTGGAGCCCGCGATGTAAAATGCGAAACGTCACCGAAATTTGTAAAATGTTCGGTCAGATTTTTTTTTTTTACTGTGCATTGCACATTTTATTATTTTTCATATTTTTTTATTGGCCATTATTTTACACAATTTTATTTTGTGTCATACATATTTTATTACTTCCTGATAACTCCATATACCTTTTTTCTCGAAATACTCCGTCAGGGGGGTTATTTTTTCCCCCAGCTCAATCAAACCTGGGGGTATTTTGAGGGGGTGGTTACTTCGAGTACAGAATTTTTTTCCCATTTTGCGGTTTATAATCCGGTACGGTAAAGTCCGCCGCCCTACGCAGAACTCCCCCAGCCCAGTTTGCATCAGCGCAACGGAAGTGCGTCGCAGCCGCTACAAAACGCATTTGACCTCTAACGGCACTGGTTTGCATGGGGCTCCGTTTTTCAGCCGCTAAAAATGAACTTTGATCAATTTTTCTTTTTTTTAAGAAAGGCCGAAGTTTTTTAAAGCGGTTTTTAAAGAAATGTGATTGTTACACAAAACAAAGTGTTCCCACACCTTTCTTTTTTCCAGACTCATTTTTTCCAAAAAGAATTCTACAAATTTAAAAAGTGGTCACTGGCCCCTTTAAAGGGATATAGAGTGGTTGATTTGAAACTTTTTCACAGGGTCTTTTCGTGAATTTGAAACTTGATCTAAAAAGTCAATTATTACAAAATCGGTGGGCATTTATTATAAAAACAAAATTTAAACAAATTCAAAATATACCTCAAAATAACTCAAAACCCTTTTCCTCAACTAACCACCCCCCAGGCATTCTCTGGTCGAACACGAGCACGCACGGCACGCTGTCCGTCCTGTGCATGTCCGAGCTGACCGGCTTCACCAGAACCCTGGGCGAGTGCATGGACTCGGTTGTGCTGTTCAATGATGCCATCGGAGTGCTTTATAGGCTGGTGGAGAGCATGGAGGTGCGTTGATTTAGACATTTGAAGGTCCTTTGAAGGTGTACACAGTTTGCAGTGAAATGTAACTACCATACCATATTTAGCATTGAAAAAACGACCGATTTTGAGAAAATATAATTAAATATTATCTCAGAAAATCTCCCAAGAAAAAAATATAATTAAATCTCTTGGGTCATTTTTGAAAATATAATTAAATCTCTGAGAAAATCTCTTGCAGTTCAAAAAAATCTCATAAAATCTCTCAACTTTAAGTATGATTTCATCGATATTTCAAGATGTTTGAACCATTGAGAGTAGATAGTAAGCACACTATGCATTGTTTAACTTTTTCATTCACAATTTCATATGATAACAGCATATAATCTATTGATGGCACACTTTGTACTACCCTATATTTAGTATCTGAATAATGAACAAAAATATGGTTTAGGCACATTTTTTCCTCATAGTAGAATACATTACTTTCACGTGTGATGATCCCCACAGAATTTATCAGATGACTTTTTCACCAAAATTTGGTAACAATCTTTCCAAAGCATGCTGTCAACTCTTTAGTTGTAAAAACGGCTAGAACCCAGTGCATAAGTTTACCCGTTGCACAAGTAGCAACATCCAGTGCCAATGTAGACCCAGTGGTTAGGTACATACAACCCCATACTTTAGCACTCGGTCTTCATGGGACTGCAGGGGTTCAGTATGGTTCAGGGGTTAAAAACATATTTACATTTACTCAAAAATACATATACTTGAGTATTTACAAGTAAATACATATAAATTTCCCCTGAAAAAGTACCAGTACTCTATTTTATGTATACTTCTTAAAAGTACTTGTGTGCAGAAAATGTTTTTCAGATAACTTTTTTATTGGCTCTTTCATACCATAGAACAAAAAAAGGGGAAGAAAAACTACAAATAGCGGGAAAAAAGCCAAAAATGGGTATATAAGCAAATATATCATTTAAATAAGATGAAAATTTGTAAAATAGCACACGAACTAGTGAATTTGAAGGTGAAACTAGGCAAATATAGAGAGATTTTCTCGAGAGATTTTCTCAATCAGGAGAAAATATAATTAAATCTCTCTGGAAAATCATGGAAAAAATATAAATCTCTGAAAATCTTATATTTTCTGAAATTTTCTGAGATTTTTTAAATATAAATCTCCCAGAGATTTTTACAATGCTAACCATACTGCATCGGATTTTTTTGTGGCTTTTCATTTGGTGGATCATTTACTTCGCGAAATTATTCAGCAAAATAGAAAATGATAAAAAATAGGTAACATTCGCGGTTGGTCATGCTTTAAAATTTTTTTTTCAGGAACTTGTACACTGGCGCGAGTGCGACTTATTTGCGACTGTATGCGTGCTTGCCGAGTTCAAACCCGGGTAAGCATGTTTTTTTTCATTTTAGATGGAATAATGACTGGATAAAAACATTTGAATCCATGTGGCAGTACCGCACCCTGTAAAGTGTCAAATGTGGTGGAAAATGTCGTACAAATTTTTCAGATTTCATTCAAAATGTCAAAAGTTCTGTAATAAAAATGAAAATACTTATAGTCACTGATACCCTTTTTACACAACTTTTTTTCTTACAACTGATCACTTGACTAGCAACTTACCACTTATTTGTCACTTGTGATGGAAACGCACCGGGGCACAGACGCCCCGGTGCTCGTGCTTCACGGTGCCCTTTTTCGAGGGTGCCCTGCTGGTGCCGCTGCCATTTTGTAGAATAGCACCGGTGCCGGTGCGGTGCTGAATTGGCCCATTTTGCATTTTTCTGGCTTTTGCCGTTTTTTTGATCTGTCAACTTGACATCTCAACCATGTTATCCAAAAAATCTCTGAAGATATATATTTTTAAATATAAGAAATATCTCATTTATATTAATTTATATTTTCTCTGTTTATTTCATAGATCTAATTTTATCCGTTGAGAGATTTTCTGAGATTATATTTTATTATACTTTCTGAAAAAACGCACATTTTATCGGACGCTATACCCCTAATATTCAGCGAATCGATCCCGGGAAACAGTCGCTGGTTTGTCCGCAATTTCAACATTTGCGGGTCGCCACTGTCAAATTCGATTTACGCGCGCATGGATAATCACTTGAATGTGACAAATTTGCGCCAAGCTAAAGATGCCAATATTCTGCTTTCCGACCATTCAAACGGCAGATATGTGCTCGTGTGAGTTTTTTGGCTATTCTGAAATTGTGATACCTTGCTGGCGTCAATTCCGCAAGTGGAAAAGTGACAAGAACAATGGTAAGTGAGTCAAGTCAAGTGCTATGTTAGCCACTGTACTTTTATTGGCAACTTTCTTGTCACTTGACACACAGTATTTCGTCGAATTAGCCTCTTTCGAAGCGAACTGACCCCCCTCTAAATAGCTCCAAACTATATTTTGCTTCCTTTACCCCCCACGGTAAAACGTCAATTCCCCTCGTAACGGTACGTCAAATTTGGAAAGTACGGTAAACAGCACGGTACGGTAAATGTTTGCATTTTTACGGTACGGTAACCCACGTATCTCAGGGCTCGCGACGGGAACGACCTGTGCGCCGCGCTGCCGACGCACATGCTGCAGTCGCGCCGCGACCCCCGCCTGCTCTACACCGTCGTGTACTACAGGGACATGAGCGTCGCCGAACACTTCCACAATTATGACGTAGAGTTTGTGTGAGTCGGGCGTTGAGAGTGATTTAGTTGACCGCTACGCAAGCTAGTTGACATTTGAATTTGAATGTCAACTGGTTTGTGTCGGTGTAGATTACAGTTCACAAGTTGTTGAGGGATCTTAAAGTACTGATGCCGCGATATTTATTTGTTATCTTAGCGACGGGTGCGTTTTGGAGATCGTTCTGTGTGAACTAAAAATAATTTGAATCATGATCGAATATCGAGCATTTCCGAAGTGACAAATCGAAATAAATACCGAATATCGCTATCGAAAAGTAATACTGTTGCAACCCTGATTTTTTAAAACCTAAATACATCTCTCAACTCCTTTCATTTTTATAGAAAAAACTGCGTAGAAAAACACCAACAAACAACGATACCCTCAAAAATCGTGTCCGACCAATTGAGGCATCTAGTTCCGAATGTCGGTATCTCCATCATTTTAGGTTTTTCCAAAATTGCATTTGAAAATTCAAAGTTGGCCCGAGCGGGCAACTTTAAAGTGACAAGTCTTGCCCAATACTTTTTGAAAAGCTTATGGAATTGTCTACATTTTCCATATTTTAAACGCTGCTGCCGGCGTATATAGCTAGACTTATGATGATTCGATAGATAGCAGGTCAGCAGATTCAGTGGAGATACCCTGTTTTGAGTGATTTTTTTCAAAAAAATCACTCGAAACAGGGTATCTCCACTTAGTCCATGGGATCAACAGGCCCGGTTGTGCTGCCGTTCTGCTGGCCCATTGCCCCACTTGAGAGCAAATTTCTTACCTGAGAGCAGTGGAGATACCCTGTTTCGGACAAAGACTTTTTGGAGATACCCTGTTTCCGACAAAGATTTTTTTGGAGATACCCTGTTTCGGATGATTTTTTTCAAAAACTGGTTTGGAATTCTATACCGTAATTCGGATGATTTTTTTCTGTTTTGTATGGGAATTTGGACTGTTTGCGTCAAATCTATACCGTAATTCGGATGATTTTTTCCGTTGGTGGAGATACCCTGTTTCGAGTGAAATTTTTGGTGGCTCTTTTTGGAGATACCCTGTTTCGAGTGAATTTTTTCCAATTTGAGGATGGAGATACCCTGTTTCGGATGATTTTTTTTGTTTTTTCTAAAAATCGGCATATATATATCTCGGGAACGGTATAAGATATTGAAAAATTTCTTTTGCTATCATGAAGAAATAAGTGCACTTATCACAGATCCGCACTTAACTCATTTTTTTACACTTTGGTCTTTACCGACATTCGGAACTAGATGCCTCAATTAACGCACACTTTGCAGATGCCTAGTTATGTTGGAAGTGAAAAATAGCGTAGCCCCGCCCCCCAATCTTCGATTGCGGCAAGTGCACGCTAACGCTCCATTGTTGGCACAGCGCCAATCCGATGTGCAGTCGCCACTGCCCCCACAAGTGGCTGTAACTAGGTGGTTACATGGGTGAGATTTTTTTATTATTATTTCATTTTGAAGGATTAGTTTTTCTGCATGTAGTGTTTGTTAATTTGGTAGTCATGTAGTAGTAGATTTACCGCATCGAACACGATATTTTGGTTCTGCGTTCAAACATTTTCAAATATATGAGAAATTTTTGTGTGCATTTTAGCCAAAAATCTATCTTAAGGCAAAATTTTTGATTATTATCCCCTGACATTTTTAACATTTTTAACCGTTTTTCCTCTCCCTTCCCGGCGTTATGATTGTTATGTGTCAATTTGCATTCCTAAAAAAATTTTTTGCGCAGGGATCGACTTGCCAGCAGCCAAGAAAACGTAGGGCCAGTTCAAAATTCAGCGCGGGTTGGATAATTTCCTTATTTTTGGCGTAAAATGTAACGCATCAAACAAATTTCGATTAGAATACCGTATTTCCTCGAAATACCCCCGGGGGGTTTATTGTTTCAGAGTGAGAATTTTGAGGGGGGGTTAAACGAGGGGGGGGGGTATTTCGAGGGGGGGTTTTATTATTTCGCCAGAAATTTTTTGAAAACCAAGTACTAAATTGTCGTCTGAAACGTACGCAGACGTCGAAAATGCAACAAAAATCGCCATTTATAAGACTCTAAAGACTTGTATAAGTGTATAGACGTATAATCACTGTTCTCACATAACAGAGTCATCGTTTTTAACGTGTGTTTTGCATTACCCAGATGACAAACCGCAGCCTTTGTCATTTACGTTCTCTATACACTAAATTTGGGGGGGGGGGTATTTCGAGGGGGGGGGGGTTTATAAGTTCATAGTGTCCATTTTGAGGGGGGGGGGGTATTTCGAGGGGGGGGTATTTCGAGGAAATACGGTATTTACTTTGTGGGGTTCAAGGCTGGTACGCAGGGGGCTTCAATGGGGGGTTGGGGGAATCCCCCCCCCCAATATGCCGTTTGGTCGCATTTATTACCTGTTTTGATTACCCGTTAAAAGTTTATTTTTTACTATACTCGGCGTACATGATACTATACAATGAGTTGCATGATGTCATATCATGCACGCTGTATCCAACCCGTAGAACTCTGTTTTGGTGACTCGTGCTTACGCATATACGGAATGAAACTATTCAATTGTGCCCGCACAATTCAAACCCCCGTCAAAGTGTAGTTGAGTTTTTTGGCATGATGCCATCCAAGCGTCGTCTGGATGGACAGCATCTGAATAAATACAAAGCGAGAACGTTTTCCGAATTCAAAATTTTGAACGTAACAAGTTTTCTTTCAAATGAATCGATAGCATGTAACTTTTCTAAATATGAATTAGATTAAACGTAGGTAAACGTATAATCAAAAATTTGCAGCACCTATCGGCACAAAAATTGGAGTAAACGAGTGTGTAAAGAACCGCACATTTTTATTTTCCTTTTTATTATCTTTCCATTTTCTTTTTTAATATTTTCATTTCTCGTTTGCTCCGTACAAGAACAAAATATAACTTTCCAATTTTGTAGAATGATATGTCCGTCGACTATACATATTGACATATTTACGACCCACTGTGCACCGTTTTTCTACCGTATTTAAGATGTATCGCACTTCACTGTTCAGTAAGATGCTGAATTTCATTGACGCTCAGCGAAGGGAAACATAAGTGGACCAAACCTGTATAATATCATGTCTGTCGAGTTTACTATCGTTCACGAAAATTTCTGGTGAAATAATAACCCCTCCAAATTTGTTGGGGAATTAATAAACCCCGTTGGGGGTATTTCGAGTAACTACGATATTTATATTTGTCTGGCTTTTCTCATAGAGATAAAATACCATTATATTTTTATTTTTCAGAGATTTTCTGAGAGTATATAAAATTATATTTTCTCGAAAGTACTCATTTTTTCAATGGTATAATGACAATTTTTCACATAATTTCAAGGGTGGATTTTTCCCATATTTACTGAAAAACCCGACAACAACGTCATAAAAGTGGGTCAAAAATAGTATAATATGAAATAATATAAACTTATCCCCACTCAGCCTGCGGCTTCACACGTGATTATCCATTCAAACGGGGCTGCCAGCGTCAATCAAAGTACATTAGAAGGTAGAAGGGCAGATGGTCACACGCGCACCCCCGAGCGCACATGGTAACTTGGGGTTCGATTTTACTCATTTTAATTGATTTTTTTTCACTTGGTTAAACTTTTAACGCTTGCTCGTTGTTGTTATTTTCTATTTTTATGGCTGGAGTTTTCAAGAGTAAATGAGGCGTCCACAAGTCGAAAAGAACTCAGAAATTTTGAAAATTGATTTTAGCACCTGGTGCCTACCCCGCAAGTGGACAAATAAAGAGTAAAACGTCATGAGTTAAGTAAAATGACAAATGGTAAGTTAAAAGTAAAGTCAAGAGCAAAGTTATATGTAAAGTAAAGTTTAAATGGAAAGTTAACAGTAAAGTCAAGGGTCAAGAGTAAAGTACTTGTCCATTTGCCGGACTGGGCCTTGGGCAGTTTTTTTGAACGGATTTAAAAATGTTGTCATAAAATAATGGGTTCGTTAAAAGTGGATTCGTTTTTCAGCCTTCCACGCACTAGTGGAGTATAATTAAATTTGACTTTTTTTTCGCATGCAGCTACCCAGCGGTTGCAGCTGCGCACCGATCGACAGATTCTGATGACGACGTTAGTGACAACTATGGCAAACAAAAATTCGAAAAGTGTTCAAGAAGTTCAAAAAATATTCAAGAAATTTTAAAATTCGAAAACTGTTTTCGGAAAAATATGAAATTTGAAAAATCATTTGAAAACAAACAATGACAATTTTTAACACGTTTTCTATAGGGTTTGCCATCGTTACTTTTAATTTATTATTTAATTTAGCAATAAATTTAATTATTTATTAAATTTTTTATGCATTGTTGTGCCTGCGCACACTAGTTTTCACATGAAATTTCGAAAACTCATAAATCAACTTTGACCGTATTTGAGTTTTCTACAATGAGGTGTCCGTCAACTACAGTTGATGGAGATTATAAGTGACTCATTATATTGTAGAAAACTCAAATGCGTTCAAAGCTGATTTATGAGTTATCCAAATTTCGTGTGAAAACTAGTGTGCGCAGGGCCAATGCAATGTCGAAAACGTGGTAAATTTTACCTACTCGGATGACCTCAAGGTATGCGTCAAAAATTATTTGCAAAATTTGCATTAGTCGGTAACGCTCGTGCAGGATATAAAAATGCATAAGTATAAGTGAAAAGATTAAATAAATAAAAAGTTGGAAGTTGCGTACAGGGTGCGAAAGTTTTTGTATTGAGATGTTTTTTGGAACAATTTTGATTTTATATTCGATGACGTTATAGTGAAGTGTTTCCTCAGAAAATGCATAGCACGCGAGTATAGCTAAAAATGTGTAATAGTGAAAAAAACCTTTGCACAAAATGTGTTTTTTATTCTCCCAGTGAAAACTTGTTTTTTTTTCAGGACGACCGCCTCGTGGATTGGCAAAGATTGCAGCAAGAAATCGAGCAAATGTGTTATTTGCCTGAAGCACAAAGTGCAACAAGATTTTAAGTTCTCGTTTTTGTACATAACTTTTACGCGCCGCTTTTAAGGTCAGTTGCGATTGCGAACCCTGTAAATGTCTAATAAAATTAAAAAAAGGAAGTAAATTTCGGTGAATATTCAAATTGTGTAGATTTTGATATAAGTTTGTCGATGACGACATTTTACAGGGCCCACAGGTAGAAATACCACATCCTGTCAAATTTAGGATTCCCGGAAAAAATTGACGAAAAAATTAATTGAGTATTTTAAAGTTTACGTTGTGCTTGACAAATTTTACAGGTTTCGGGACGAATCCGTGCAGTTTTTTTAGATTTTGTTGAAGTCTGTTATCTTTCATGGTGTTTAAATTTTTTATTTTTCAAGTATTTCGATGATTGCTGTGTGGTTATTGATGTCTATTAAATGCATATTTACAGATATGTTTGCTATCAGATGGAAATAAATTTCGTGCTTTTGAATGGCAAACTTTGCATTTGCATTCCATAATTTTTCTGAGGTTCCATGCCTCACCTTTCCGCATATCCTCAAAATACCTCCTGGCTGTTTATTTTTCCGTCGGCAGATAGTTCAAAATCGAACCAATTCAAAACGATTGGTTTAAATTATACATCTATACACTCCAATCACTTTACACCTTGCACGTGTGGTTTCCGCTGGAAACGTGCCAATGATGTCTCATGCGTGCGATTTTCATGTAAAAAGGATTTTCATATAAATTCGTTGGCGCTGTATACCTAGTTTTAATTACGTTTACGTTTTCACTGCAACGAAATTTTTTCATAATTATTTCATTATCATTGGCATTCGCTTTCAACATGGACACAAAAAATTCGAGTGCAAAGTATAATTTCCGCCGTGTATAAAACATGCTCAAATGTTTCAACCTTTATTGAACTCCGAAGAACTTTTTGTTGTCTATGAAAATAACTTGTTGCCGGTTAAATAATTGATTAGAATAAGCTTGAATAGAAGATCATTTGTCACTGGATATACTATTTACTTATGACTACTTTTATGTATTATATGTTTTGAACATTTCATTCTACCGTAAATCCTCGAATAAGTCCCCAGGGGAGCTTTTTTTTCAAACACTTGTCTATAGAGTTATTCGGGGGGAGGTGTTTTTGCGTCAGAATTTTTAGTAAAATACATGATGAGATGAATACAAATTCCATAATTCAAGCAATGAAAGTTAATCAGTCCTAGTGAACTTGAGCTAAAAGAACAAAAATATTTTTACATAATACACTAAACGTTTTGTGTATAATACATGTGAAATGTTTTCCACGCATGAAATTAATTAATTTCAAATTAGCAGAGTTATTCGAAGCGAACTAGCGAAATTAGCATTAGCAGAATTACAATTCGAAGCGAAATTAGCAGACTTATTCGATGATATACGGTATCTCCATTCGTCAAAGCAGACCAACGTTGTTTTTTCTCGTAGTCCTGACTGACCGGGGATCTTTTCAAATGGGCAGCTAATCGAGAAGATACGGTATGTTTGAGCTGAATTATTTATTAATACCCGTGCGGGGGTGGTCTTCCGTGGAGTTGGCGTTTATGTATGTTAGTGGTTGCTATGGGTTTTTTTGGTGAAACTGTCCTGACGTCACCATTAATTCTAGTTAAAATTCTTCAGAAAATATAAATTCAGGCATGAGACACATGACTCTCGTCTTTTTCTGTTTAAAATATTTTTTATTTTCTTGTGATTGTGCGTATATAAGTGTCTTGCTCGTTTGTTATCGTTAAGACAAGTATTACTACCCAGTTAGCGTGTTTTTCTGGGATGAATGCTAATGGGAAAGTACCAATTCCACAATGTGGTCAATGAACCAGCCGATCAATTGCGCAAATTAAGTGCTTGATTCATCCAATTAATTAACAGCTGATGGCCGTCCCGAACCCTGCGAAGTGTGAAGTCAAGTGCCAAATGTCATGTAAAATGTAATATAAATCTTGCAAAACTTGTCAAAAGTTCAGAAGGAAAATGTTTTTTTAATGTGAACTTTGCGTGACATTTTAAGTGTGAGATTTCCATTGGGGGCGGTCCCAAGCCCTGTAAATGTATAAAGTCAAATGTCATTCCAAAAAAAAACGAAACAAATTTCTCACAGAACTTTTGACACTTTGCATGACAATTGACAAATTTTTATGGCATTTGTCATGACATTTGACACTTGACTTGACACTTTGCAATTCTTCGGACTGGCAGCAGGGCAGACCAATAGTGTGAAATGTTGAATTAGTTTATGGAGGGCTTATCAACACATTTACAATAAAGGTAGCTGAAACTAGGGTCGGGAACCAATCAGTATTGCGGTTCAGTGCATGCGCCGGGAACAAACGGAACAATATTTTACTTCCTGGATTATTTCATATTAAACACCACTTTTGGCTATGTAAAAACCTAATTTTAACTGCGATCCTTCACGAAAATTTGCCGGCGAAATAATAACCCCTCCACCCCCATTGCGTCATCGAAAATTACTGTATTTTCTTTTCCACGCAATACTAATCAATGTTTGCATGCGGCGCGCATTGTGTGCAACCAATCAAAAATAACAAATGGCAATAAATCTTCACCGAATGTGCTTTTATCGGCTAATTTGATCACACGCCGCTAGTGATGGAAAAGCGCCAGAAAAAAGGGCGCCAGGCGCCAAGGGCGCCATGGCGCCATTCAGAAAGTGGGCGCCAAGCGCCAAGGGCGCCACAGAAAAAGGGCGCCAGGCGCCAAGGGCGCCATGGCGCCGTTCGGAAAGCGGGCGCCAGGCGCCACGGAAAGAGGGCGCCAAGCGCCAAGGGCGCCATGGCGCCATTTGAAAAATAGGGCGCCAGGTTAGATAAGTGCAAAGAACGCCCTGCGTGTGCTAAAACAGTTTCTACAGCACCCTAGTACAAACATTCACTACTCAATTCGCGTTCTCCAAGATTTAATGAACAAAAACAACACTAGAACAAAAAAATTTAAATAAAATCCACATGACGAATTTAAACACAATGGATATTGTCATTTGACAACAATCCATTCACTTCAAATAGACTTCCCAATCAATGTGTCCTTGAATTGAACAAAAAATGGAATTGCAACGATTTGAATCCGTTTATTTATGATTTTGCAAGTTCAACGGTTCATCATTCTTGTCTTCTGATCTGTCAGACACATCTGATGAACCGTTGCACAAAAGATTTTCACTCGCTCACACCACTTCATCCATTTTTCTGGCGAATTTAGATCATCCACAGATGCGTTTTTCATCTTTTTTCTTCGTTTACACAGCACTCACCTTGAAACCCTGCTGGCGCCTTTTTGGCGCCCTTTTAAAGCAGGGCGCCAGGCGCCAAGGGCGCCACGGAAAAAGGGCGCCATGGCGCCTTTCAGAATGTGGGCGCCAGGCGCCAAGCGCCATGGAGCGGCGCCCTTTGGCGCCTTCAATTGGCGCCAGCGCCATGGCGCCATTCCATCACTACACGCCGCCTCCGCTCACCTGCAGTCGATCACCCTGAAAAGTGTCAATTTGATTACTACAAATTGAAACAGCGTCAATTAACGCGCCTGTGCCACGTGAGGGGGTGGTAATCTCATTACACAGCAAATAATGTGCTTGTGAAGTGCACTGAAGTAGTCTGAAGTGCCCCTTGTGATCACACTTCAGAGCCTGATCACGCCTGATCACCGATGGAATGCACTTCACCGACACTTCTCGAATTTTATTACTAAATTCTTAACAGAAATAAAAAATCAGAAATTCGTGAAGGGCGTTGAAGTGCCTACGAGCGTCTGCGTGAAGGCACTTCACCGTAGATCACGGCAGATCACCAGCACATTTTTTGCTGTATTAGGAATCGACCAGGTGCGGTCGATTTCGGACGGAAAACTGATCGTTTAACGGAAAATGTCCCGCGCGCGGACTGGGACAAGACTGGACGTAGGATGGAAACTATTGTATTTCCTCGAAATACCCCCTTCAAAATGGACACTATGAGTTTATTACCCCCTCTAAATCCCCCCCCCCCCAAATTGAGTGTAAAGAGAACGCAAATGACAAAAGCTGCGGTTTGTGATCCAGGCAATGCATAACACACGTTAAAAACAATGACGCGGCGCCCCCCCCCCCCTAAAATCTAATAATAATAACTGAATGGAGTTAAGGCGCTGGCGCCATGGTGTGATTGGCGCTGTCGTTGTTGTTCACGTCTACTATTTATTTAAGAACGTTATTAAGGGTGTCAACTTTCCGTTTTCTGCTTTCCACCGGCAAATTTTTTTTCATTTTCCGACTGCTAAATTTTTTCTGTTTCCTATTTTCCAGCTGATTTTCCATTTTCCACCTACATTTGGGGAGTTCCATTCTAGAAGTTCACAAGCGCCAAATCCAGACAAATCGAGTTGACCTCCACGTATAGGTTTTCACATTTTAGAAAAAAATCAGCGTTATAGTCTGTTTCGTTCCCGAGATACAGTGGTACCGTTTTTCAGAAAAATACCAATTTTCACATAGAAAGTGAACATGTCCATCTCAGATCCCCTATGAAAAACAGGACTTTCATTTTGTAAGTGCACATATCCATCTCGGACCACAGGATTTTCATTTCATCAGTGCACACATCCAAAAAATAATTTCATTTCTAAAAATGCACCCGTGCTTCGGCACGGCCACGAAGAGCTGGCCGGAATTCCCATACAAAAAAAAGTTTCATTTCCAAAAATGCATACGTGAATTTCCAAATCTATTTTGCACTATAAATCAAATATGTGTGCATATATTGATCTGAAAATTTAGGTAGAGGTACTTTTAGACGACTAAGGTGTAGTGCGCCAGGCTGTGGGAGCTCTGGGCACCAAAGAATGTCCGCTTTCAAGTGTTCAGGACTCAAGACTGGCAAAAGGTCTGATCCTGCTGTCCACTTGCAAATATGCAGAAATGGAAGAGAGTTCCCTAAATGTTCTGCTGACCTCAAATCTCAACCTTCTAAAGTATCACAACTTTATTGGTAAAGGCATAAGATGATATCTGAGCACCTGGGGAAAGGGGGAAATATATCTGTAAATGAGTCAGAAGTGACTAATGTTACATTCTTACTGCTACCTTATAAATGAACAGTGAAACATAATAGTTGTGGGTTCAATCACTATGTGCATTCTACATGCACAACACCCCCCTCCATGGCAACGGAAGGGAGCCACAAAGAAAAGACAGAAAAATACCCCTGAAAATAGTAAAATTTGTTGAACAGATCAAAAACCTAGAAATAAATTTACACATCAGGTAGAATTGACTTGAAAAAATACGATAAAATGAAAAAAGAGAAACTGCATTTGAAATACTAAACAGAAATGAACCACAGTACAAAATCACAGATCAATAGTGTGGATCCTTTGGCCGCCATTTCACTTTAGACTTCTTTGTGTTTTTGTGCATGTTGTCCACTGCCAACTTGTCAGTCACCAGCCCATCGCTGGCTGCATTCCAATGCAATGTGTGGAAAGGGATTTTCTTGGCATGTTGCTCCACTGGTCTGTGCCGAGGTCGCACTGTGCTCAACTTCAAGGGCCCCTGCTCTCGTTGCCGGTGTTTGGGGATTAGTGCCACTGATAGGTTCTGTGTATGCTGCAAGCACTGCCAGGCTTGGCCCCCCAGACCTGCTAATTTCCCTTCGCATACTGCCAAATCTGTGAGTCTATCTGCGGTGGAGCTGAGGGTTTTTGGCAACCTGTTTTGTTCCTTTCCTGCAAGAAATGGACTCTGTGACTCCTTGTACATCTGTGATAACCTGTCCAGTTCGGCATGTGTGTCCTGCATAATCTGTAACTTTCCCCAAATTGCTGTATGGCCTAACAGCAGCAGTGGGTCTGCTGGTGGCAAATGTGCCATGAGCTTCACTACAGCGGGGAGGTTGTCAGTGTGTGTGACCTGGTCGGGTGTCCTGTGTGTGACCTGCATTTCATACAGCCTCAAATTTTTCCCTTGAATCGCTTCACCTGAAGTGCGCAGTTTTGCATATGGGTATGGCTTAAATTTCTGCCGTTCAGCCCCTGGATCACATCCTGCTTTTGCCCATGCCTGCTCTAGCACTGTGTCATCTATAAAAATCCCAATTTTACAGCCAGTGTCAATGTGTCCCTGGATATCTACACCCATGAACTGTATCGTGGCCACTGGGTCTGGTTCCCCCACCGGTGAGCACCTGTGCATGCTTTCTGGACTGTCAGTCCAGGATGCAATGGGGCACCAGTCGTCAATGTCATGTTCATCACCTGTTTTGCTGATTGGTGCATCCCAGTCATCACTCACAGGTTCCTCTAGTGTGCACATGGCTGCGCTGTCCTGGGCCTGGTATGTCACTCCCATTTCTTGGCACTTTTTCTTCATCCATGTGATGGCATCATCTTCTGTTTTCCCCCTCCGTGCCAACCCTTGCCTAATTCTCTCCACCCTGTCTGGCTGAAATTCCACAGAGCTGGGGTTGACGTAACACTGTGCTGAGACATGTGGCAGGGGTTTTCTGTGCATGAAGTGTGTACACCATGGCCCCTTGTGTGTCTGCGGATTGAAAGTTGCCTTAACTGCTGGTTCACCAGCAGTTGCACTCTGCAACCTGTAATTTGAGGTCCAGTTGTGGAACTGGTCCTTTTGCTCATTGTGCTTCTGCAATTGATTTTTCTGGATCTCGATTCTGGCTGCTTCCATTTTTGATACTGCAGTATCTAGGTCACATGAATTCTCCTGCCACCTTTCTCGCCATGAGTACCAGCATGCCGTTGGAATCAGCTTCATAACCTCAATGAAAAGCTTATCACCAATCATTTTTTCCCGGTCTTGGTCAGACATGGTGGTGCTGACATGGTGGAAAGCTGTGCTCAGCCTAGTCTGCAATTCTACAATGGAATCACCCGGCTTAGCTTTCAGCGCATACCAGTCTGACACTGAGTGCAGCCGGTGGTCAATCCTGTAAATGTGCGTCAATCTGTCAATGACAAACAGTGCATCGTGGCGCCGGTCTGCATGCACAGCCTGGTACCTTTGCTGCGCTTCCCCTGTGAGGCAAGTGGTAAAAACTAAGGTCCAATACATCTGCTGGTGTGCCTCTGGCACTCCAATCGCCTGTTGCGCAATTCCATGGAGCCACCATTTAAATGGCCCAGTGGTTGCGTTGGACTCTCCATCAAATTGTTGTTGCTTCCTGGCTGCCCCTGCAACATGACCTGCACCCATTTTGTCACGTGATGTGGTCAACAGCGCCGCCTGTGATAGGGACTGCATGTGGTCAGCTGGGGTCATCACAAACAATTCAATGTACTGGATGATTTTATTGAGCAATGTATCCTGTCGCAATGTGGCCAGTCGGGCTTCAGTGGTTGTTTTCCAGCAGTCTGTACCTGCATTGATCGGCATTGCTGGCTTCACATCTGGCGGTGGTACTTGGCTGCTACTCGCCATTGTACCCTGCCCCTGTTGCACCTGTACTGTCAACTTTGCGATGTCCGCCTGTTGCTGCTGCAATGCAGCTTGTTGCTGTCTCATTGTGTTTTGGACCAGTTGGATCAGATCATCCACTTTGCTTGCTGTGTCATCCTCATCTGGGTCACCGGTCGCTCCTGTGTCACCTACACAATCCCCATACGGGTCATCAATTGTCAATGTGTTGTTAGTAGCGAAATACGCTGTTGCCATAGTCTGCAAATCTTCTGCTAGCACTTTTGTGGTTGATTCTGCCGGGTTTTTAAATTTTGGCCATGTGGCCTGCCGTTTTTCTAGCAACTTGAATGCCGTGAACACTAGCGCTGGTCGTTTCCGCCCCGCTAACCACTCTGTGATTTTATCTGTGAATTCATCACTGGTCAACTGCAACTTGCCCGCCATTCTGCGTGAATTTATGCTTTCTGGGCTGAAAAAACTGTCGTCACTCATCGACAACTGTCGCTCCACAAGTGCACCTTTAAAACTTGTGATCTGTCACACAGAGCAGATTCAGCAATGCTTTCAGCTGACACTCAGCTGGTACACTGTTTTATCTGTGTTGAGCCCACAGGCTCAATAAGTGCACTTCATAAGCACTGTTTTTTTTAATACTCAGGCACCCTGAGTGTATGCCGCAGTACCTTGAACTGACGCTCAGCCAAGTGCACCACCTGTGTACACTCTAGAAGTTCACAAGCGCCAAATCCAGACAAATCGAGTTGACCTCCACGTATAGGTTTTCACATTTTAGAAAAAAATCAGCGTTATAGTCCGTTTCGTTCCCGAGATACAGTGGTACCGTTTTTCAGAAAAATACCAATTTTCACATAGAAAGTGAACATGTCCATCTCAGATCCCCTATGAAAAACAGGACTTTCATTTTGTAAGTGCACATATCCATCTCGGACCACAGGATTTTCATTTCATCAGTGCACACATCCAAAAAATAATTTCATTTCTAAAAATGCACCCGTGCTTCGGCGCGGCCGCGAAGAGCTGGCCGGAATTCCCATACAAAAAAAAGTTTCATTTCCAAAAATGCATACGTGAATTTCCAAATCTATTTTGCACTATAAATCAAATATGCGTGCATATATTGATCTGAAAATTTAGGTAGAGGTACTTTTAGACGACTAAGGTGTAGTGCGCCAGGCAGTGGGAGCTCTGGGCACCAAAGAATGTCCGCTTTCAAGTGTTCAGGACTCAAGACTGGCAAAAGGTCTGATCCTGCTGTCCACTTGCAAATATGCAGAAATGGAAGAGAGTTCCCTAAATGTTCTGCTGACCTCAAATCTCAACCTTCTAAAGTATCACAACTTTATTGGTAAAGGCATAAGATGATATCTGAGCACCTGGGGAAAGGGGGAAATATATCTGTAAATGAGTCAGAAGTGACTAATGTTACATTCTTACTGCTACCTTATAAATGAACAGTGAAACATAATAGTTGCGGGTTCAATCACTATGTGCATTCCACATGCACAACAAAGGCCTATTCCGAATGTATACCCGCCCCGAATGTAGACCCGCTCCGCATGGAAGCATACCCGCTCCGAAGGTAAGCCCGGCCCGAAGGTAACTGATGCTACCTGCGGGCCGGGCTTACCTTCGGAGCGGGTAGACATTCGGACCGGGTATTCGGGCCGGGTTGGAGATTAGCAGGGGTGGGGCAGTGTGGCACATGGCGGCGCGTGTGCACACATCGGAGCGGTGCGGCAAATTGGGGATGGGGTAATTATGTGTGTGGCACGTTTGCATGTAATTGCACGTGAACGTGCAAGTGTATTGACACACTTAAAATGCACTGAAAATTGGCCTGTGACCTAAATTGAACTAAAATCAAGGTGACACAAAAATTGGTGCAAATCGGCCATTGTCCAGCCAGCCATCACCTCTTATTGTGTATTGTCGGCACTTCTTATTGATGTGAGCTGCGGGGGGGGCCTCGATGAACATCGTGCTCACGTTCACAAATCAATACACCGGTCCGTTAATCTCCAACCCGGCCTGAATGAATACCCGGTCCAAATGTATACCCGCTCCGAAGGTAAGCCCAGCCCGCAGGTAGCATCAGTTACCTTCGGGCCGGGCTTACCTTCGGAGCGGGTATGCTTCCATGCGGAGCGGGTCTACATTCGGGGTGGGTATACATTCGGAGAGGCACAGGCTCCTTTTAGACACGGGCTTTGCAGTGATGTGATTCGTTTTATCCTACGATGCACCGTTAAGAAGTTATTTAACATTTAATTTCAAATGTTCAGATTTGTTCCCAATTTTGGGTGGCTTACAAAATCTCACATAACTCCCTAAATATTTCCCGGCCAACAAAATTTGTGATTACAAAAATTGTAGAGAAATGTCGGATCTATCTGAAAAGTGCGGGGCAAACGTCGTCCCCCAAACATAGCGCTGTCGGGCCAGCGTCTAACTTTAAAATGCGATTTTGAAAAATCAAAAAACTTGGATACCATATTTCCTCGAAATACCCCCCGGGGGGTGATTTTTTCATAGTGCTCCCGAGAGGGGGGTGGTTAAACGAGGGGGTGGGGTATTTCGAGGGGGGGTTATTATTTCACAGGAAACTTTTTTGAAATCCTAGTACAAAATCGTGGTTTGTGATGTGCGCTGGGGTAGAAAAATGCATCAAACACTGACATGTATCAACTCCTGTATACTAATATTAGTACGTAGATGGTATAAACACTGTTCTAACGTGATTCCAACATTGTTTTAACGTGTGTTCTGCACTACGCAGAACACAAACTGCAGTATTTGTCATGTACGTGCTCTTTACACTCAATCTGGGGGGGTATTTCGAGGGGGGGGGGTGATTGTTTCATAGTGGTCTCGAGAGGGGGGGGGTCAAACGAGCGGGGGGGGGGGTATTTCGAGGGGGAGCGGTATTTCGGGGAAATACGGTGTATGCATTTTTAGAATGAAACTCCCCATTTGTCCTTTTTCCAGTTTTTCCATTTTACACTTCCTGTTTTTCCAACTTTTTCATTTTCTGTCTCTGTGTTCTGTTTTTCTGGGGGGGGGGGGGGGTTCCACCTAATTTTCCCTTTGGCTGAAACAGGAAACAGAAACGCAAGAGTTTCGCAAGAGAGAGAGAAACTGGTAAACAGGCATGCATCTATATAAACCCCCGGACCGGAGGTGTCCAAATTCAACAGATGTGTGGAAATGCAGGTGCATAAATACTTTCTTCAAACTAAATACAAAAACCCCATAGAAGCCTGCCGTTACTGGCATCTTTTCTTTCTGGCCCGGGAAGGCAGTGTCCTTGCAAACTATGGTGTTTCCTCGAAATACCCCCGGAGGTGATTGTTTCAGAGTGAGAATTTTGAGGGGGGGGGGTTAAACGAGGGGGGGGCTTATTATTTCGTCAGAAATTTTCGTGAAATTCATAGTAGAGAGTATGCTTTGAGTACCGAAAACCGGTAAAAAATGTGTTCAAATATGATATACATATTTGGACGTATACTCGGCAAACATGATACTCTATTTACCACCGCAAATATTTATGTACCTTTTTATCAAAATCAAATATCTGAGTCAAATTGAGAACTTTAAGGACCGACCTTTCACAAAAAATTAAGAAAAGAAATAGATTTGACTGTATGCCCGCTGATCCTACTATTTTCAAGTAAATATGTCGCGTTTCCGGAGCCAGAAATATTGCTATTTATCTTCGGCGGAACTTATAGCACCATGCGGCGACACGTTTAGAACGTGGCCTTTAGAATCAGGAAATATTTCGTTCCCGACTTCGCATAGAACCCACGCGCGCATCACACAATATCGAATCGATCGATCGAATATTCCAGATTTTCACACGGGAACGAGTTGGACAGCGGCTAAAATTTATGACGTATCAAACCGCCGGAGTGTTTCCTCGGGAAAAATGTACGCCATTAAGTAACCCGAGTATACTGTATTTATAATTCAGTCTCAGTATGAAATCACTGTTTTTGTCTGATTTCTTGTCGGATGACAATTGGCAATAATATTTGTCAAAGTGAAAGTGTCAACAATGTCCATATTGACAGAAGTTCTAAATAGAAATCAGATCAATCTAAAAACAAATGTCAAGTCCAGTACATTTTAACGGGCGTGCACTGATACGCACACGTGCCCGATACGCACATATGCCCGTTTTTTACACTTGACACTTTTTCAAGTGATTTTCAGATATGAGTAAAGTGAAAAAAAGTTGCGCAATGACATTAGTAAACTTTTTCACTTCACTCATATCTGAAAATCACTTGAAAATGTGTCAAATGAAAAACAGTGGAAAAAGGTTATTTTTCACTGTTTTTTTTTCACTTGACACATTTTCAAGTGATTTTCAGATATGAGTGAAGTGAAAAAAGTTCACTTATGTCATTGCGCAACTTTTTTTCACTTTACTCATATCTGAAAATCACTTGAAAAAGTGTCAAGTGAAAAAAACAGGCATATGTGCGTATCGGGCACGTGTGCGTATCAGGCCTGCCCCCATTTTAACACATAAAACAGGAAGTGGAAGTAATTTTTTTTGAAATTGCTAACATTGGAAATATAATAGCAAAAGAAAGGAATGATGGAAGATTATATTTTAATTACCTTGTCAGTTTCATTTGTGAAATTTATTATCATTATGTTATCATTAAATTGATCCTGTTGCCATCAAAATATATAAATATCTATATACATTATGAGGGCGATTTCAATTATTTTTTCATTAATTAGAAGATAAAGCAACCTGTTTAGCTATAAAGAATGCGACCTATTTGTTGAAAATCATTAACAATACAGCTGCAGAAAAATCTTCTCTAATATTTACCTGCCTTATTTCCTCGAAATACCCCCAGGGGGTTTATCTTTTCAGAGTGAGAATTTTGAAGGGGGTTAAACGAGGGGGTATTTCGAGGGGGTTATTATTTTGCCAGAAATGTTTTGACTAAGATACTAAGTAAATACTACTCAGTACTAAATAGTTGTTTGTAACGTTCACAGATGTTGAAAATGCAACAAAAACTGACATGTATATGACTCTATAGAGTGATATGAGTACCTACATAAACAGACAGTAAAACCCTGTTCTAACATAACACAGTCATTGATTTTAACGTGTGTTCCGCGTTTCCCGGATCACAAACCGTAGCTTTTGTCATTTACATTCTCTATACACAATATTTGGGGGTATTTCGAGGGGTGGGGGTTATAAATTCATAGTGCCCGTTTTGAGGGGGTATTTTGAGGGGGGGTTATAAATTTATAGTGTCCATTTTGAGGGGGGTATTTCGAGGGGGGAAGGGGGTATTTCGAGGAAACATGGTATATTAGGTAATAAATTACACCATAGGAAACTCCCATGTTTTCTTGAAATGCCCTCAGGCCCAGGGGTTTTATTTTCTCAGAGTGCCAATTTTCAGGGGACTGAACGGGGGTGTGTCGAGGGTGGTAGTACACTAACATTCAGAATAGTTGAGACTCTCCGCCATCCTCTCATAAGGGAAATTTGTTCGGGGTGAGGTCCAACTATGTTCATGTGCACGTTACTTGTCAATCGCTCAGCGAAAATTGTTGATATTTGGATATACTCAGCAAACATGATACTCTACCACCGCAAATATTTATGTACCTTTTTTATCAAAATCAAATATCTAAGTCAAATTGAAAACTCTAAGGACCGATCTTTCACAAAAAAAGTAAGAAAAGCATAGATTTGCTTGTATGCCGGCCGGCCCTGCTATTTTCAAGTAAATGTTGCATTTCCGGAGCCAGAAATATTCCTATTTATTTTCAGCGGAACTTATCGCAGGGTTTTTACCCGTCCGGCATAACGTTTAGAAAGTGGCCTTTAGAATCAGGAAATTTTCCGTTCCGACTACGTATCGAACCCACGCATCACACAATATCGATTTTATCGATCGAATATTCCATACTATCTTTTTCTGTATTCCACACCGGAACGAGTTGGACAGCGGCGAAAATTTACGACGTACAAGTGTTTCCTCAGGGAAAAATGTACGGCATAAAGTAACCCGAGTATATCAGCATACATAAATACGTCACTACACAATCTAGTATACCTATGTTACGGTAGTTTACTAATGAATATTCAAAAATTTAGTAAACTGCACTTGTTGCGCATTTGCATCTGCATGCAAATCGTGTGGATTTCCAATTCGTTGCATCACAACTAGCGTTTCAATAATCTCGGAAGATTTATATATTTTTTGAAATATAAGGAAACGTTATATTTATTTATATTTTGTCCAGCTTTTTTCCAGAGAGATTTAATTATAGGTTATGCGAAGAGAATACATAGAAAATTCTCATTTATATTTATTATATTTCTCCACGTTTTCCAGATAATTAATTTTGGAGAGATATTCTCAGATTAGGTTTATTAAGTACATTTTCTGAAATTATATTAAATCATTTCGAAAAAAAACTACTATATACCATGGCACACATTGGCAACCCACTACGGTGTGGGTCGCCAAACAGCAAAAAAAAGGGATGTGGATTTTGTCCACGTCAAGTCCGGCACCTATTTTTTCACCGATCCGACTCAAATTTGGGCTTTGTACATTCGTAATGGACGTCAAATTTTTGATTGAAGGGGGTTGAAAATAGAAAAGTCAAAAATGTTTCAAATCCCGATCCCAAAAAGTTAATTTAGTTACTTCACACATTACCCAGTCCCTTTCCACTCCAACTGCCACAAGGTTTTTATCGAAATATGAACTTTACATCACTTTTCTATAAAAACACTTGAAAACTTACTTTACGGTGCCCTCTAGGGGAGGGTTAACACTTAAAAATTGTGTAAAAACATTCCCCCAAAAATGCCCATGAAGAATTTTGATGGATTTTGAGGTGAATTTTTATTTCTGTGATGACGTCATTATGACATCATCGCATTTACCCCCATCAAAACACTCCAGGGGCCAGATTTAATTCTCCCTACAGATTTGTAGGGTAGGGCGTACGCCCAAAAGATTTTTTAAAGTTCAGCCGCATCGACGCTCATGCACTGAGAGCAAGGCAGTTTGTAAAATATATGAAACCATCCCTTAAGGTCGCCGATATTGCGATATGACGTATATCACTTCGATTTTGGCACAGAAAACATGATTTAGTTATTTCTTGGCCGTCGGCCAA
The DNA here is from genome assembly GCA_964036195.1 of Sphaerolaimus hirsutus. NCBI lineage: Eukaryota > Metazoa > Nematoda > Chromadorea > Monhysterida > Sphaerolaimidae > Sphaerolaimus > Sphaerolaimus hirsutus. Next base: position 2,134,375 of record OZ038457.1, read on the forward strand.
TTCGTTTTTGATTTTATTTTGTCGGGCGGGTTACTCGCATAAGTCGCGCTTTTGTGTAATCAAGTGGTCACTTTTTTAGTGTTCACTGTCTGCAACCGAAACCATGAGGGCAGCGACAAGAAAGAAATGCATGCACGAGCGTACAAAAGCGCGACTTATGCGAGTAACCTGCCCGACAAAATAAAATAAAAAGCGAATTGGCAGACAGCCAAGAAATGACGAAATAGTGATTTCCGGGCCAAAATCGAAGCGATATGAAGCGATATACGTCATGTTGCAATATAGGCGACCTTTAGGGATGGTTTCGTATATTTTACAAACCGCCTTGCTCTCGGTGCATGTGCGTCGATGCGGCTGAACTTTAAAAAATCTATCGGGCGTACGCCCTACCCTACAAATCTGTAGGGAGAATTAAATCTGGTCCCAGGAGGGCATTTTTGGGGCAATTTTCTTTATGCACATTCAAAGCATTAACCCTCGTCTAGAGGGCACTATTAAGCAAGTTTTTAGGTGCATTTTTCGATCAAAACTCAATGGGGGTTTGGGTGGCTAGGGGCTGGTTGGTGTGTGGGAAACTAAAATGGCTTTTTGAGATCAGGATTGGGAATGTTTTTTGACTTTTCTGTCCTGAAAGAAAATGAAAAATCGGCGCCGAACATGATGCCATACATATGTAGATGCCATTTTAACACATTTGTAAATTCAGCAGAATTTTTGTGAGTCAAATCTTTAAACTGTCCAATAAATAGAATGCTGTAATGAAACTGTCCAATAGAATGCTTAATGTCTTTGTCAATTTCCCCATCAAATGTATTTAATGAGCACCTAATTGTAGTAGACTCCAATTCCATTTATTTCCATAATTTATGAAATCAATGAATTTAACATTTATGCAGTTGACGGTTACTTAATTCTAGTAAACTGAAATGCATTCAAATCCGAATTACGAGTTTTCAAAATTTCAGTTAAACGAAACCACGTGTGATCAGAGCAATCCACATGGTAATTCGAGCGCTAAGGTAATTAAAACGCACCGATGCGCGAAGTGTTTATTATTCCCCACCCCCAACGCATTATAAAAGAAGGTCAGCATTAACATGAAACTAACTCCGGCTTGTAAACTGCGTCCGGATCAAGTCCGGCAGTCAGTTTAAAAACTTACAACTCAGGCCGAATCTCCTCTTATGGGGGGCGTATAAACCTGTAGTTTAGGGGAAATATAGGTAACATCCCCCCTCTACTACCGTATTTCCTCGAAATACCTCACCTCGAAACCCCCCCCCCTCGTTCTACCCCCCCCCCCTCTCGGAACCACTATGAAACAATCAACCCCCCCTCGAAATACCCCCCCCCAAATTGAGTGTAAAGGGAACGTACATGACAAAAACTGTAGTTTGTGTTCTGTGTGCAGAACACACGTTAAAACAACGTCGGTGTCATGTTAGAACAGTGTTTATACCATCTGCATACTAATATTAGTCTACAGAACCTTATAAATGGCGGTTTTTGTTGTATTTTTCGACGTCTGCGTACGTTTCAGACGACAATTTCGTACTGGGATTTCAAAAAATTTCTTGTGAAATAATAACCCCCCTCGAAATAAACCCCCCCTCGTTCTACCCCCCCCCCTCTCGAGACCACTATGAAACAATCACCCCCCGGGGGGTATTTCGAGGAAATACGGTATATACCAATTGGGGGGCAGCGGCGACCCGCTGATGTAGGGTCGCCGCATCGGCAAATTTTTTTTCGCGATTTTCCCTGTCCGCGTCAAGTCCGGCACCCAGTGGATTTCCACCACTTCGGGTGCCGGACCTCTAAATAAGCAGGCACAACAAAGTTAGAACTTTGTGGGAATGTAACCGACATCCCCACTACAGTACACTACTGCGAATGGCGAGCGGCTGGCCAAAAGCAATGCGATGAAATGACTTTTTCAGCACTGCTTGCAGGAACTCTGCACCCACCCCCTCTAGTATAAAAAAAATAACATACAAAATGTTACCTTACATCAATTTTTTTCTTTCACACTTGAAAAGTTGGTTTAGGATGCCCTCTAGGGGAGGGTTTAAGGTGTAAAATGGCGTAAACAACCTTACTCCAAAAATGACTCACTGAAGAATTTTAATGGGGCACACGTTATAAGTGACGTCATTGCATTGACCCCCATTAAAATTCTTCAGTGAGGCATTTTTGGAGTAAGGTTGTTTACGCCATTTTACACCTTAAACCCTCCCCTAGAGGGCATCCTAAACCAACTTAGGTTGAACCAAAAATGTATTTTAAGTGAATTTTTGGTATGCGACTCTGTGGGGGTTGTGGTGTTGTTGTACAGCGGTTCTGAATAGGATATTCCACTGTATTGCACAGTATGGTATGGTACTGTGGAACTGTAATGATTACTGAATCACGCGTATTACTGTAAATATCTTCAAAATATTCAGCTGGTAGAAAACATAAATGGACAGAAAACAGAAAACATAAAGACAGAAAATCGAGGCAAGCGACACTTTTGGTGGGTCGCTGGCGCCCATCCAATAATCTACAATAGGGGGTGGGAATGTCGGCTACACCCCCCCCCAAGTTTCACCTCCATCATGCCCGGGTTTCTGGAGGTACGGCACCCTAAGTGGTCGAAATCCACTGGGTGCCGGACTTGATGCGGACAGTAAAAATCTCGAAATTTTGATTCACATATATGGCGACCGACACTTAGGCGGGTAGCCGATGCCCCCGCGTTTGTATATAGTAGGGGGTGGATGTGTGCTACATCCTCTCCAAATTTGACATCTTCACTGCCACCATGGCGGGAGATACGGCGTCAGCAGTAACTTTTAAAACTGACAGCCGGACCTGATCCGAACGCAGTTTACTAGTATTTTTCAGATGCCCCACAAACCCGGCAATGTGAATGAACAAGGCAATAAAATCGAAGTTATTGATGTGTTCTACATTCATCCCCCCAAAAACAACAACAAATAAATCATCCCGCAATGACAATAATTTGGCATTTATTCAACAATGCGCTGTTCGCGTCGGTCACATTTGTCCTGTTCGCGCACACGATGGCGTCACCCTGGTGCCAGTCCCGAACCCTGTAAAATGCCCTGTAACATGTAAACTTTCATGAAAAGTGTCAAAAGTCATGTAAATGCCCTGCAAAATGGCAACCGAGTTGACACTTTGCAGGGCATTTTACATGACTTTAGTACCTTTGCGTGACATTTGACATTTGACAGGGCATTTTACAGGGTCTGGGACTGCCCCCTGGGCGCAGCTGGCGCCGTCGTCGCACAAGCGCAACTCGCTCTCGCTCAAGTTTCTGGGAAAGTTGGTGGATGGAATGAAGGTTGGCTGGGCGTTTTTTGCGAAAACGTTTTTGGCAGCGATTGTGAACCAGTTAATGTGTTTTTACCGTATATCCCTGATTAGGCCCACCGCTCGAATAACTCGCGCCTTCGAATGACTATCCGAATGACTATCGCCTTCGAATGACCACGATCCCGGTACATGGTTCGGCAAAATTCCGGGACAAGGGCGGTCCCGGTCCCAATGCCCAGTCCCGATCCCGACCACCCCGTCCCGGTCCCGACTAGTGATGTTTAAAGCGCCAGAACGCCATGGCGCTTTTCCTACCCCAGCGCCAATGGCACCACAGCAAAATGGCGCCAAGCACCAGAAGCGCCATGGCGTTTTTTGTTTTGGCGCTAGCTCCATGGCGCTTTTACACTAGTCCCGACAGGGGTATTCTAGATTGTGACCCTCCGGGGGTTGGATAGATAGCTGAGCGGCCTCCGAGATAGATAGCTGGGAAAAAATTGGGGGGGTTGCGTGGGTTCGATATACATACCTACCGTATTTCCTCGAAATACCCTCCCCCCCTCGAAATACCCCCCCCCCCTCGATTAACCCCCCCCCCCCCTCTCGAGACCACTATGAAACAATCACCCCCCCTCGAAATACCTCCCCCCCAGATTGAGTGTAAAGAGAACGTATATGACAAATACTGATGACATTGCAGCTGATAAGTACTCATTTCATTGCAGAATTATTGAATTGATATTCTGACTTACAGGTTTGGAACTAATCTAAGCTCATATTTACATAAATACATATTGATTAGGTATGTAGTTTATTCAATATTCTGGCGAAAAAAAACTCCTCCCCTCAAATCACACCCCAGTCATAACTGTCCTGGGATATTATTCAAGGAAATACGGTATATTTTTGACACTCTGGTCGACAAGTTTTAAATCCATTTAACGGATTCGGATTGGATGTAAAAGCGACGTAACGCCTGGCGTTTAGTTTAGGCGTTTAGACAGCATTGTGAATCCCAGCGACATTACACGTTACAATGAAATCTACCATATCTCATCTGAATAAAAGAACAAACATTAAATTTTTTCTCATCATATTTATCACATTGCTTCTACTTTGGGTGAATTTGGTGCAGTTTTTCACGTGACCTTTTTCATCAAAATACATTCGTTGCATATCGATTTGCCTGTCCAGTTTTACCATTTTGCTAAAACTTCTGTAACTCCACCTTGAATAGCCCCCCTAAAAAAGTCTGACGACGGCATCGACGATAGCGACTACGGTATCCATTCGGCACCCCCTAATCACAGGGACCCCCATTGGAAACGGGCGCGTGCGAGCGTTCAGACTGGTGGCTGACATCACAAGAGTTGGTCAGCTGGCTGAGCAGAGACGAGCTGCGACCAGGTGCCAGTCCCGAACCCTGTGAAATGTTGGGTCAAGTGTCAAATCTCATGACAAGTGTCAGACAAATCTGTCAATTGTCATGCGTAGTGTCGGGCGAAGTGTCAATTGTCATCCAAAGTTCAGCAATAACACTTTGTCTTTTTGTTTTGATTGACATTTGACGCTTGACTTTAGACTTTACAGGGCTCGTGACTGCTCCCAGGAGCCGCCAAAATGCCCAATGTGGCTGTGATCGCGCCGGAAAGAGTCAACGTCGGCACCTGTACTTCAGGCCACAGGTTGATTTGTGTGTTTTTTAATACTGAGGCGTGAAAAAGTTTTGTTTTTATTGTTGTTGAAAGTGTTTTGTTTTTTGATTCAGGTGGAATATGGTAGATTTCATTGTGAAATGTGCGGTCAGTTCTGCTTCGAGTCAAATCAAATCTGAATTGACACTTGCAGCAGTTTACGCCCAGTTTCAAATAGTTTGCAAACTACCAATGAAAACTACCACACTTCCTGAGTTGTTCAAATGACTGAACTTTTTTCAAAGTATATATATATGTAAAATACTAGTTTGCACTCACCCCTGAATGCAGAAACTGTAAAATACATTTTTTACCCGTCCTCATTCATTGTACATGTGAGTAAAATAGGGTTTTTTTCCAGGAAAATGAAAAATTGAATACTTTTTCCCTGGAAATAATAAAATCGAGTGGGTACTCTTCTTCAAAGAATATGTAAAAGTGGGTACTTTTTCATGGAAAATGTAAAAGCTACTACTTTTTACATGTGAGAGCGATTTTTACACTGGACGACATAACACATGTAATTTTTAGCGGGTATTTATTTGGTATTTTTTATAGGAAAATGATATGATGTCTTCAATGTTTCTTTATTTTAGTAACAAAAAAATACATTTGCTGTACACGTATATGTATTTTTAGAGTAAACGTAAATAGGTACATTTTTTACAACTGTGCACACATCTTAACCCAAAAACCCACGTCATTCTAACCGCCCCCCCCCCCGCAGCATAGTGCACTGTGAATTAGACCGGAAAAAACCCAAAATCGACGGCCCCAATCAACCGACACTGCACAATCTGTTTCCCCTGGTGCCGGCGGACAGGTGCGTGCCGAGCAAGCTGCATCTGGTGGACACGGTCGTCCAGTACGCCAATGGTACCATCACCGGCATGCGGATCAGTACTGTCGCTGGATGCCGCTGCGTTTAACCATCGAAAATTACCGTATTTCCTTGAATTAACCCCCGCTCGAGTTGACCCTCACTTCGAGATACCCCGTGATCCCAGTCCCAGGTATTTTTTATTTTTACCGTATTACCTTGAAATACCCCCCGGGGGTGATTGTTTCATAGTGGTCCCGAGAGGGGAGGGGTATTTCGAGGGGGGGGGGGGTTATTATTTCACAGGAAATTTTTTCAAATCCTAGTACAAAATCGTTGTTTGTGATGTACACTGGGGTAGAAAAATGCATCAATAACTGACATGTATAGACTCCTGTAGACTTATAATAGTAAGTAGATGGTATAAACACTGTTCTAACGTGATTACGACATTGTTTTAACGTGTGTTCTGCACTACGCAGAACACAAACTGCAGTATTTGTCATGTACGTTCTCTTTACACTCAATCGGGGGGGGGGGGTATTTCGAGGGGGGGGGTGATTGTTTCATAGTGGTCTCGAGAGGGGGGGGGGGTCAAACGAGGGGGGTATTTCGAGGAAATACGGTACTTTAAAATTGGGTTTTTTACTTCTCAACTTGCGGAATTGGAACTAGGATGTAAATACATACTCTGGCCGTTAATTTGCACCATAGCTACGCATTTCGATCTCAAATATCGACATGTTTACATTTGCTCATTAGGTAACTCTATTTATGTAAAATGCCCTGTAAAATGTAAAATGTCATGACTTTAGACACAGCAAGACATTTGACACTTTACAGGGTCATTTAGGTAGAGGGATGTGGGATTGCCACCTGGTGAAAAAGCCCATGAGCTGTTTCAAGGAAATATGGTAGTTTATGAGAATTAGGAAGGTAGTGAGAATCTCTGATGTATTTTTGCACATCACTGTCATCGCCTTAGGAAGATTCAATTACCGTATTACCTCGAAATACCCCCAGGGGGTTTATTATTTCGCCAGCAAAATTTGAAGGGAGGATAATTCGAGGGGGGGGGGGTTTATTCGGGGGGGGGGGGTGCTCTATTATTTCGCCAGAAATTTTCGGAAATTCCCCATACTCAGACGTAGAAAAATCAAACAAATACATAGATGTAGATGTCTTTAAAAGCATATATAACTGTATACAACTGTATATACACTTAAACACTTCCCTAACATTACTCAATCATCAGTTTTAACGTGTGTTCTGCATTGTACAGATAACAAACTGTTGTATTTGTCATGTACGTTAGCTTTACACTCAATTTTAGGGGGGGGTATTTCGAGGGGGGGGGGGGTTATTATTTCCTCAGCCGAATTTTAGGGGGGTATTTCGAGGGGGGGTTAATTCAAGGGGGGGTTAATTCGAGGTAATACGGTATATAATTTTTGAAAACTTTTTATCTACCGTAATTACCCCCAATATAAGGTACAATGTATACCTTTTATTGTTTTCGTTAGCTTTTTACTGACGGTCGTTATACCTTATATTAAATTAAATAATAATAATTAATTACCGTATTTCCTCGAAATACCCCCCCCCCCAAATTTAGTGTATAGAGAACGTAAATGACAAAGGATGCGGTTTGTCATCTGGGTAATGCAAAACACACGTTAAAAACGATGACTCTGTTATGTGAGAACAGTGATTATACGTCTACACACTTATACAAGTCTTTAGAGTCTTATAAATGGCGATTTTTGTTGCATTTTCGACGTCTGCGTACGTTTCAGACGACAATTTAGTACTTGGTTTTCAAAAAAATTCTGGCGAAATAATAAAGCCCCCCTCGTTTAACCCCCCCCTCAAAATTCTCACTCTGAAAAAATAAACCCAACTAATTAACAGCTGATGGCCGTCCCGAACCCTGCGAAGTGTGAAGTCAAGTGCCAAATGTCATGTAAAATGTCATAAAAATGTCTTGCAAAACTTGTCAAAAGTTCGGAAGGAAAATGTTTTTTTTAATGTGGACTTTGCTTGACATTTTAAGTGTGAGATATCTAGTGGGGGCAGTCCCAAGTAGGGTGTCAAATTTCCGTTTTCCGTTTCTGTTTTCCGCAGGCAAATTTTTTCCGTTTTCCATTCCGTTTTCCGGCTGCTGAATTTTTTTTTCCGTTTTCCGTTCCGTTTTCCGGCTGCTGAAATTTTTTTTTCCGTTTTCCGTTCCATTTTCCGGCAACATTTTTTCCGTTTCCATTTTTCCAGCTCATTTTCTGTTTTCCGGCTAAATTTTCAGTTTTTCCACCTTTTTTCCATTTTCCGCCTCAATTTCCAGTTTTTCTGCCCTTTTTCCATTTTCCACCTCAATTTTCCATTTTTCTGCCTCATTTTACTTTTTTCTGGCTCAACTTTATGTTTTCTGATCAGCCAAACTGGTAAAAATTCATGCAGATTGTCAATGATGTAAAAAAATTTCTGTTTCCAGCAAAATTACTGCAAATTTTTTCCACTTCCAGCAAAATTTCAGCCACCTTTATCTGTTTTCGAGCAAAATTTCAGCAAGTTTTTCCATTTCCGTGCAAATTTGATTTTTCCGTTTCCGTTTTTCTGGCCTCTTTTTCCGTTTTCCGGCCGCTGAAATTTTTTTTCCGTTTCCGTTTTCCGCCAAGAGCAAATTTTTTTCCGTTTTCCGTTCCGTTTTCCGGCCACTGAAAATTTTTTTCCGTTTCAGTTTTCCGTAAAAAATTTTTTTTGACACCCTAGTCCCAAGCCCTGTAAATGTATAAAGTCAAACGTCATTCGAAACAAAAAAAAAACGAAAAAACATTCTTACAGAACTTTTGACACTTTGCATGACAATTGACAAATTTTTATGTCATTTGTCATGACATTTGACACTTGACTTGACACTTTGCAGTTCTTCGGACTGGCAGCAGGGCAGACCAATGGTGTGAAATGTTGAATTAGTTTATGGAGGGTTTATCAACATATTTACAATAAAGGTAGCTGAAACTAGGGTCGGGAAGCAATCAGTATTGCGGTTCAGTGAATGCGCCGGGAACAAACGGAACAATATTTTACTTCCTGGAAGTACTTGTTGGTGATTTAGCAACATCATGAGTAGGTATCAACACATGCCACTTTCGAGGGCGGCAGTGTTTGGAAGATAAAGATAGATGAAAAACTTTGTATAATAAATATATGGGGATTGAGATCTGTCCCCTTTATGTGGCACCGTATTTAGGTGTGAATTTAAGAATGACCAAAATGGAAAAATACCGTATTACCTCGAATTAACCCCCCTCCCCCCGCCCCTTGAATTAACCCCCCCCCCCCCTCGAAATACCCCCCTAAAGTTCGGCTGAGAAAGTAATAACCCCCCCCCCCCTCGAAATACCCCCCTGTAATTGAGTGTAACGTGAACGTACATGACAGATACCGCAGTTTGTGATCTGTACAATGCAGAACACACGTTAAAACTGATGATTAAGTGACGTTAGGGAAGGGTTTTTGTGTATGTACAGTTATATATGCCTATAAACACATATACATCTATGTATTTGATTTTTCTACGTCTGCGTTTGGGGAATTTCCGAAAATTTCTGGCGAAATAATAGAACCCCCTCGAATTATCCCCCCCTCGAATTATCCCCCCCTCGAATTATCCCCCCTCAAATTTTGCTGGCGAAATAATAAACCCCCTGGGGGTATTTTAAGGTAATACGGTACACTTTTTAATCACAGGAAAACCAACAAAATTGTTTGCGAGCCAGTCAACAGGCCTCTCTTGAGCCTTGCCACTTCAGGTATTTATACTCGGCGGACCGCAAAGTATGCGCAGAATCCTACCATAATTTAGTGAATAAAGTCTTGCAATGAATTTCGTAATCAATTATTACCTAGTAAAAACTAAATATTATGAGGAAAAATGTCTAATTTTTATTCATTATTCAGATGGGTTATGGAACACATTGTTTTACAGCAATGAAAGATTATTATTTTTCATTTTGGTCATTCCATAAATTTACAGCTACAGTGCCACAGGAAAGGGGCAGATCTCGATCCCCATACAAAACGTTTTTCATATATCCCTTATCTTTGTGTGTGGTGGTGGCGTGTGTTAATGAATCACTGCTCGCAATGTTGACGACTCAACGACAATACTTTCATGAAGTAAAATTTTGGTCCATTTCTTCCTGGCGCATGAACTTTATATCGCACAGATTTTTTTCCAGGTGGGCTCACAGACATTGTAAAAAGCGCTGTAAAACGTCAAATGTCATGCAAAGTGTCAAAAGTGATGTAAAATGCCCTGTAAAATGGCAATGTGCAAATATTGTTTGGTCAGATTAATCTCCAGTTATGGTTATGTAAAAACCTAATTTGAACTGCGATCCTTCACGAAAATTTGCCGGCGAAATAATAACCTCCTCCACCCTCATTGCGTCATCGAAAATTACCGTATTTCCTCCATTTACCCCCCTTGAATTAACCCCCCCCCCTCGAAATACCCCACGTCTGGAATTATGTACATGATGTATGCAGTGTATTTATATTAAAAAATATGTATCTATTGCTCGCAGTTTGCATCGTAGCTACTGCTACACATATACTAGTTTGTGTAGCGATAGACGTTGATATGTCCAAATATACCCTACTTGGACACGTTGATTAAAGTCGGCAGACGTATCGCCCTACAAACATTTGCGTCAGTCTCTCCAGTGGAGAGTGCATGTCGTCATTATTGTGACTCAATATTTTAATGACTGGAATGGATCGGGTCACGTATGAAAACTTGACTCTTATCCCAGTTTCCAGTTGCGTATTATACAAATGCGAGTGAAAAGTCAAAGTTAACTAAAAATCGTTAAAAGTTGGTACCCTTTGCCAATTTCCACCTTTCTAATCGTTATTTTTGTTGATATACATGGTTATATAATTAGTGTTAGCCTTTTTATTCACATTTATAGCGGATTTCGCAATTTTGGCTGGCTGCCAAGTTCTCATATGGGAACTCTTCCATTGGAACGGAGCCAACGAATGAAAAATTGACAAAAACGCTAAAAGGGTCATTTAAACAGTCAATTTTTTTCGCTTCCAACGGACAACGTTGAAACGAACCGTTGAAACGGGCGGCGTGCACGCACGGACACGGCGAAGCGTCCATTTCTCTTTTAATATTTTTTTCTTTTTTAATTCCGAGCGTCCGGGTGGGACCCAAGTTTTGTGTTCGCTCTATTCGCGAGCGAACTCTAACTGGGGAGTTCCGTTCTAAAAGTGCACAAGCGCCAAATCCAGAAAAATCGAGTTAGCTGTGGATTCGACATCCACGTATAATTCTGCCCATTTTGGTAAAAAAATGAGTGTTATAGTCCATTTCGTTCCCGAGATACGTACATGCTGATTTAAATAAAAAACACGATTTTCACATCGAAAGTGCACATATCCAACGTGAAAATCAACAGTTTCACGCCGAAAATGAATAAGTCACACTCGGGCCACAATAGTTTCATTTCTAAAATGCATATCTCCAAAAAAAAGTTTCATTTCCAAAAGTGCACGCGTGCTTCAGATTCGGCGGGAAGAGGATGCCGAAATCCCCATACAAAATGGAGTTTCATTTCCAAATGTGCACGCGTGCAATTTTGGAGTTTCACGTCGTAAGTGCACATATCCATAAAAGTTTCATATCGAAAGTTAACATATCCATAATGTTTCACGGAAGAAGTGCATATATCCAGAACGATTCAGAGGGAGGATATTTCGTACGGATGACTTGAAATGGGTGTTGCGTATCCATTTATCGTATTTTTAAATATAAAAAAGGGATCGCACCACACATG
>OZ038457.1:2146255-2213255 GCA_964036195.1 Sphaerolaimus hirsutus
CAGCCCGATCATGTACATTGGATACATGATCTACCTTATTCCAGACGGGGTGCATTTCGAGGGGGGGGGGGTTAATTGAAGGGGGATATTTCGAGGAAATATGGTATATGTGTATACAATACTGGATAGTGTTACTTGTCAAGCAAGCTTTGAATTGGGATGGGAACCAGTTGACAAACAAATAGATAGCACTGCATTTGCATCGCTGCACTATATGCAGCAAATTTTTTGGCGCTGGTGCTATTGGCGCTTGGCGCCATCATCCCGTGGCGCCATCATCCCGTGGCGCCATTGGCGCTTGGCGCCATGGTCTAGAAAAGCGCCATGGCGCTTTTGGCGCTTGGCGCTATTTTGCTGTGGCGCCATTGGCGCTTGGCGCTCGCATGCCAAAAGCGCCATGGCGCTTTTGGCGCTTGGCGTCAAAAGTCTGGCGCTTTTTACATCACTAGTCATGACATTTGACACTTGACTTGACACTTTGCTATTCTTCGGACTGGCAGCAGGGCAGACCAATGGTGTGAAATATTGAATTAGTTTATGGAGGGTTTATCAACATATTTACAATAAAGGTAGCTGAAACTAGGGTCGGGAACCAATCAGTATTGCGGTTCAGTGAATGCGCCGGGAACAAACGGAACAATATTTTACTTCCTGGAAATACTTGTTGGTGATTTAGCAACATCATGAGTAGGTATCAACACATGCCACTTTCGAGGGCGGCAGTGTTTGGAAGATAAAGATAGATGAAAAACTTTGTATAGGTAATAAATATATGGGGATTGAGATCTGTCCCCTTTATGTGGCACCGTATTTAGGTGTGAATTTAAGAATGACCAAAATGGAAAAATACCGTATTACCTCGAATTAACCCCCCCCCCCCCGCCCCTTGAATTAACCCCCCCCCCCCCCTCGAAATACACCCCAAAAGTTCGGCTAAGAAAATAATAACCCCCCCCTCGAAATACCCCCCTGTAATTGAGTGTAAAGTGAACGTACATGACAGATACCGCAGTTTGTGATCTGTACAATGCAGAACACACGTTAAAACTGATGATTAAGTGACGTTAGGGAAGGGTTTTTTGTGTATATACAGTTATATATGCCTATAAACACATATACATCTATGTATTTGATTTTTCTACGTCTGCGTATGGGGAATTTCCGAAAATTTCTGGCGAAATAATAGAACCCCCTCGAATTATCCCCCCCCCCTCAAATTTTGCTGGCGAAATAACAAAACCCCCTGGGGGTATTTCAAGGTAATACGGTACACTTTTTAATCACAGGAAAACCAACAAAATTGTTTGCGAGCCAGTCAACAGGCCTCTCTTGAGTAGTGATGGAAAAGCGCCATGGCGCTGGCGCCTGGCGCTAGCGCCAAAGCAAAAAGCGCCATGGCGCTTTTGGCGCTTGGCGCTAAAACGCTCTGGCGCCATTGGCGCTTGGCGCTGGGGTCTGCGAAAGCGCCATGGCGCTTTTGGCGCTTGGCGCCATTTGCCGGTGGCGCTATTGGCGCCTGGCGCCGGCATTTTAAATGGCGCCAAAAAAGCGCCAACCATGATAATATGAAATTGTTAAAATACGGTTAAATCGCCACTCGAGATGATCAATTTTGAGGACAAATGAATAAATATAAGTTAATTTTAGGGCAGCCTTTATATAGGTACCTACATCGAATAAAAGCAAAGGTGTTAAAATGTGCTGGCGATAAATCCCATTTTATGCTTTGCTCCCAATTCTTTCTTGCTGTCTAAATCAGGGGTTCAGTCTGGCGGGGGTTGGAGGGGGGACGGTGGAGTTACCCTTGAATGCTGCAGTTATCTATCCACCCCCAGGGCCGCTCAGCTATCTATCTAACTTGAAACATAATTTTAGGCTGATATCCCTCGAGCCCCCCAATCAACCTGCAACCAGATACGGACCGATTATTAGAGAAATTTTGCCCCAATTTTCACAAAAAATGCTGATTTTCATTCTTTTTATAGTATTCACCTTAAAAATCACTATCGTGATTTTTTAGACTTCAAAATGATCATCTTTAACGTGTATTATCACCTATTTTCAACTGTTTATGGCTATATACGCCCCTTAAATCACTCCAGCTCTTAGCTGGGAGAAACAAAGATCTCCCCATTGAAAGTTCCCCAGTCATGATGTTTGACTGAAAAATATATCTCTGGGCATTTAAACAATTTTTAACATTGTAGTGGTTGTTTGAATGGGCAAAAGTTCACACAGTTATGCACTCCATTATTTTTCTACCATCAAATTGCAGAACAATTTTTTTGGCGCTGGCGCTATTGGCGCTTGGCGCCATCACCCTCTGGTGCCATTGGCGCTTGGCGCTGAGGTCCAGAAAAGCGCCATGGCGCTTTTGGCGCTTGGCGCCATTTTGCTCTGGCGCCATTGGCGCATGGCGCCGGGATCAGAAAAGCGCCATGGCGCTTTTGGCGCTTGGCGCCGAAAGCCTGGCGCTTTTTCCATCACTACTCTTGAGCCTTGCCACTTCAGGTACACTCGGCGGACCGCAAAGTATGCGCAGAATCCTACCATAATTTAGTGAATAAAGTCTTGCAATGAATTTCGTAATCAATTATTACATAGTAAAAACTAAATATTATGAGGAAAAATGTATAATTTTTATTCATTATTCAGATGGGTTATGGAACACATTGTTTACAGCAATGAAAGATTATTATTTTTGGTCATTCCATAAATTTACAGCTACAGTGCCACAGGAAGGGGGCAGATCTCGATCCCCATACAAAACGTTTTTCATCTATCCCTTATCTTTTAAACACCGCCTCTGCTTGAAGGTGGGCGTGTGTTAATGAATCACTGCTCGCAATGTTGATGACTCAACGACAATACTTTCATGAAGTAAAATTTTGGTCCATTTCTTCCCGGCGCATGAACTTTATATCGCACAGATTTTTTTCCAGGTGGGCTCACAGACATTGTAAAAAGCGCTGTAAAACGTCAAATGTCATGCAAAGTGTCAAAAGTGATGTAAAATGCCCTGTAAAATGGCAATGTGCAAATATTGTTTGGTCAGATTAATCTCCAGTTATGGTTATGTAAAAACCTAATTTGAACTGCGATCCTTCACGAAAATTTGCCGGCGAAATAATAACCCCCTCCACCCTCATTGCGTCATCGAAAATTACCGTATTTCCTCCATTTACCCCCCTTGAATTAACCCCCCCCCTCGAAATACCCCACGTCTGGAATTATGTACATGATGTATGCAGTGTATTTATATTATGTATCTATTGCTCGCAGTTTGCATCGTAGCTACTGCTACACATGTACTAGTTTGTGTAGCGATAGACGTTGATATGTCCAAATACAGATATGTCTGAATACTTGGACACGTTGATTACCTGTTTTGTGCATATGAAAGCGTACTCTTTACTATGAATTTCCTGAAAATTTCTGACTAAATAATAACCCCCCCTCGAATAAGCCCCCACCCCCTCGAAATACCCCCCCCCCTCAAAATTTCCACTCTGAAAAAATAAACCCCCTGTGGTTATTTCGAGGAAATACGGTATTATTTATTTTGACTGTATTTTCTTACGGAAGCACTGTATTTTCTTTTCCACGCAATACTAATCAGTGTTTGCATGCGGCGCGCATTGTGTGCAACCAATCAAATATAACAAATGGCAATAAATCTTCACTGAATGTGCGTTTATCGTTAAATTCGATCAGACGCCACCTCCGAACACCTGCAGCCGGTCACCCTGAAAAGTGTCAATTAAAACAGCGTCAATTAACGCGCCTGAGCCAGGTGAAGGGGGTGGTAATCTCATTAGGAATCGACCAGCTGCGGTCGATTTGGTCAGCAGACGGAAAACCGATTTTTTAATGGAAATTGTCCCGCGCGCGGACTGTGACAAGACTGGACGTAGGATGGAAACTATCGTATATCCTCGAAGTACCCCGTTCAAAATGGACACTATGAGTTAATACCTCCCCCCCTCGAAATACCCCCTCCCCCGATTTAGTATAAAGAGAACGTCAATGACAAAAGCTGCGGTTTTTGACCTGGGCATTGCATAACACACGTTAAAAACAATGACTTGGTTACGTTAGAACATGGTTTATACCAACTACGTGAATACTTATATATTTACCTTAGTCTATAGACTCTTATACATGCTTCTGATTGTTGCATTTTTCTACGTCTGCATACGTTACCAAAAAAACTAATTAGTATAGGAGTTTGAAAAAGTTCTGGCGAGATAATAACCCCCCTCGAAATACCCCCACCTTCGTTTAACCCTCTCAAAATTCTCACTCTGAAAAAATAAACCCTCTCGGGGTATTTAGAATAAATACGGTATAGGCAATCCAAACAAGCACGGACGTAGCCAGGATCTTTGAGGGGGCGATCGTATAGGGAGCCTACCGAACGGGGGGGGGGGACGCTGCGCCCCCCCTGAAATCTTTAAATAATAACTGAATGGAGTTATGGCGCTGGCGCCATGGTGTGATTGGCGCTGTCGTGGTTGTTCACGTCTACTATTTATATAAGAACGTGATTAGGGTGTCAACTTTCCGTATTATGCTTTCCACCGGCAAATTTTTTCCGTTTCCATTTTCCGACTGCTAAATATTTTCTGTTTCTTATTTTCCAGCTGATTTTCCATTTTCGACCTAAATTTGTCCATTTTCCAGTTTTTCCATTTTACATTTCCCTTTTTTCCAACTTTTTCATTTTCTGGCTCTGTTTTCTCGTTTTCTGGGGGGTTTTTCACCTAATTTTCTCTTTTCCGGCTCAATGAAACTCTTGCGTTTCTGTTTCCTGTTTCAGTCAAACTGGTAAACAGGCATGCGTGCCTCAATTTTGTGAATTTTTGCTGTTTTCACCAAAATTTCTCAAATTTTTTCCATTTTCAGATAAATTTCTGCAATTTTTTTCCATTCCCAGCAAAATTTCAACAAATTTTTTTCCATTTCCAGCAGAATTGCTGCAAATATTTCTGTTTCTGTTTTCTGGCCTTTCGTTTTTCCATTTTCCGGTAAGTGCAAATTTTTTACCGTTTTCCATAAAAAAGGTTTTGTTGACACCCAAGGATAGGTGCCTGGTGATAGGTGCCAGGTAGGTGATCTATCTAACCCCCGGAGGTGTCCAAATTCACTAATCAACATACGTGTGGAAATGCGGGTGCATAAATACTTTCTTCAAACTAAATACAAAAACACATAGAAACCTGCCGTTACTGGCATCTTTTCTTTCTGGTCCGGGAAGGGAGTGTCCTTGCAAACTACCGTATTTCCTCGAAATACCCCCGGAGGTGATTGTTTCAGAGTGAGAATTTTGAGGGGGGGGGGGTTAAACGAGGGGGGGGGGGGCTTTTTATTTCGTCAGAAATTTTCGTGAAATTCATAGTAGAGTGTATGCTTTGAGTACCGAAAACCGGTAATAAATGTGTTCAAATATGATATCTCTATTTGGACGTATCAGCATACAATACGTCACTACACAATCTAGTATACCGTATTTCCTCGAATTACCCCCCCCCTTGAATTAACCCGCCCCCCTCGAAATACCCCAGGTGTTTTCGAGCTGGGGAAAAAATAACTCCCCCTCGAAATACCCCCGTCTGGAAAAAGGTACATCATGTATATAAGGTACATTATGTATTTATTGATGTAAATTTGCATCGCAGCGACACATAGACTAGTGTATGTGGGGGCAGGCCTGATACGCACACGTGCCCGATACGCACATATGCCCGTTTTTTCACTTGACACTTTTTCAAGTGATTTTCAGATATGAGTAAAGTGAAAAAAAGTTGCGCAATGACATTAGTGAACGTTTTTCACTTCACTCATATCTGAAAATCACTTGAAAATGTGTCAAGTTCAAAAACAGTGAAAAATAGCCATTTATGTGAAGTCACCTTTATCACTGTTTTGGGTACGTCAAAGCCCATTCTTTACTACCACCCTTTACGAAAATTTCTGGCGAAAAAATAAACCCCTCGAAATACCCCCCTCAAAATTTCCACTCTGAAAACATAAACTCCCTGGGGGTATTTCGAGGAAATACGGTACCTATGTTACGGTAGTTTACTAATGAATATTCAAAAATTTAGTAAACTGCACTTGTTGCGCATTTGCATCTGCATGCAAATCGTGTGGATTTCCAATTCGTTGCCTCACAACTAGCGTTTCAATAATCTCGGAAGATTTATATATTTTTTGAAATATAAGGAAACGTTATATTTATTTATATTTTGTCCAGCTTTTTTCCAGAGAGATTTAATTATAGGTTATGTGAACTGTGAAGAGAATATATAGAAAATTCTCATTTATATTTATTATATTTTCTCCACGTTTTCCAGATATTTAAATTTATTTTATTTTTGGAGAGATATTCTCAGATTAAATGTATTAATTAGATTTTCTGAAATTATGTTAAATAATTTTTAAAAAAACTATAATATTTTCTGATGAACATCCGCCTTTTTGAAACGCTAATTGCAGTATGGTCATTGCGTCATAACGTGCTGCCGCATGGGTCATCTTGACGGAAATTTTTTTTTGAAATTTTCGCTGTCCGCCTAAAGTTCGGCATCAAAGTGCTTCCCTCCTGCACGGAGGCTTTATCTCCAGTTCTGGAGGGAGTAGACACCTGTAATTTGGGGGGCTTGTAATTAACACCCCCTCTACTATACACCATGGCACACACATTGGCAACCCACTACCGTATTTCTCCGTGTAAAGGACCCCCCGTGCACAACACCCGGGGTGTTATACAGCTGCATAGCACCCCGGGGTGCTATGCTAGGTTTCAAAAAATCACTGATTTGAGTTGCTTAAATATCGCTTAAATGGCGCGCGCCACTCATTGTAATTCCGCGGCGCGCATTTTTCCATTGGATTGCTGCACGCTGGGAACCGAAAAAGCCTTAATATGTTGTGACGTGTATCATAAATTTAAAACGAAAGCACACTTTTTTAGTTTAGTCCAGTTTCCGTGTATAACACCCCCCACCTAACACCCGGGTGTTATACAAGTTTTAAAAAAAGGTTGCTGGAAAGGGTCTCGATTTTGTATAGCACCCGGGTGCTTTACACGGAGAAATACGGTACGGTGTGGGTCGCCAAACAGCAAAAAAAATTGATGTCGATTTTGTCCACGTCAAGTCCGGCACCTATTTTTTCACCGATCCGACTAAATTCGGGCTTTGTGCATTCGTAATGGATGTCAAATCTTGGATTGAAGGGTGTAGAAAATAGAAAAGTCGAAAATGTTTCAAATCCCGATCCCAAAAAGTTGACTTAGTTACTCCGCACATTACCCAGTCCCTTCCCACCCCAACTGCCAGGGTTTTTATCGAAATATGAACTTTAAATCACGTTTTATAAAACACTTGATAACTTACTTTACAGTGCCCTCTAGGGGAGGGTTAACACTTTCAAAGTGTGTAAAAACATTCCCCAAACATCATTATGACATCATCACATTTACCCCCATCAAAACACTCCAGGAGGGCTTTTTTATAATATGAATACCCCCCGGGTACTGCAACTTTGTTTCTAATACCATGCGATACACCTTCAGTGCTTGCAACATCACCATTGTAGGCCAAATAGCAACACCTTGGACAGTGTCCATGTCCGTCAGAACTTTCAACGATGCGCTCATGCAGTCCATCCTGCCTAATTACGCCAAATGTACAGCACCTAACCGGGGACTTGGTTACCTTTTGCACGTGTGGAACGACAAACGATGGCAACGCGCCAACTAGATAATCACACAATTCCGACAATTCAACGAGCGACATGTTGTCCACCGGGCGATCAATAACTGCCCCACAAGCCCTACGCTTGCCGCGTGCGCGGGAACCCTGTCTGCCAAACTTCACCAGCTTGGTGCCTTTCGACCTAGCTACTCCGAAGGACGTAGGCTTCTGAGCTTTTCGGTCTACTTGGTTGCCACAGCTAACAAAGTCCGGTCGCGCAAATTGCAAAAGCTTGCGGCGGATAACGTGCGGCTGTAATTTCCCTCTCTTACCCACCAAATACCAAAGGTTTCTAGGCTGCACAGATTTCTTCAGCCTTTCAGCAGTTTTCTCAGAAACACCACAAATTCCGGGCTCAATAAAAGCCGGCTCCATGATCAAGTGATCAAGCAACCACTGCTGAGAAGCATCACGAATCACTTCGCCATTGGGCAAAACAGAATCAATAACGAAATCACCAGCGCCTTGAACCTTTTCCGCATACGTGGCCCTTCGCTGAATTTGAAACAATTCCGACACGGGTTCAAAACTATCAAAAACTGGGCCCGGTTTCAAATCATCAATTTCCCAGAAACCCTCAGAACTTGGCGCACTCTCAGAAACAGAAACAAGATTTGCCCACGCTTCAAAAACCGACAACTGAACATCACTCGAATGCAAGCAAACAAAAGCGACTTCCATCATGATTCACAAATTAGAATAGAATTAATTAGATCCACTAGCTGGAATGAGCCAATAGATTAAGTAGAGAATTAGTTGCACCAGAGTAAGCTTGAATTACACTAATTGGGTTTCTCGGATAACGTTGCAAATAAAGTTTCCAAAGTATTTGAATATTTCCAATTTACCTTTCCACTTCCCAAATCAAAACATTAACATAAAAATGACTAAATAACACTCAGGGTCATGAAAGCTAAACCAGACAGGTGAGGATAGCAGTACGGTACACTGGTAAGAGACCACACAAGTCCAGGTACTTAAGTCCTAGCTTGGCACAGCACCACTATCAAAAGTAATCTACGACGACGTAGCACAACTGTTTGGGCCCTTACGAAAGCCTAGAGCGAGTCAATAGGTGTACAGCCTACTTCAGCTTATACTACGCCTAAAACAAGTCCACAGAGGTCCAGACGTACAGTAAGCATCACAGATGGTGGGTTCTCCCCATACAACACCCTATCTTAGCTATACCGGCAGCTCCGTGTGGCCACTCCTGCCCCTGTGAACCTAAATGTCACCGTGCAGAGGGAAGAGAAGGCCTATGCCAGAGTTAGCAGAGAATGAATAACCAAGGGTAGGCTCATTTCAGCTGGTAAATCACTGACTTAGTAATTAGAATTGAATTGGATAGACTGATGATGATCACAAGATTGGGGCTCTCTTTTATAGGTTTGAAATGCCCAAAACCGGTTTGCAGCCGGGCGGAGCCAACCAATCACGAAAGTGCATTCAAAAATGTACCGAAAATAAGTGACTTCAGCTGAACCAAGCCATGTACCACAAGGGTCACTTTTTAATGGAACAAAGGGAATGATGACTTGACATTCAGGAACACCTTTCTTCTGGCACTCAGCCAGCTAATAAAACCAATCCTGGAACTGTGCCAAACTAGGAAATGACATACCCACAGTAACCTACCAAATGTAAACGCACAAACTAACAACTCAAAAGTACCTAAACTGAGTGAGACTCTCAAAACTAAGCATGACATAATTAAAAACAAGCCGAGTGAATCCACAGCTACTCAAAAACTGCAAGCAACTGCAAAAGGACCAAAACACACAAAAACAACCGCAATTGCTCAAACGTGAGCTCGTCCAACCAGCGTACCAATCGGCCAACGCGAAACCAAACACGAAGTGCAGAAATGCAAAACACAGAAATAAGTGCGAAACATAGAAACACGTGTGAAACACAGAAATAAATGCGAACGTAAAACACAATCACAAAATACATGCAATTATCACAACTAAAGGGGGGGGGTTAAGTAGGTAATTAGGTACAAATAAACACAAATCTACACGCTGTAAATCACAACCCGCGGCACCTACCGCGAACCTACTCCCTAAACCTACTCCTACACCCTACAAAATCACAAAACTCCTCCCTGTGGCAGCAATGGCTACGGGCTATGTGCCAATTTACACACAAAAACGGCCTTTTTGGCACTCTTCCAATTTCCTTGGGAGTTGGCCCGTCTCTACTCCGAAGGACGTAGACTTCAGGAGCTATCGAGGCCGCTCCCTATTTTTACTATTTTTAGCCTAAGGCACATACCCCTCCAGAAGGGGTGACCCGTCTCTACTCCGAAGGACGTAGGCTTCAGGAGCTATCGGGGCCATCCCTTCCGGTGGCCACTCCCACCAAACTCTAAAACGGCCGAAGTACTGTCGCTCCGCGGACGTTTCCGGCGGCCAACGCTGTCGACGCTCGCGGGGACTGGGTAGGGGGTGAATTTACAAGTTTTGAGTAACAAACTGTCGCCAAAACACGGCGACAGCGCTTAACCCCCTTCGAAATTGCACTCGGTGCCGTTTTCGAGAAGTTGGCACTCGGCCAAGAGTGGCCGATTTGACACTCTGCAAGAACTCCCCAAAACACCAAAAATCCCCCTCTCCCGGGTTCCGGCGGTTGGCGGTCGTCAAATGGCGGCGGCGCGGCGCTGTCGCGGCCGTCAAAGTCGTTCGCCGGCGCTCGTTTAACCGCCACACTCAGGGAACACAGTTTTCACTCGGCGCTGCTTTTCTTTTTAGTGAAAGCGCCGTAAGTTTCACGAAATTTAGGTTTCATTCCCGGGGATGTCGAATGACGTCACCCGGGTCTTTTCACGACTAGAAGCGGCCAATTAAGCCGTTTTGCTAATTAAGGCCGGCGGCATAGCGCCATCGATGTGCCGTTCTATGGTAATTCGCGCCCAATCACCGTCCCAGAGGCGTAGGTCTGGCACTTTGGTGATCTGGCGCCAATTACCATAGCCGGCGTCCGTTGCGCCGTAAGTTTCCTATAAGTTAGGTTCTATATATGGCGGCGTCGTAATGACGTCACTTGGCCCAAAAGGGGTCAATATGGCGTCCCCGGCGACTAAAGCGCCATAACTAGGGTTTAGTAAGCGTTAATTGACGCTGGGTCACCGTCCCAGAGACATAGGTCTGGCACTTTGGTGGCCCGCCGTCGATTCTCGCATTACATTTTTGGGGGAATGTTCTTTTATGCACATTTAAAGCATTAACCCTCGCCTAGAGGGCACTATTAAGCAAGTTTTTAGGTGCATTTTTCTATAAAAACTCAATGGGGGTTTGGGTGGAGAGGGGCTGGGTGGTGTGTGGGAAACTAAAATGGCGTTTTGGGATCAGGATTGGTAATGTTTTTGACTTTTCTGTCCTGAAAGAAAATGGAAAATCGGCGCCGAACATGATGCCATACATATGTAGATGCCATTTTAACACTTTTGTTAATACAACAGAATTATTGTGAGTCAAATCTTTGTAATGAAACTGTCCAATAGAATGCTAAATGTCTTTGTCAATTTTCCCCATCAAATGTAGTTAATGAGCACCTAATTGTAGTAGACTCCAATTCCATTTATTTCCATAATTTATGAAATCAATGAATTGACCATTTATGCAGTTGACGGTTAGATAATTCTAGTAAACTGAAATGCATTCAAAGCCGAATTACGAGTTTTCAAAATTTCAGTTAAACGAAACCTCGTGTGATCAGAGCAATCCACATGGTAATTCGAGCGCTAAGGTAATTATAATTAAAACGCACCGATGCGCGAAGTGTTTATTATTTCCCAAGGCATTATAAAAGAAGGTCAGCATTCACATGAAACTAGTATTTACCTATATTGATGTGTTCTACATTCATCCCCCCAAAAACAACAACAAATAAATCATCCCGCAAGGCCGCAATGACAATAATTTGGCATTTATTCAACAATGCGCTGTTCGCGTCGGTCACATTTGTCCTGTTCGCGCACACGATGGCGTCACCCTGGTGCCAGTCCCGAACCCTGTAAAATGCCCTGTAACATGTAAACTTTCATGAAAAGTGTCAAAAGTCATGTAAATGCCCTGCAAAATGGCAACCGAGTTGACATTTTGCAGGGCATTTTACATGACGTTAGTACCTTTGCGTGACATTTGACATTTGACAGGGCATTTTACAGGGTCTGGGACTGCCCCCTGGGCGCAGCTCGCGCCGTCGTCGCACAAGCGCAACTCGCTCTCGCTCAAGTTTCTGGGAAAGTTGGTGGACGGAATGAAGGTTGGCTGGGCTTACGTACCCTATCCCCCCATGGACTTCTTACCCCCTGGGTTGATATAGGGTTGATATAGCGACATTACACGTTACAATGAAATCTACCATGGGGCAGTCCCAAGCCCTGTAAAGTGTAAAGTAAAGTGTCAAATGTAAAGTCAAATGCAAAGTAAAGTGTCAATCAAAACAAAAAAGAAAAGATTTTATTACTGAACTTTGCATGACAATTGACAGTTTACTTTGCATTTGACTTTACATTTGACACTTTACTTTGCATTTTACGTTACATTTGACACTTTACTTTACACTTTACAGGGCTTGGGACTGCCACCATATCTCATCTGAATAAAAGAACAATCATTTAATTTTTTCTCATCATATTTATCACATTGCTTCTACTTTGGGTGAATTTGGTGCAGTTTTTCACGTGACCTTTTTCATCAAAATACATTCGTTGCATATCGATTTGTCTGTCCAGTTTTACCATTTTGCTAAAACTTCTGTAACTCCACCTTGAATAGCCCCCCCCCTAAAAAAGTATGACGACGATAGCGACTACGGTATCCATTCGGCACCCCCTAATCACAGGGACCCCCATTGGAAACGGGCGCGTGCGAGCGTTCAGATTGGTGGCTGACATCACAAGAGTTGGTCAGCTGGCTGAGCAGAGACGAGCTGCGACCAGGTGCCAGTCCCGAACCCAGTGAAATGTTGAGTCAAGTGTCAAATCTCATGACAAGTGTCAGACAACTTTGTCAATTGTCATGCGTAGTGCCGGGCGAAGTGTCAATTGTCATCCAAAGTTCAGCAATAAAACTTTGTATTTTTGTTTTGATTGACATTTTACATGACATTTGACACTTGACTTTACACTTTACAGGGCTCGTGACTGCTCCCAGGAGCCGCCAAAATGCCCAATGTGACTGTGATCGGGCCGGAAAGAGTCAACGTCGGCACCTGTACTTCTGGCCACAGGTTGGTTTTTGTTTGTTTTTTCAATAATGAGGCGTGAAAACTGAATGTTTTGTGTTTATTCAGGTGGAATATGGTAGATTTCGTTGTGAACTGTGCGGTCAGTTCTGCATCGAGTCAAATCAAATCTGAATTTACACTTGAAGCAGTTTACACCCAGTGTCAAATAGTTTGCAAACTACCAATGAAAACTACCACACTTCCTGAGTTGTTCAAATGACTGAACTTTTTTCAAAGTGTATGTATATGTAAAATACTATTTTGTACTCACCCCTGAATACAGAAACTGTAAAATACATTTTTTACCCGTCCTCATTCATTGTACATGTGAGTAAAATAGGGTTTTTTCCAGGAAAATGAAAAATTGAATACTTTTTCCCTGGAAATAATAAAATCCAGTGGGTACTTTTCTTCAAAGAATATGTAAAAGTGGGCACTTTTTCTTGGAAAATGTAAAAGCTACTACTTTTTACATGTGAGAGTGATTTGTACACTGGATGACATAAAACATGTAATTTTTAGCGGTTATTTGGTATTTTTTATAGGAAAATGATATGATGTATTCAATGTTTCTTTATTTTAGTAACAAAAAATACATTTGCTGTACACGTATATGTATTTTTAGAGTAAACGTAAATACATTTTTTTACAACTGTGCACACATCTTAACCCAAACCCCCCCCCCCCCCCCCGCAGCATAGTGCACTGTGAATTAGACCGGAAAATACCCAAAACCGACGGCCCCAATCAACCGACACTGCACAATCTGTTTCCCCTGGTGCCGGCGGACAGGTGCGTGCCGAGCAAGCTGCATCTGGTGGACACGGTCGTCCAGTACGCCAATGGAACCATCACCGGCATGCGGATCAGTACTGTCGCTGGATGCCGCTGCGTTTAGCCATCGAAAATTACCGTATTTCCTTGAATTAACCCCCCCTCGAATTGACCCTCACTTCGAGATGCCCCCTGATCTCAGGTATTTTTAATTTTTATTTAAAATTGGGTTTTTTACTTCTCAACTTGCAGAATTGGAACTAGGATGTAAATACATACTCTGAATATTTATGAAAAAATATCTCCCCCTCTAATTGAGCAGGGGGCAGCCCAGACCCTGTAAAATGTAAAATGTCATGACTTTAGACACAGCAAAACATTTGACATTTTACAGGGCCATTTCGGTAGAGGGATGTGGGATTGCCACCTGGTGAAAAAGCCAATGAGCTGTTTCAAGGAAATATGGTAGTGAGAATCAATCTCGAATTGGAAAAATAGGAAATTTCCTCGAGAAAAGAAAAATGAGAATTAGGAAGGTAGTGAGAATCTCTGATGTATTTTTGCACATCACTGTCATCGCCTTAGGAAGATTCAAATATATAAATTTTGAAAACTTTTTATTTACCGTATTACCTCCAATATAAGGTGTAACTTACCTATATTGTTGTCGTTAGCTTTTTACTGACAGTCTTTATACCTTAGGTATATTAAATAAAATAATAATAATAAATTAGATGGTATTTTAAATTCAATTATTTTTGCTATATTTTGCAAAAATTGAACAAACGGTGAACAACAACGCAATTCATTTTTGTTCAAACGGGAATGTAACAAAATTTTAAATCTTTGAGCGGCGGAAGTCAACGTAGTCGACGTATTTTCAATCGCTTCGGCACGATTTTCATCATTTTCCGCTATGTTTGGCGACTGTTTTTTTAGGATTTTACGCGTTTTGGCACGCAGCCAGCTGTACCTTATGTAAGATGTATACCTTTTATTGGAGGTATACTTTTTCGTCACGTTGAAAAAAGTCAAATGTTGTACCTATAATAGAGGGTATCTTTTATTAGAGGTATACCTTATATTGGAGGCAATACGGCATTTATTTATTCAAGTACGTCATAAATATTGTCATTGTTCAAAAAGCGGATGAATGAAATACACTTGAATATACGTTCTGATGATGACAAAATAAAACGTATGAACTGAAATCAAAGTTTCTTTTAGTTGACACAACTTGAACACTGAGCAGAGTGTAGCCAAGCTTTCACGCTCCTTTCACAGTATGGTAGTTGATGTTCAATCGACTGCTAAAACATAAAAATGGGTGTGTGATGCGTCGGGAAGCCTTTCCCCCAGTATCACGAAATTTATGGTGAATTTCCTTCCAAAACTGTGAAAAACACGTCCTCATGCGGGCGCTTCCACACGCATCACCTGCATATAGAAAGCAGCTTCAGTGCCAAATTAAAATTCGTGAAGTGTCTTCACGCAGTGTTTTTGTAATGCGTCGAGAAGCGCTGGCATGAAGACACTTCACGATGCTTCACCGACCATCCACCGTACCGTATTACCTCGAATTAACCCCCCCCCCTCAATATATCCCCCTCCCCTGAAATTTGGCTGAGGAAATAATAAACCACCCCTCGAAATACCCCCCTAAAATTGAGTGTAAAGAGAACGTAAATACATGACAAATACCGCAGTTTGTGATCTGTACAATGCAGAACATATTTACGTTACAACCGATGATTGAGTGACGTTAGGGAAGGGTTTATGTGTATATACAGTATTATATGCCTATAAACACATATGCATCTATGTAATTGTTTGATTTTTCTACGTCTGAGATTTCCAAAAATTTCTGGCGAAATAACTGACCCCCTCGAATTCCCCCCCCCCTCCTCAAAAAAAATTTTGCTGGCGAAATAATAACCCCCCTGGGGGTATTGCGAGGTAATACGGTACACCCATCTTTTGCTGTGTTTAATCTACATTCCTTCTGACAAGAAATCATCGACAAAACCACACAACCACTTTTTAACATGCTCCCTCAAATGTGTTGTGGATGCTGATGGTCAAGATTAAAATTAAAATTATCCCTTAAACATTTTTACAGGCTGCCAAATTCATTGCTATCAAAATCGTGTTCTGCCTGATTAAACATGTTTCTTGTTATTACTACTGTAAAGTCGGGATTGCATAATATTTATGGGCTTTTCGTTCGCACAGAAGAATAGAATATCAGCTTCTAATCAATTAGATGGCACCATTGCAGCATCATAAACAATGGAACATAAATAAATAGTTGTATAAAAAGCACGTGTCACAATTTCTTATTTCTGTATCATCACCAAATCAGCCTTTCAGGGTTGCAAGGACATAACTTTCCGGTAGTGAATTCACATTTTTGCATACTTTTCGTCATGTCGACAATCGATATCAAAAGTGGTCGATATTCGATAGGATATGTCGTCGCAGCCCATGTCGCGGTCGCTAAATATTACACATACCACAGCGAAATGAATAGTATACATTCAATATATATTTACACACATGCTGCACAATAACTGCCAACTTTGCAAGAAAATCTACCGATGAACTAAAAATAAATAAATTTTTCGCCATTCCGCTGTCTGATTATAATCATAACTAAATAGGTACATGCCTTCATTTACCAGATTACGGTAAAATTCTCACAAAGTTTGTGCGGTCCACTCAATAATCATAGCAAAATCACACGACCAAAAAAGCGATAAAAATCGAAAATCATCTCAAAAACGAGGTGTTATAATCTCTCTTCGGCGCACACAAACTGCTGTAGGGCGGCGGCGGCGACCTGGGGCCACTCCCACATCCTGTAAAATGTCATTTAACATGTCAAATATTATGCAAAGTGTCAAAAGTCATGTAAAATTCCCTGGAAAATGTCAAACTTCCAATTTCGGAATTTTACATGACTATTGACACGGTGCATGACACTTGACATTTTACCTGACACTTCACAGAGTCCGGGAGTGTCACCTGACGAGCACCTTGTCGCCCATGAGCGCCCGTCTGAGCGCCCTCTGCGCGGCGTAGTCCACGCTGTAGTCGACGCTGGGGCTGTCGCACGCGGCGCCGCCCGGCAGGTGAGCCGCGTCGCTGCCCGAACTCTGCTGCGCGGCAACCTGGGGGGGGGGGGGTTGAGGGTGAAGGGGTGTGGACTGTAAGTAGCGATGGAAAAAGCGCCGTGGGGCTTTTCCGATCCATAGCGCCATGCGCTAATGGCGGCAGAGCAAAATGGCGTCATACGCCAAAATCACCATGGTGCTTTTTATTGGTGAGGCGCCAAACGCCAATGCTGTTGTTGCACAGCATAGTAGCCCAAGTAAAGTGCCTGTACTTGGGCACTGGGCGGATGTTTGCTTGGGCACAGGGCGGATGTTTACTTGGGCACCGGTCAGGTGCAAGCGAAAGACTAGTTGACTAACACTTGTATTTATGACCTGAAAAAACTATCGAGTCCGCGTACCATTCCGGGTTGTGAACATGAATGCTTGGTCACTAGCGATCACTTTCACAACCTGGAATGTTACCCAGACTTAGCGCCAGACTTAGTGATGTAAAAAGCGCCAGACTTTTGGCACCAAGCGCCAAAAGCGCCATGGCGCTTTTCCGGAACTAGCGCCAAGCGCCAATGGCGCCACAGCAAAATGGCGCCAAGCGCCAAAAGCGCCATGGCGCTTTTCTGGACCTCAGCGCCAAGCGCCAAAGGCGCCAGGGGGCCATGGCGCCAAGCGCCAATGGCGCCAGCGCCAAAATGATATTGCATTTAAGGACACAGGTGAGACAAAGTACTATTCTTTTGTCACTTTCAATAACTTGTATTGCCTCCAAAAACACAAAAATGGTCAAATAATGGAAATCAATCAATTTTCTTGCTCAACAGTGAGAATGATACTTGTTTCTTATTGGTTTTTACTTCTCAGGTCACCGGGTCTATACTCGGATGACATTACACCGTACATTTTTCGGAAGGAAACACTCCATCATGACGTTATCACTTTGTTTAAATTCTGGCATTTAGCGTTCCTTTTTTTTTCTTTTTCTTTTTGCGATGTTGATTCATAGTCTTCAGTTGGCCGTCTGCCAGCCGAAGACATAAATCATATCTATTTGTAGAGTATCATGTATGCCGAGTATACCAGGGCATGTCAAGTTACATGGGGAAATTATTTATTGATATTGTTGCACTTTTTTGCATCAGAATTTCAATTTCTGTATGTTATAATTCTTTCTGTCTTAGTTTAGTCTGTGTTAGTTTCTGTCTGAATATAATGATAACCTGTAA
Organism: Sphaerolaimus hirsutus; assembly: GCA_964036195.1. Taxonomy (NCBI): domain Eukaryota; kingdom Metazoa; phylum Nematoda; class Chromadorea; order Monhysterida; family Sphaerolaimidae; genus Sphaerolaimus; species Sphaerolaimus hirsutus. The sequence goes on from OZ038457.1 coordinate 2,164,358, forward strand.
TATGTTATTCAGATATAAAGTTATACCCCTCATCACACCACAACATCGACACACAATGGTAACTAAGACTGGTTCAAATATATCTATCGCCTCTCTGAAGTCTGGCTGAAAGGTTGTCTGGGGGTTGGGGGTTGCAGAGGTTCAATCTATTGGATATTTCAAGATTTAAAGTGCAAACTGTGAGATAACAGGGTAAAAATAGCTAAATTACATACCTGAGTAAAATACCTATATAAAATAAGTACATACATGGCCAAAAATTGATGAAAATAGGCAATGAGGCACATGAGCACCGCGGCGCAATTATCACTCTCTGGCGCTTTTTTGGCGCTTTAAAAAATGGTAGCGCCAAGCGCCAATGGCACCACTGGAAATTAGCGCCAAGCGCCAAAAGCGCCATGGCGCTTTTTGGAAACACAGCGCCAAGCGCCAATGGCGCCACAGCATTTTAGCGCCAAGCGCCAAAAGCGCCATGGCGCTTTTTGCTTTGGCGCTAGCGCCAGGCGCCAGCGCCATGGCGCTTTCACATCACTACCCAGACTCGATAGTTTTTTCAAGTTGTAAATACAAGCGCTAGTTGACTACCGTATTTCTCCGTGTAAAGCACCCGGGTGCTATACAAATTTGAGACCCTTTCCAGCAACCTTTTTTTTAAACTTGTATAACACCCGGGTGTTAGGTCAGGGGGTGCTATACACGGAAACTGGACTAAACTAAAAAAGTGTGCTTTTGTTTGAAATTTATGATACACGTCACCACATATCTAGGCTTTTTCGGTTCCCAGCGTGCAGCAATTCAATGGAAAAAAGCATGCCGCGGAATTACAATGAGTGGCGCGCGCCACGCACATTTTTTAAGCAATATTTAAGCAATTCAAATCAAGTGATCTTTTTGAAACTTAGCCTAGCACCCCCGGGTGCTATGCAGCTGTATAACACCCCGGGTGTTGTGATCGGGGGGGTCCTTTACACGGAGCAATACGGTAGTGCTAAAATTTATGACCTGAAAAATATCGAGTCCAGGTAGAATTCCAGGTTGTGAAGGTGATCGCTAGTGAACTAGCATTCATGTTAACAAACCGGAATGTTACCCGGACTCGATAGTTTTGTCACGTCATAAATACAAGCGCTAGTTGACTAGTGCTCGTATTTTAGACCCGGAAAAATATCGAGTCCAAGTACGCAACCGCCACGGTCCACAAGTGGTGCCCAAGTACTCCACAAGTAAAAAGCTGCCCGGCGCACAAGTACGGGCACTTTACTTGGGCACCGGGCATACTTGGGCACCGGGTATTTAAACTTGGGCACCGGGCTTACATGGGCACCGGGTTTACTTGGGCACCGATACACCGTCTTTGAAGGCGACAGAGACCAAATGCAAATGGGGCCTACGCCCACTTGGGGCTATTTCGAGGGGCTGGGGTGAATTCGAGGCACGCTTATTCTAGGGTATACGGTGCAATGTAAGGCGTATGGTCATTGACAACCACAGATTGTTAATTATTCTTATTATTATACTCGGCGAACCGCAAACTATGAGTAGAATCCTACCGTAATTTAATGAATAAAATCTTGTGATAAATTTCGTAATTGATCATACTGTAGTAAGAACGAAATATTCTGTTGAAAAAACTGTAAAATTCTGGTTCTTTATTCAGATGGGTTACGGTAGGTTTCCATACTAAGTGTGATCCGCCGAGTATACCCACATTATTTATGTAGCGGTGGCATACTTTCTCATCAAACCCGGAACCAAGAGTCAGTTCCACTCCCACTACCCAGTACCCAGGCACAAAATCGGTGCACAAACCTCATCACTCATGGTGCTGTGACATTCGACATCTGCCCCGCTGGCATGTCCCTCGCTGTCCCGTCTCTGTCTGTCTTCATCTGGTAGATGATTTTCTGCATTGTCACTTGCGTCACCGCGCTTGTCGTCGTAACCATCGTCATATTCGTCATTTTTGTTATTTGGAGTGGTATTTGATTGGTAACTTCTCTGGAAAGCGGGATTTTTTTGATGGTTGAGGTGGGTTTTTTGGTTTGAAGTGGGTTTTTAAGTTTTGAATTTTTTCTTTGTGAATAGTTTTGGGATTTGTGTTCAAATTTAGAATTTCAAGATTTTTTATTTTTTATTCAAAATTTTGAGTTTTACTTATACTTAGATTCTGACTTTTTGGACCACAGTGAATGTGTATATTTTTGAAGAGCTTTCAAGTTGTTTCTGCACACATCTTTCACCATTATAGCTTTTTAAGTCACCAACCAGTTCAATCACCATGAATTCACGTTTTTATCTGTGTTACTATAAAATTTATTTACATTCATTTTTGCTTAAAAATACCCCAAAAATGTATTCCAAAACTTTGGAAATTTTCTCTCCATTGTCCTACTTTTCATTTTTTTGGGGTGGAACTGTTTTTCTCATGGTGCAGAAAACTTTCCAAAAGAACAAAATATCCAAATATTTCTTAGCCACAATCACCTGGTCATCATCATCATCCCCAACAACATCACCAGCATCCCCCTGGACATCATCGTGATCGATGAACTCCAGCTGGTCGTGCATGTGCGCACTGAGCATCTGCACATCCGTGTCACTCACACTCGCCTCATCTACCTGCCGCTCCTGGCTCTCTGTGGGTTCGTTGACAATTTGTGACACATTTCCATTGGTTTGTGGTTGTGATGTGCAGTTGATGTGTGTGGATGTGCCCTCTGTGCCTGGGATGGGTGTTCCTTTTGGGGTTTTTCTCATGTTGTTTGAGGTGCAAAAACAAGTTTACCAGTCTACCACGTGTATATATATTTGAGAAAATAAAGACAATTGAGAAGATAACACATGAGCTTACAGTTTGTATTGTCAGTCTTGATTGATGGCTGCTCCATGGTGTTGTTGCTGTTGACGCCATGATGACCATTGTCAGCTGAAATTGTTATCATTTCAAGTAAAGTACGATCCAATTCCATTGATTATTCAATTGTTTGCATGTGTATTATTGATAATTTCCATTTTTAAGAATGTCAAGTTGACCTGTCAGAGACAAGTGTACCTGTCAATTGACTAATCACACTTGATCACTATTCTAGATGATCTTCACACCCATCTACATTATAAACACAAGTAATTATGACCCCACAAAAACTAAACAAATCACTACACACCTCTACTATGACAATCCATCTGCATTTCATCGGGTCTGATATGCTGCCGAAACACGAGCACCTCATGTAACAAGGCATCTTTCAACTGCTCTACTTCCATGTGTTCTATGCAATCCGTGCTCGCTACCATTCGTCGGGGGCACACTGGCTCATATTCGGGGTCATGATATGTGGCTAGATATTGGTGGGCTAGTGCCTGTGGAGTTTTGAAAGGGTGGTCATTTTGTAAGCTGCTTGTGTTTAATGCCTAGATGTATTGTGTCAAATTGTGTTGGAGCATTTATGTTGTTCCTGAAATTTTCTGAAATTCTGAAATTTTCCTGAAATGTTCAAAAGAATTTCTGTCACAGAGATTCAAATTTACAAAAAATTTAAGCAATTTTGATATTGTTCTAATTTTTTTGAACTGAACATTCAAAATACACATCAATGGCTTCAGCCAACTGACATGTAAAATGCACAGCATGTAAACTGCACCAAACCACCAAAAAAAACATCCAAAAAAGCCAAACCTGAGTGGCACTTATTCTCCTCCAAGGTGCCATGTGCATCATTCTCTGCAGCAAATCAAGTGCGATGGGACTGGCCTTGGGCACTATCACCGGCCACGGCAGGTGCCTTCGCTGGCCACAGGCAGCTATACATCTGGCAACCATATCTGATTGTACTCTGCGCAGAACTGCCTCCTCGGGGGTGCCCATGTGGTAGATTATCATTTTTATCTGGGGGTTGGGGGGTTATTGTGAAGAGAAGGGTATTTTTAGGGGGTATTATTCAAGTGTGATGGATGGATCATATTTATGTGTGGTTTATTTGAGAACTTTAACATTCTTGTCTAGTGATATAAAAGTGCATACAAAAACCAAACATTCTTTTTTTGCCAGAGGTAGAAAACAAACATTTTTAATGACACCAAATCAGAAAGTGAAAATGTCGACCGCCATTTAAAATTGTTGCTACGTTGTTGTTATTGAAAACATACCCCACGCCCATATCCCCGATTATCTCACCTGGGTGGATGGATCTCTGCCGGGAAAGAGTTGTTTGCGCATGATCATCTCAGCGAAAATGCACCCGGTTGCCCAAATGTCCACCTCAACACCGTAATTGAGCATGCAAAACAGCAGTTCCGGGGGCCGGTACCATCTGTGTGCGTCACGTATTTCCTATGATATTTACCTATTTATTTTTAGTGAGTTAAGAGAGATTTATAGGATAATGAAAAATTGAAGCTGATGTGAAAAATGACAAGTCACCGAAATGTTTTTTTTATTTCTAGATCTAGTAGGAAAAATTCGAAAAGTCAAAAACAATTTTGAAAAATTTGAGAATTCCAGAAATTCGAAAAACGAAAATTCGAAAGATGTTGAGAAAATCATTTATTCGAAACTGGAATCAAAATTCAAATCGTATTTTTGGAATTTTTTTACAAAATTCAAAATCAAATTTTACGAAAAAAACATCATTTTTCTTCCGAGATACCTGCCAGATACATACTCACAGTGACACCCCCCACGCACCTAGTAGCGACATACTGGGTCAACATGGTAGTTTTGAGTTGCCTGGCGCCGCCGTCGGGCGCCGTGCTGCGCGCCATGCCGAAGTCGGCGATCTTCAACAGGCAGTCCGTGTTCACCAACAAGTTGGACGGCTTCAGGTCCCGGTGCACGATGCCCGCCCCGTGCATGTACTGGGAGGGGGGGGGGGGGTTGAGTTGATATTGAGTTGACTTTGAGTTGACGTTGAGTTGACTTTGAGTTGACTTTGAGTTGACTTTGAGTTGACGTTGAGTTGACGGGTTTACCCATGGGGCATGTGCAGCATAATGCACCATTAAAAGCAGACGCAAAAATAAAACATCATGTATTTTTGATCTTAAACTTTGAAAAAAATTCCGTTTCTCATTGAAAAACCCACAGCGAGTTTATTTTTTATGAGTGCAAATTTTGATGGGGGCAAATTCGAGGATGGGGGTATTTAGAGGGGTTATGTTTTCACAAGCTCGCTCAAATATAAGGGATTTCGAGGGGTTATGTTTTCACAAGCTCGCACAAATCTAAGGGATTTCGAGGGGAATACTTTGAGAGGGTTATTTCGAGGTGGAGGGGTATTTTTTATAAGCTCACTCAGACCTGGGGGTATTTCGAGGATGAGGGGTATTTCAAGGGTGTTTCTCAAGGAATATTTTCTCTCGAAACTATGAAGAAAATGAATTTGAAGAGACTTGCTTCATATTTTAAAGCCATAAAAAACAGCAACAGAAAACCCCTAAACCCACTTTCAATCCTCTGAGCACCTGGTACAAAAAGTACTGCGTGTGCTGGTCGGTAAGCGGTTGCTTGCTGTGTATAATCTGGTGCAAATCTGTTTCCATCAAGTCCATGACTAGGTAAATGTCTGGGCCAAGGTTTGGAGGTTCAAAATAAGGTTGCGACTCGATTTTGATATTTCCATCTGAGTCGACTATTTCTGCGTGAGGGGAAGGGGGTGGTTTGGTGCATCGGATGTGAATAGGTAAATATAATATATGTTTTTATACCCAAATATATTATCTTGAGCAATTCCAGCTACTGTAAAGTTCAATGTGGAAACAATATACTCTTGAATAAGCCATCCACTGGATAAAACCCACCCATTTTACACGGTGCGGGACTGGTCGCAAATTCCATGGAAACCCCAAAGATAAATAGTTTAAAAAACTCACCCCTGTCAACCACAGGCACCGGGGGCGTGGGCCTTTGCAACATGTCCCTCACAGCCACGACATTTTCATGATCAAAATTGCTCAAAATTCGCACTTCACGAAGTGTTCTCTTTACTAATGTTGCTGCAGCAAATGCTCTAGGTATTTTTTTGACTGCGACAAAATGCCCGGTTCGTCTGTGGCGCGCCTTGCACACTACGCCGTAGGCACCGGTGCCTGGATTTTTAGGCACTTTTGATGAAACGTGTGGGAGTTCATGTTGAGAACGTATTCCCTTTATCGCTCCGTTATCAGTGGATTAATGCACATTTTTGGTTGATTTTCGTGGATGTTTTTGGCATCATGCCAAAAACTGGAGAGAAAAAGTTTGAACTTGAAAATTGTAACAAATAAGTAATAGTCTCATTCCAAAAGTAAGTGTGGACAAGGAAAAAGAAAGAAAAAGTGACAACTGGTAAGAAGTGGTCAGGTGACGAGTGTACTGGCATGAAGTGTAGATTATATGAAATTGAAATTTTCTTGTGAATATTTAGTTGTCACTTGACTTATCATATGACTTACACCTTTCTTGTTACTTGTCCACATGAGGAATTAGCTGGCGCACCTCACAACCCTGTAAAATGCCCTGTAAAATATTTCATGTCATGCAAAACGTTAAAGCTCATGTTAAATGTCATGAAAAATGTCAAACAAATTGTACAAAAATAAAAGAAAATTTGAAATTTTACAACATTTTACACTCCATATGACATTTTACATTTTACATGACAGGGTCTGAGATTGGCCTGGTGCCAGAACAGACAACACCCCACTAACCAATATTCTCAATGGGCTCATAATTAGTGCCGGTGAGGTTAAAGTCCACATTGAGCTGCTTGACTTTCAAGTGCTCCATGATGGATCTTCTCTGAGTTCTGGGTGTTAGCTGGTCAGATTGCATTTTGTTGGTGTCAGCAGACATTCTTTTTTAGAAAGAACGGTAGATTTCTCTTCCTCAATTTGATAACCTAGTAGGCAGGTTTTTAGAATTTTTTTGATGATTTTATAGATTAGAACTAGATTTAGAGTTTGATTAGAATTTAAGATTTTCAGAATTTCAGATCCGAAGTTTTTAATTGAGCGTGGGATTAGAAATCACTGGTGGCAGTAATGGCACGTAAAAAATTACCCATCGCTGATGACTAATTTCATCTGTTATGTTCACGTGACCAGGCATTTGTTTTTTATTTTGAATGAAGAGTTGTTAAAAATGCTGGTTTTTACATATTTTTGTACATATTACATATTTATGACATATTTTAGAAAATTGTCAGCAAAAAGATGCTGTTGGTTTTTTTGCATAAAAGCCACATGGCTTCTAGAACGGTGTACAAAATGAAAAGTTTTCTATTAACGTTAATTTTGTCTCGTATCAGAGAACTACATATTCGGTCGCACATTTGCATGCTTTTTGGGAAGACAAATAGGTAGTTCTGCTATTTAACGAGAAAATGATAAGAATTTAGAGTAATCTGTACTACGGGAAAACACATTTTAACAGCAGCGTCGAAAGTCGATAAATAACAACCTTCTGTACGATTTTTGCGCGTCGCATGATAAAATTCAAACGGCATTGGCAAAACTTTTTTCTTTCTTAAAAAACGCAATGTACATAAAATACCTACCTAGATACGCGACGCAATGAGCAAAGAATAGGATGTCTGGTAAAATAGGGTTTTGTTTACTTCGTTCCAATTCAAGTGCATAGGTATATAGTATACATCAATACATGCGTACATACAGACACAGTGGCTGGCGCAAATAACAGACAGGTAAATAGTCAGACGGGATGCACGGGTATCGTATTTCTTCTAATAGATAGGTAGTCGGTCTTTTTTTCATCAACATTTTACATGCCAGCTGCCGTTCTATTGGAGGCCGCCGTTCTATTTTTCTCAAAAAAGATTTCACATATTTTTCATTTGTATATTTTTGACGAAACCTGAACAACCCTTGAATATTAGAGCATCAATTCATCAGAACGTTAATACCATCCATTATTTAAATATTTTTTTGGCACACTTCCAACGTAATTTCTACCTGTGATTCTATTTGACCCTGCCGTTCAATTGGACAACGCCGTTCTGTGTTTTCGTTAGTGTGAAAAATGCCAAAACCTCCGTTCTATTGGAAGTGCCCGTCTAATAGAATTAATACGGTACTGGGCAATACGGCACTATTCTTTGCCGGGTGGTTCAAATAATCGATCATGCAAACATTTGTTTAGTACCTTTTGAAATTTTTTACCTAAAATAGCATAAACTATTATTGCAAATTAAATCATTTAAATCAAAAAAGTTTTAGCTTTAATGTCTGAAAAAAATGAAACTTCAATTGTTTGCTATCATCACAGTTTCAAAATCAACGATTTATATTGCCATCATTACAACAAATTATTGCAAAGACTAAGTTTGTGTATGTCCAACTTTTCAGGTATTGGGTATTGGGTCCAAAAACGTTTAGGTCGGGTATCGGGTATCGGCTCCTAAAATTTACATAGAAACTGCCCCAAATTTTGCAACCAATGGCATATTTACATCCGATCAATAAAAAAATAAAGTGAACCACAAGTTCATAAAAAAATCCAAAAAGTGCACCACCCTGTAAGTTTATTATAATTTGCAGAAGTCAGGTGCAAAACGAGCGGGGCTGGCGCCTTTAAAATCTGAATCATGCCATTTGGCGTCTATTACAGCGGTCCGGCCTTGCATCGGCCGCGTGGGAGAACGAAATACAAGGGAAAAATTAATAGTGATTAAAAAAGTATCACAATTTTAGATAGTGTTCCCTGCTTTTTTCAGCGCCATGCGCCAGGCAGCGCCAAGGTACAGAAAGGTGTTGAAATATTTTTTTATTTAAAATGATTTTTTTTAGATTTTGAATTTATTTTTATTTTTTTAAATAAATTTTTGGATATTAGTAAAAATCACATTGAAGTTCTTTAACTATTGAGCTGCAACGTTTCTATTTTTAATAGATTCTAAGATCAACCCCAAATTGTTCCAGATATCCTGATTAACAAACTTAAAGTGTAAATAAAAGTTATGAAGATTAAGCATATGAATTTTTAATAATTCTTCTCTGAGCCTTTCACAAAGATCCATTCATTGTGACATTGATATCGTTGTTCATTCATTCCACTGCGCATTTCAAATGACAATCATTTTGCCGCGCCAACGCCAACGCCAAACTGCAGCGGCGCGCCATACAGCGCCAACCCACGCAGCGCCGCATGTAGCACCGGCCGCTTTTACACCGCTAATAATTTCTCAACCAAAAAAGGGGGGCGTGGGCATTTTTCCACCCAGTTTGCCGCGTGATGCGCGCGCGTTTTCTCTCATTTCCCTTCCTGCAGCCGGGCGACAGAAATTCCATCATTCGCCGCGCGGAAAGGTGGAAATGGCGGTCGCGCGGCCGCAGTTAGTGCAGTCGACGCGGCAAGTGAAAGTGATGGCAAGTGAAAATTGAAAAATTTGAAGAAAAAAATTTTAAGGATTTTTTACCACTAGAAAAAACACTTTTATTATCAATTTGTTTTCTAGAAGCATTCAAAAATTAGAAAATGCATAAAAAATTGCTGAAACAAAATTCAAACCATAATTTCAGATTGATTTATTCATTGCAGCAGAACATCAAAGTGCAAATGTGGCAGGAATTTCGCTAGGTAGCCTTGAAAAACATAACAGTGTATTTAAAATTCAGCAGTAAAATTTGAAAATGCAAAAATTTATTTAAAAAATTAAAAAATTCGAAAAGTCATTTTAGAATAAAAACAATATTTTGCTCCAGAGTTTTTGCCATCGTTAGCGGGGGCGGGGCGGCGCTGGTGCCGTGAATGAATGGGTCACAATGGGCACCTGAACTTTGGCCCGGCCAGAAGTTTAATTAGCCCGAATCGGTTTTGTCGGGCGACCCGACAATTTGCTCGTCATTCACAACGCTGCCCGATTTAATGTGAAAGTTATACACAATACGATCGATTGGGCATCAGATCGATTTGAGTTAAATATTAAATGTGCTGATTCGTGCAAATGCAGTAAGTGAAGACGTAAACATAAAAAACATTTGAGAAGTGATAAATGAGATTGGAAGTGAGAAGTGAAATGGCAAGTAACAAGTAAAAAACGAGGTAAAATGACTTATTATTTCTTATTTTACTTTAATTTTGCTTTGCTCTAAACCTTTTACTTACTTCTCATTTTACTTTTCACTTTTCAAATTGTTTTTTTACTTCTCCACTTACGGAATTGACCCCTGAGGGGCTAAAAATTATTGCTGGAAATAGCTCCTACCTAATGGGATAAGTGGATAAAAACACGGCGGGAAATAATAAACGCTGTACATATTTATATTGTGCGTTTAAAATTGAGATTCAATAAAAAGTATGATGGCTAGCGGGGGTGTGATGTCACAAGTACAGTATTTTCCACATATTTTCTTCAAAAAAATTTTCGGATTTTTCAGTGGGGGGGTATAAGGAGGAGGTGGTTTATTATTTCCCCAGCCTATTTTGAGGGGGGGGGGGTAATTCGAGGGGGATAATTCGAGGGGGATAATTCGTGGTAATATTTACAAATACCTAACCAAAAAAGCAAACGTCAATGTGTAAATGAATATATTGTGGAAATATGCTATGAATATTTCACAATATATACATACCTACATATAACTAAACGCAAAAATGAATAGGTAAAAGCATATGCCAGATGTAAATTGGATGTTCGCATATGGTTCGTTTGATGTCGACCACATCCGGATCTAGCTGCTCAGCTTTCATGTTTAAGTTTTATATGCAAAGTAGAATAAAAAACATCAGCTGCTTTATTTTCCATCCCACACAAACAGTATTCACATTGTCCTACTATCACGTGAACATGTAAAACAGTATGAACATCAAAAACAATAATTCGGAGGGCCACAAGTATGCGTTCAAAAGTACTTATGTCTTGGTCAATAACGCACCAACATGATACTTATGCACACACTTTCACAAAAAAATATAAAAAGAAAAAGCATTGCGTACCAAGCGACAAATATTGTTTTCCTGAAACAGCTTTTTCTCAATTTTTAAGAATTTTTATATTACTAATGATGACGTCATGATGGGGTGTTTCCGATAGAAAAATGCATAGATTGCGGTCCGCAGAGTACAAGTACAAATTTTTACGCGTAAAAAATGGAATAGTAACATAGTGGAGAGTGAGATTCTTTATGTGGGAGTGAGCAACTAATTTCAAATTGAATCCGAATACCAGTGGAAAGTTTGAAAGTACCTGCCCAGTAAAGTTCCTTTCAATTTGTCAAATCACAAGTGAATTTTCAAGTGGCCACACACACTTTGCAATCACTTGTCAATTGACTGTGCAAAATTTGTCACTTAACAAACCGGCTGCCACCTGTTGAGACAGGGGGGACCTTATCACATTTCTGCTGTCAAATTGGGGGGGGGGTACTCAGACAGATAAAAAGAAACATTCTCTAGTTACATTACAAATACAAATAAAATGGCAAAAATACATAGAATGCGGTACACCGTTTTGTTATGTCTTGGGCGGCCGCGCTGCTCTAACGTTCCCGCACACGGCACCTTTTCCCTGGCGCAATGTTTAAACTGTGGACATCTTCACAACTTGAGAATTTTTGCAACCGTGAAAATTTTGAGATTTTTTGTTTTAGAAAATTATAAATAAAAAATATTGAAAAGTTTGACAACTGTTACTTCTAAAAACTTATAACTCCAAAAACGATTCTAGAGAAAACGGCACTTTCTTTGAAAATCATTTCTATGTCTCTGCCAGTAATGATGTCCAATCAACAGGCTTGCTGACTTTTGTAATGTACCAAGTATTGATCATAAAACATACAATTTTTGCTCTCAATTTTAGATACAGTGAAAAATACGTGGGAGTGATTCTGGATGCCATTTCCATGCTGATTCTTTAAATTTTGGAGTTATCAACTTTTAGAAGTGAATGCCTTAACTGCAAAATTTGCACAGTAATCAAGATAATTTGGATGGAGCCCTATATGTTACAATGGCCAAACTCTTATGCAATATGATGTAAAAAGTACCAACTCTTTGACACTATGCACCAGCTGCACCATAGTGCTTTTTGTCAAAATCTAATTGTTCCAAAGAAAAAGAAAAATTGTTTCAGCATTTCTCGTTTGCAACTCAGCTTTAAAAGAATAATTTTGTTTTGTAAATGTGTGTGCCTAAGTATCCAGCTCATGCTTTATAGACAAAAACATAGTAATTTTTGACACATACTTTGCTGTCTGCCCAGTATATGCTGCTATAAAAGATGGGGGTCCAATGGGGCAGTTCTAAAAACTCATAAAAACCTTAAAAAAACCATTGAGGACAAAACTTAAAAAATCTATAGATCTTGAAAAATAGAAAACAGGAGGTTGCGAAATGCACAAAGTTGAATGTTCATTTCACGCTGCAATAATAAAGAATACCTGCGCTATTTTGCAAGTAGCGCGAAACATTTATAATATGTAATACCAAACCAAGGCATTGTAAAAACACACAAACCACATGGACGGGCAAAAAGTTATGTTCGTTGCTACCTTTGGACTGTGTGAAAAATAATGCGATTTTGCGATGAAAATCGTCATTTTGCTGTGTGTATTAGACTATTTTCATCGAGGTGGAACATCCAAATGCTCTGCTCTAAATCTTGCCAGTCTACTGACTGCACGCTTTAAATGAGATCTACCATATACTATCTGAATAAATAACCAATGTTTGATTCTTTTCTCGTGTCATGATGATATTTATAAATGTTGTGCCGCGCACACTAGTTGACGGCCAAAATTTCGGAAACTTTCGGCATATGAGTTCACTGAAATGCAGAGTCAGTCAAGTGAACTACTGTTTACTATGATAGCAAATGATGGATATATTCTGGTAAACTCAAATACCGTATTTCCTCGAAATCCCCCCCCCTCGAAATACCCCCCTCAAAATGGGCACTATGAATTTGTGGTCCGGGAAATGCATAACAGACGTTCAAAACACTTACTGTGTTACGTTAGAACATCGTTTATATTTTCAATCTACATCCTTATATAAGGCTGTAAAAACTTATAAATGGTGGTTATTGTTGCATTTTTCACGTTTTTCGCTTAAAATTTTCACTCTGGCAAAATAAACCCCCGGGGGTAATTCGAGGAAATACGGTAGATTCTGGTGTTCAAAATAGATTACTCAGTTTCCGAAATTTCGGCCGCAAACTAGTCTGACGCGACGCACGTTTTTCACGTGAACGTGACTTTATATTCATGATAATATGGTATCGTATTTAACATTCTTTGTAAGGCGTTCAATCCCCATCAGTACATGTCGAAAAAGAATAATGGGTTTGTGCATAAAATTGTAAATATAAAAGGTGTGCGTGAAATGGACATTATTTTTTCGCGCCTCAAAAAATGAGAGAAGAAAACAACGCATATCGGTATTCAAAATAAATATTTACCTAGATGGGATCAGATCACAGTTGTGAAAAATTATTTTATTCGATTGATGTATAAATAATTTTTGAAAAGAAAAACTTCAATTAAACATAAATGTGTGTGTGTACTTTTTAGCTCAAAATGTTGCTTTGTCCCCCCTACAAAGGAGCACGAATTTACAACAAAACGAGAAATCTTCCAAATCCACTAAATATTTCACAACAAGGCGTCTACCCTTCTAAAACGTACTTAAAAAAATGTTCGAACACGAATGCCAATGCAACTTTTCAACTACAATTGGCACACATTTGACAATGTTGGGGATCGACCCCCCGTCACTCCCATCTACCGTATTTCCTCGAAATACCCCCCTCGAAATACCCCCCTCGAAATACCCCCCCCCCTCGTTTGACCCCCCCCCCCCTCGAGACCACTATGAAACAATCAACCCCCCCCTCGAAATACCCCCCCCAGATTGAGTGTAAAGAGAACGTACATGACAAATACTGCAGTTTGTGTTCTGCGTAGTGCAGAACACACGTTAAAACAATGTCGTAATCACGTTAGAACCGTGTTTATATTTACCATCTACGTACTACTATTAGTCTACAGGAGTCTAAAAATGTCAGTTATTGATGCATTTTTCCACCCCCAGTGTACATCACAAACGACGATTTTGTACTAGGATTTGAAACAATTTCTGTCGAAATAATAACCCCCCTCGAAATACCCCCCCCCCCCCCCCCTCGTTTAACCCCCCCCCCCCTCTCGGGACCACTATGAAACAATCACCCCCCGGGGGGTATTTCGAGGAAATACGGTATGCTGACCCCATGCCAATTTCCCTTTCATTTACTTTTTCACTGCTTCTTGTGATTGCGAATCGTTGGTCGGTGTCACTTCTGCTTGAACCTCCTTCTTTTTCTTTTCCTTTTTCCTGGTGAGTTGATTTGAAATACCATATTCTGATAAAAAAAAGAGAAAAAAAAAAAAACCCACTTTGGCACATGGGGTGGTCCGGCGCCTTTCAACGCTTTTCTTTTATTCATGGCGCATGGCGCATCGGCGCCAACCAAATGCTGCCGCCAGGGGCCATTTCTTTCTGCATTGGGCACTGAGTCATCGCACAGGGGGCACCACTGGCTGTTTGAGGGGGGTGCACCTGCACATGGGGGGGGGGGGGGGTTGGGGGTTTTGCATGAAAATTAACTTGGCCGACTTATCGCTATGCCATTTTGGACCAGTTTGAAACACACAATTATGCCTGGAATTCTAATTTCATTGAATGGATTCCATCCGTTTCATTGTTTTTTTCATTACGTCATTTTAAGCAAAATTACCTACACTTTTTTGGATCAGTGCAAATTTTCCATTGCGCGTTTGACTTATCGCGCGTTCAGGACAATTTGAATTCAGGAATTCAGACTTGACAATTTCAGGACAATGTGCGGTATTTTGAACAGTTTCATTCGAGACAATTGAAAAGAAATAGCTCACTAGAGTGTGATGGAAGAAACTAGAAACTATATCTTGTAACTAGTGATGTAAAAAACGCCAGGACTTTGGCGCCAAACGCCAAAAGCGCCATGGCGCTTTTCCGAACCCCCGCGCCAAGCGCCAATAGCAAAATGGCGCCAAGCGCCATAGGCACCGTCGCACTTTTTTTTGGGTTAGTGCCAAGCGCCAGCGCCAGGCATTTTGTTCCTGGTGCCAAGCAAAAATAACGCCAAGCGACAAAAGCGCCATGGCGCTTTTTATGGGTGTGGCGTCAAGCGGCAATGGCGCCACAGCAACACCACTCTGTGGCGCTTTTCCATCACTACTCGTAACAGAATCCACTGTGACCTTAAGCAAACCTTTGCAATTAATCCCATCGTCGTGCTTGCGCAAAACTTCATCGGCGCAGGGCACTTTACACTTCGGACATGCCTTTAAAGTGTCTTTTAGCCAGCTGCACTTGGACAGTTGGTGTTCGTTCAATTTTGATATTAGAACTATCTGAAAGGATATGGAAGTAGGTGAATATATAACACCAATGGGCCAACGAACACTAGTTGACATCAAAATTCGTTTCGATTAAATTCAACTATTTTTTTGCTAATTATGTGATTTCAACTTTCCTACGTGATAGAGCATAATTAAATGTTACATCGTGACACTTAATTTTCATTGTTTCTGTTAAGTGTGATGCTTCCAAACGTTTTTTGGTGTTATTTAGTTGACATTCAGTTGACACGAATTAGTGATGTCAACTAGTTTGCGTTGGCATTCTAAACGCAAACTGTGGCTCCATAAATGCAAACTGGATTGACAAACCTTGGAGCAAAACTTGCAATTTGTCAGCATCGGGCAAAAGTCCCTGTAGTGTTTGTGGAGGCGTTTCCTCCCGCTGAATTCCTCATTTGGCTCGTCGCAGAATGGACAGCGCAGTCTTTTCTCATTGTCGCTGAGTGATTTTTGGGTATTTTATAATAGATTAGAGAGTTACCGAACTTTATTCAAATACTTATATAAATTAGGTAAACGTTAAGTATTTATTTTTACTCACCCCCTCAGTACAGAAAACGTAAAAAGTAAATTTTTTCCTTCACACATGTTGAGTACACGTGGGTAAAAAAGTTGTTTTTTTCTTCCAGAAAACGTAAAAGTGAGTATTTTCACTGAATATAACTCATTTTCACCCCATTCGCCCGTTTTACTAAAGGTTGGATACCTATAATGAATCAAGCTGTAAAGTATGCGGTCAGCGAATTCCACAATTTTTTCAACGTTGATTGTTTTCTTTTTTCCCAACGTCAACTCACTCCGGATTAGCCGGTTTCGCTTCTGCATTCATCGGACTCTCGCTGTTTTTGTTCACTGGCTGGTCGCTTGTATTTTTTTCATTCTAAAATACCGTAGAATAAATCCTATTGAGTAACGATTATTGAGGAAAAATTTAAAGATGCGCGAAATTTACCGTATTTCTTCTTATAGAAGAGCGCCGTTCTATTTTTTTCGTCAACTTTTTTACCTGCCGTTCTATTAGAGGTGCCGTTCTATTGGAGGCTGCCGTTCTATTTTTTTTCAGACATTTTTCACTTGAACATTGTGTTTTTAATCAAAAATGAAAAACATTTTACGATCAGAGCATCAATTCAAACAAAACCAAATGTGAAAATGACCCTTAATAATAGTTCTGAACAGCTTGGATGTCCTAACCACCCATTTTTCGTATAATTTGTGCGTTCTGGCACTCTTCCAATGTAATTCCTACATGCCGTTATATTGGAGGTGCCGTTCTATTGGAGGCTGCCGTTCTATTAGAAGAAATACGGTAACCGATTTTTCCTGGTTTTCATTGCTTCCAATGTGCGAGTTGGGGTGCGACTGCGAGTGGCCATGTTCGGGAATGGGGCTGGCCGCTCGCTCGACCAAATTCTTATTCGGCACTGCCACACCGGTGGCGTACGGGTTTCTACGTGACCAATTGACACTTGCGTGGTGATGTAAAAAGCACCAGCACTAGCCAAAAGCGCTATGGCGCTTCCCGACACCCAGCGCCAAGCGCCAATGGCGCCAAAGCAAATCGGCACCGAGCGCCAAAAGCGCCATGGCGCTTTTTCCCTTGGCGCTAGCAGCTGGCGCCAGCGCCATGGTGCTTTACATCACTACTCTTTGCCGCACCGCACACTGAAATTTTGCGTTCAGCGTTAGAACGTTTTTGCACGCTGAACTATAAACGCTGAAATCAAAATCTTAAGAACACAACGTTTTTGAAGCGTAAAAACTTCATAATTTGTAATATTTCGCGCAATTTGCTTGTGAGCCGAAGTTTTTTGGCTTCAAAAACGTTGTGTTCTTCAGATTTTGATTTCAGCGTTTGTAGTTCAGCGTGCAAAAACGTTCGAACGCTGAACGCATTCAGTGTGCGGTGCGCCTTTACCAATCGAAAAAGACCTCTGTTACTTGGAACGCTCTTCGTGTTAAAAACTGATGTGGCTCATAACTGATTTGCGCGAAATCTAGAGCAAATAGAACATCAACGGTAGATTAGCGACATCAAACTTAAGCTCACATTCCAACCAAACCCACCCAGTGCCAGTATTCCCTCGGTCTTTCCAACGTTCAGGCGTAGGCGTGCGGTCGCTTCCCCTCCTACCCCGCCCGCTCCCATCGGCGCTTTTGCACTTGCAGCGGCACTTTTCGCCGCCGCGGCGACGCTTTTCCGCCGCCGCGCTGCGGCTTCTAGCAGAGCGGCAGTTGCAGTCGCGGCGGCGGCGGCTCTTTTTGCCGCCGCGGCTGCTTTGCCGGGCGCCGGGCGGCGGCGACACGTGCCGCCGGTGCCGCTCCACCTCGATCGTGTCCAGGATGCCCAGCTTGTCCAGCTGGGGGAGGGATTTGAATGGGTGAAATTGGGTTCTTGAATGCCCTGTTATAGTTGTTGAAAGCAACGATGGGTAAGTTTTCCAAAAAAAAACACTTTCTGTGTTTTGAGTTTTTCAAAAATGAATACCTGTGTTTCGAGTTTTTTTCTTGAAAAAAACTTGAGTAACTCTGTTTTTATTTCTGTGTTTTTTGTAAAAACTCGAGTTTTTTTGAGTTTTTTCTAAAAAACTTGAGTTTTTTCCAAAAAATTTGAGTTTTCCCCAAAAATTTTTCGATTTACAGCATTTTGATCTGGAAACAGTGGTTTTCTTATAAAATATTGGTTTTACACATGTTTTTACCCCACATAACATTTGTGTATTCACTCAAGTGTCAAAAAAGTCCATAAAAATGTCCACAATGAGGACATCAACATCACAACACCAGCAACAAAATGTCCAGGGGCCAGTTCCGCAAGTAGACAAGTTAAGAGTTAAAAGTTAAGAATTGAGTTAAAGGTTAAAAGTTGAGTCAAAAGTTGAGTTAAAAGTTAAGAGTTGAGTTAAAGGTTAAAAGTTGAGTCAAAAGTTGAGTTAAAAGTTAAGAGTTGAGTTAAAGGTTAAAAGTTGAGTCAAAAGTTGAGTTAAAAGTTAAGAGTTGAGTTAAAGGTTAAAAGTTGAGTCAAAAGTTGAGTTAAATGTTAAGAGTTGAGTTAAAGGTTAAAAGATGAGTTAAAAGTTGATTTAAAAGACAAATTGGTCATTCGTTGCAGAAGCGCGATACGCTGATCTTCAATCATATTTTGTCCCCGCACGGCCATTTCGAAACAACGTTCGGCGATTTTTTCTTTTTTTAGCGATCATTTTCTTGGATACGTTATTTTCAAATGACGTGCATACAACATTGGCACCATGCCAGCGAACAGCCGTATCGATACCAATTTCATATTTTTATTTATTTTATTTTTTTACCATCATTTTCCACTTGTCTCTTAACCCTCAACTCTTAACTCAACTCTTCACTCAACTTTTAACTCTTAACTCAACTTTTAACTTTTCTCTTAAATTTTAACTTTTCTCTTAAACTTTAACTTTACTCTTAACTCACCATTTGTCTTTTTACTCAACTCTTAACTTTTAACTCTTAACTTGTCCACTTGCGGAACCGGCACCTGAAACAAACAATTTATGCAGTACTCCAAAATTCTTCAATGGATGTGCACTGTATGGAAGACTACGGAATTGATTTGAACTACAACTATCATATTACCTAGAAATACCCCCCATGGACATTATTATTTTGTCAGAAAGTTTTGTAAGGATCATAGAAAATAGTAGGCATTTACGTACCCAAAACAGGTTATAAATGCGTACAAACGGGATATATTTGAAATAAACATCAGTAGTCAGCTACACAACCTAGTACAGTCTATGTGTACCTGCGATGCAAATTAGCAGTAATAAATACATCATGTACATTGGATACATGATGTACATCATCCCGGAGGGGGATAATTTCAAGGGGGGCGGGGCTTATTATTTCACCAGTCCATTTTGAGGGGAGTTAATTCAATGGGGGTTTATTCAAGTTAATAAGGTATACTTAAATGTTGAAACTTAAATTGTCAAATCCACCATGAGATGTGCATGCCATCTTTAATTTCTTTTTTGTACCATTATAAAATATGAATACATTATGTACATATTTACATACTATAGATGCTTATATTATCTTGTTTAGTTTAACTGAATTAATGTGCATTCAACCACTTCGCTGAAAAAAACACAAAAACTCAAAAAACTTTTCTGTGTTTCCGTGTTTCTGTGTTTCTGTGTTCTCCAAAAAAAAACTCATTTGAGTTTTGAGTTTTTCAAAATTTATGAGTTTCCGTGTTTCTGTGTAAAACAAAAACACAGAAACTCAATGAGTTTCTGTGTTCAATTTCTGTGTTGTTTCCATCGTTGGTTGAAAGAGCCCAAATCACGAGGCTTGACTCTGATTACCGTATTACGTCGAAATACCCCCATGGGGGTTTATTATCTCGCCAGCAAAATTTGAGGGGGGCTTATTCGGGGGGGGGGGGGGTTACTTCGTCCGTAATTTTCGTAGGGATCGTAGTAAATAGTAGGCATTTG
This sequence comes from Sphaerolaimus hirsutus, assembly GCA_964036195.1. NCBI lineage: Eukaryota > Metazoa > Nematoda > Chromadorea > Monhysterida > Sphaerolaimidae > Sphaerolaimus > Sphaerolaimus hirsutus. Next base: position 2,184,208 of record OZ038457.1, read on the forward strand.
CGTAACCAAAACAGGTAAAACATGTGTCCAAACAGGATATATTTGGACATAAATTCGAATCTTTGTACAATTTTACTAAAATTTTACAAAAATTCGAATTATAGTAAAATTGTATTTTTATTTTATTAATTTTCCATTTTATTTTAGTTTATTTTATTCTTCAATTATCCATTTTATTTTTATTTTTTTTCTGTGATTTTGCCAACCCTGGACATCACATTGAATTTAGATAGTCTAAAAATTTAGACTAAAAGTTTAGACTAAAAATTTGTCCCCTGCCGGGGACGAACGTCCCCGGTCGGGGACCAAAAATCTTTGTTTACTGAAAAAAATTTTTTCTCACCGGTGACGTTTGACCCCGATCGGGGCCATTTCAACATTGCTGGGGACCGGGCCCCGGCAGGATTTTGATCACTATACAAAATATAGTGATCGAAAAAAATTGAAGTATTAATAAAATGACAACCGGTTACCGCGCTGAGCTGAAATTTGGCATGCGTACTCACTAAACAAAGGAGTACACGCATGCCAAATTTGAGAAAAAAAGAAGAAAAAAATTACACCCCCCCAACAAAATTGCATCGCCGTGTTTGACCGTTGTGCAGAAATTATGTGCATGCAAATTTGGTGTTAATTAACCTAATTAACACACAAAGAACCCATGCACACCAAGTATTGTTTTTTGAAAAAAAATATTTTTGCCGGGTCCCGGTCCCGGCTGGGACCTGTGTAAATAGCGTTGCATACATGATGTACAGCATTCCGGAGGGGGTATTTCGAGGGGAGGGGGTATAATTTCCCCCAGCTCATTTTGAGGGGGGTTAAATCGAGGGGGGGTTAATCCAAGTGAGAGGGATAATTCCAGGTAATCCGGTAGATATGAATTTTTATTGAATTTTTCAAAAGCATTTTCAAAGCTACCTCTTTGTCGTCAAAAATCAGCTCCAGGTGAATTTCGCGCAAGGCGCGGTCGCTTTCGTCGCGGATTTTGCCTTTTAATCGCTTCGCTCGACGATCGTCGCCTGCGAAAATCGCTTGATATGATATACCGTATTTCTTCTAATAGAAGGGCGGGTCTCCAATAGAAGGGCGTCTCCAATAGAACGTACACTTGTTTGACTTTTTTTGGGTGACGAAATAAATAGAAGGGCGGTCTCCAATAGAAGGTGCAGAAAGTGCTGTAGCCTGTAACTGTGCCAAATGCATAAAAAATTTGAAAATATCGGCGGACGCTGTAATTTAGTGGCTTTGGTCCATTGATCTGGTGCTATTTTAACATGAAATGCTGTATGAACTCTATGAATCGTCATTATATGAACTGTCTGTGACGTAACACCATGAAAAACCTTGGGAGAACGTGACGAAAATAGGCTGAAAGATTGGCGAAAAATAGAAGGGCGGTCTCCAATAGAAGGGCGGGTGAAAAAGTTGACGAAAAAAATAGAAGGGCGCCCTTCTATTAGAAGAAATTCGGTAATATATAATCTCACGAATTAACCCACTTCTCAAAATACCCCAGGAGCCACTCCCAGACCCCATGAAGTGCCAAGCAAAATGGAAAAATGTCATGCAAATCAAGGGAAGTCGTGTAAAGTGACCTGTTATGTGTCAAATTTTCTTACATTTTTTGACTCGACGTCGGACATTTTACATGACTTTAGAAACTCTGCAGACATTTTATATTTTACAGGGTCTGTAAGTGGCCTCAGATATGAGTGATTTGACGAAAATTCAAAGAAATACAAAATGTGCAATTTGCCAGTTGAACTGACCATCGGCGACTGCATCCAAATAGGGGGTGCTCCAGTTCATCGATGCTCATCTCTGCCTGTGGAGAAAGGGAAAAAAGTGCATGAAAGTAATTTTTCTACTGAGACAGGTACATAGTCAGATTGCAAATATTCTGTGAGATTTATTTTTCAACAATTCAAAAATATAACAAATCCTACTACCGTATTTCCTCGAACTACCCGCAGGGGGTTTATTTTTTCAGAGTGAGGTTTTTGAGGGGGGTTAAACGAGAGGGGGGTATTTCGAGGGGGGGGGGTATTTAGAGGAGTGGTATTTAGAGGGGGGCTATTTCGAGAGGGGGTATTTCGAGGGGGGGTTATTATTTCGCCAGAATTTTTTTGAAATCCCCGTACTAAATTGTTGTCTGTAACATACACAGACGTCGAAAAATGCAACAATAACCGCCATGTAAACACCTTCCCGGTCAAGTTCACCACCCATTTTTTTATTTCACTTTGAACGCAATATCTCCGTCCATGGGGGTGTTATAAAGCTGAAACTTTGTATATATAAAGTTGTAAGACCCCCTTACTCCCCAACAATGGGGGGAGGTGCGGCGACCCACCCTGTAGTGAGTCGCCGCACCTCCCCCATTGTTGGGGAGTAGAGGGGTCTTACAACTTTATATATACAAAGTTTCAGCTTTATAACACCCCCATGGACGGAGATATTGCATTCAAAGTTAAATAAAAAAATGGGTGGTGAACTTGTCCGGGAAGGTGTTTATAAGACTCTATAGACTTATAAATGTAGACGGTATAGACTCACGTGTGTTCTACGCTTTCCGGATCACAAACCGTAGCATTTGTCATTTACGTTCTCTATACACTATATTTGGGGGGGGGGGGGTGTATTTCGAGGGGGGTATTTTGAGGGGGTATTTCGAGGGGGGGTATATCGAGGAAATACGGTACCCATTTTTTCAAATATTTTCAGGGGAGAATATATATTTATTCATTTTTATATATTTTCAAATTCCAATTCATTTCTAATTTATACTTCTAACTCAATCATTTCATCAAAACATCTTCCACTGATGTTACAATACAAGAACAATGATTATAAAGCTGTCAGAAAACAGATACCTCTAACCTTATCAATTCTCTCCACCCCCCAATCGCACATTTTGCCCACAGTGATTTTATTCTCAGCCATCGCAGCTGCATGTTTGGCTATAAGTGCTTTTCTCACTTTTCGCAGACTTTTTACAGCAGGGTCCGATGCATCAGCCCCCACGCCGCGGCGTTCATAGTATGAAAAACTGAGAAATGGATGTTAACTGGTACAGATGTTAAGTGGGATATGCAGAGTGATCACGATTTCAGCAGTGCATTATACATCCTGGATGGAAATGAAGGCTTACACCTGTATCCCCGTCAAATATTAGCTTTATATTTATCTCCACACAACTGGAGAAAGTGCGTCAGAAGTGAAATCAAAAACTGACTGCCGAACTTTAGCGGGAAGGTGTTTATCACAAGTCTTTTTATGTGACCAATAATGCCCAAAATAAATCTCAATCCCTCACCTACCTTTGTTTGCCATTCTTCCTCTTGCCGCGGCGTTCACTGCCGCTGTCGCTGTCGTTGTCGCTGTCGCTGCGTTCGCTGTCGCTGCCCGACTTGTCGCTGCTCGAGATGCTGCGTCAAGATGGATTTACAGCATCACCACGAATAAAAGGTGAAACTACAAATTCACCTTGTTGTGAATTGGGGTGATTGTTTCAGAGTGAGAATTTGGGGGGGGGGGGTTAAACGAGGGGTGGGGTTATTTCGAGGGGGGCTTATTATTTCGACAGAAAATTTTTGAACTCCCAGTACAAATTTGTTTTTTGTAACGTACGCAGACGTTGAAAAACGTAACAATAAGCACCATGTATAAGAGTTTATAGACTTACATACCGTATTTCCTCGAAATACCCCCCCCCTCGTTTGACCCCCCCCCCTCTCGAGACCACTATGAAACAATCACCCCCCCCTCGAAATACCCCCCAGATTGAATGTAAAGAGAACGTACATGACAAATACTGCAGTTTGTGTTCTGCGTAGTGCAGAACACACGTTAAAACAATGTCGGAATCACGTTAGAACAGTGTTTATACCATCTAAAGTACTAATATTAGTCTATATAACCTTATAAATGGCGGTTTTTGTTGTATTTTTCGACGTCTGCGTACGTTTCAGACGACAATTTCGTACTTGGATTTAAAAATTTTACTTGTGTAATAATAACCCCCCCCCCGTTTAAACCCCCCCTCGTTTACCCCCCCCCTCTCGGGACCACTATGAAACAATCACCCCCCGGGGGGTATTTCGAGGAAATACGGTAAGTAGGTATGTACCGTATTTCTTCGAATAACCCCCGGGGGGTTTATTTTTTCAGAGTGGAAATTTTGAGGGGGGTTAAACGGGGGTATTTCGAGGGGGTTTACTATTTCGCCAGAAATTTTTTAAAATCCCAGTACTCAATTGTCGCTTGAAATGTCCGCAGACGTCGAAAAATGCAACAAAACCGCCATGTATAGGACTCTATAGACTTGTTTAAGTATGTAGACTGTATATACACTGTTCTAACATAATACAGTCATTGTTTTCACGTATATTCTGCATTGCCCGGATGACAAACCGCAGCTTTTGTCGTTTACGTTCCTTATACACTCAATTTCGGGGGTATTTCGAGGGTTTTTTTTAAATTCTTAGTGCCCATTTTAAGGGGGGGGGGGTATTTCGAGGAAATACGGTATGCTCGGCGGACAGCAAAGTATGCGCCCAAAATTGGGTTCTTAGGTTTTAGTAGATGAGGATACTTATGCATGCACTCTCACAACAAAAATTGAAATAGAGAAAGGCGGGGTCGAGTACAAACAACACGCGTTTCTTGCCTGGGATCATGTTGTTTTGTTTTTTTTGGATGAAATTTTTATTTCTATGATGACCTTGGCTTTTTGAGGTAGAGACTTCAATTGCTTAATTACCTAGTTAAAAATAAATATTTACCTTGGTGATCGTGGCATATTGAAATGAAATTGACAAAGTTTTTTTCAAGTATACAAATCTGTTGTGCACGAATTAAAATCATACGGCTTTGTGGTGTACGCGCGGCGGCGTGAATAAGTGACTTGACAAAAGAGTTGTTAGAATTCCTGAACTTTCTCAAAAGTATATGTAAACGTAAAGTATTTTTTACTCACCGCAATGTATAGAAAAAAAAAATACTTTTTTACTTGTACTCGTGCCTAAATGTGAGTAAAATACTTTTTCCCCAGGAAAATGTAAAGAGAGTAAATACTTTTCCACGGGAAAATGTAAAAGCTACTAGGTACTTTTTACATGTGAGAGTGATTTTTACACTGGAAGACATAAATAACGGATGTCGTTTTTTAGTGATTATTCAGTACTTATCAGAAAAATTATACGATTTCTTCAAGGTTTTCTTATTTTACCGCGTACGCGTATTTTTCGAGTAAATGTGCGTACATTTTAACAACTGTGCTTGACAATAAGAAAAACCTAGGTATCAGAGTTGTTAAAAGTACTGAACGTTTTTCAAAGTAAACATAAACCTAAAGTATTCTATTCCTACTCACCTGTGTGTACAGAAATTTACTTTTACACTGCGTAAAATGTGGGTAAACGTAAATACCAGTATTTTTACTCAGGGAAAACGTAAAAGCGAGTATTTTTTAGATTTTGTACCTAGGGGAGTGTTAAAGTTAGAGTAACAACGAGAGTCATCATTTTCTGTTGTCATGCTTACAATTCCGCTTGAATGCTCCAATGATTTGAAACTTACATAATAATTTGAATTAGCGCCCAGCGCGCCAGGGCGAAATTTCATCAGCGACAAAATTCGAAGGTGTTTGAAAACAAATGGACGACAAATTAAAATAACAAAAGTACCCATCCAAAAAATGAGGAGCTGTACTGGATATTATTTTTAGTATTTATTCACAATTCGTTCCTGCTAAATTTGGCTAATTGCCATGGAATTGCCATTTTGAATTTTATTTTTACAAAATACGATGTCGCAAATGTATGTAAAACATACATTGCTATGAATCGCTTTTTCAACTTTATCGATCGATTTTAACAAATTTATGCGGAAATCGAACATGATACGGATTCGTTTGCATTCGTCAGACGCGTCGGGTGCCTGCTTTCCAAATGAAATCTGGAGCCAGGTGCCGGTCCCAGCAGACCCTGTAAAATGCCCTGTCAAATGTCAAATGTCATGCAAAGTGTCATGCAAAGTTATGTAAAATGCCCTGTAAAAGGTTTGCCATTTTGCAGGGCATTTTACTGACTTTTGACTGTTTGCATGACATTTGACATTTTACAGAGTCTGGGACTCCCTCCAGGGGGCAGTCTCCTCCTGGGGGCAGACTCCTCCTGGGGGCAGTCCCAAGCCCTGTAAAGTGTAAAGTTAAGTGTCAAATGAAAAGTAAAGTGTCAAGTCAAATGTCAAATGTAAAGTAAAGTGTCAAATGTAAAGTCAAGTGTCAAGTCAAATGTCAAATGTAAAGTTAAGTGTCAAATGTAAAGTCAAATGTAAAGTAAAGTGTCAATTGTGTATCCAAACCTTTTTTTCGTATCCAAATCTTATGTTTTGTATCCAAATCTTATGTCGTAAAATAAGATTTGGATACACAATTGAAACTTTACTTTACATTTGACATTTGATGTGACACTTTACTTTACATTTGACACTTTACTTTACATTTGACATTTGACTTGACACTTGACTTTACATTTGACATTTGACTTGACACTTTACTTTACATTTGACACTTTACTTTACATTTGACATTTGACTTGACACTTGACTTTACATTTGACATTTGACTTGACACTTTACTTTACATTTGACACTTTACTTTACACTTTACAGGGCTTGGGATTGGCACCAGGGGGCAGTTTCAAGCCCTGTAAAGTGTAAAGTAAAGTGTCAAATGTAAAGTCAAATGCAAAATAAAGTGTCAATTAAGACAAAAAAGAAGAGATTTTATTACTGAACTTTGCATGACAATTGACAGTTTACTTTGCATTTGACTTTACATTTGACAATTTAGTTTACACTTTACAGGGCTTGGGACTGCCACCAGGTCGGTACAATAATAGCCAAGGCACCAAAAACTGTCGAAGTGCCCCGTTTTTGTTCTTTTCCATATTTTGTAATATTTGCTTGAATAATCCCCTCTTGAGTACCTCACTCTCTCCTGTCAGACGAGTGAGGAAAAATAATCCCCCCCGTAAATCATATGATAAATTTATATCTATACCTTATTTGAACAAGAATGAAATGTTGTGTTGTTGTTAATAACGCATATCTTATGAAATGAGTCAATAGAAAATGATTAAAAATTTTAACGAAATAATGATGGCCCTTGAATAGTTTCCCCTGTCGAATAGCCTCCCCTCAAAAAGAATGACGATTAAATAGTTCCCCCGGGTAAGTATTCGTAGGAATACGATAATTTGACCATAATAGTGCATAATGTGTATCCATTTATGTATAATACAAGTTTTGTTACCACCCCTTGAGGATCATTATAATACTTAGGTACTTCGGGTCACCATAAAATATCGTTAGTAAAATATGTTGACCTCAAGTTAAATTTACACCAATCTTGACAGGACAAGTTACGTTTTCCTGAATTTTTGCACAAAAAAATTCAGAAACTGAGGTTATTATCGACCATAATAGACAAAAATATCAAAAATTCCAAAAAGCGCGCAGTAGTTGCATTTTATCTGAATGTACGATCTTTGTTTTTGGGCGGCCGTCTGTCTTCGATTCAACGATGGCAAACGGAACACAAAATGTTTTCAATTTTTTCAGGAGTTAAGGAAAATTTATGTTGGGAAACTTTTGAATTCACTTTTTTTCACAAAATTTTTTTTCTAAATTTCTGGGTGTTTGAAATTTCACAAAATTTAAGTAGTGTAAATATTTACTCAGCAAAAAGGCACAGATGGATTCGGCATGACAAAAAATAAATAAACAGGAATAAATGACATACCATGTGCCAATCCCAAGCCCTGTAAAGTGTAAAGTAAAGTGTCAAATGTAAAGTCAAATGCAAAGTCAAATGTCAATTGTCATGCAAAGTTCAGTAATAAAATCTTTTCTTTTTTGTTTTGATTGACACTTTACTTTGCATTTGACTTTACATTTGACACTTTACTTTACACTTTACAGGGCTTGGGACTGCCCCCATATTTCTTCTAATAGAAAAGCATACTGTGAGCAAAAGAGAAAAGCAAAAATTAAGTTTGAATGTCCAAAAAATCTAAATATTGAAATGAACAATTGGTGGAAAAAACTGGTGGAAAAGTAGAACAGCAGGTAGTTAACAAAAATATAATTTCTCATATTTTTAGAAATACATTAAGTATAAACTGTTTGAAAAAGTCCAAAAAATTTAGAAACTGGTGTTAAAAATTCCAACACAATATTAAAAATTTCAAAAATTCGAAAATGAAGTTATATTCTATTCAAAAACTATTCAAGGAACAAATCGAACATTTAAAAACACATTTGAGCACAACAACAAAAACTAACAGGAAATTAAAATACTTTTTTCCAGCTGGCTTGCCATCGTTATTTGTTATATCTATCGACTGTGTCTGATGCCATAATTCGTAAATCGCGTGGCGGGAAAATGGCGCGTGCGCCATCGCTGCAATTAGGATCAAAAATTGGGTGATTTAGAGGAAATTTACCTAATTTAATGTGATCTCAGAAAATCGAAATACAGTATCTAATTAAATGTGATAAACGTTTAAGCCATTATGTCGCAGCCGGAATCACATAAATATTAAGAGCGAATATTTTTGAATCCATTAACCAGAGTTGTGCAAATACTGGTATTTTTGGAAAATGTAAACATAAATGTAAATACCTTTTCCGAATAAAACGTATAAATACTAAAACGTAAGGTATTTTTAACATACCAAGGAATACATAAAAAAACAATGTAAACGTAGAAATATTTACACACCATATTTGCCATTGTGCTTTGGAATATACCATTATTTTCACCTTCAGGTGGGTCAATCATTCCATCTGCACCACTTTCTGTAGTAAGTGTGGCTAAATCCAACTAACGCTGGTGATTCTGGGGGAGTCCCAGACCCTGTAAAATGCCTTGTAAAATGTCAAATCGCATGCAATGTGTCTAAAGTCTTGCAAAGTGCCCTGGAAGGTGGCAAATCTTTGCGATTTTGCTGGGCATTTTACATGAGTTTTGACATTTGCATGAAATTTTACATTTTACAGGGCATCCTACAGAGTCTGGGATTGGCACCAGAGCTTGCACTAACCCTGCCAGTTTCGGAACATGTACTACTCACAGTTGTTGCTAGTGGCGTTGTTGGAATTCATCACAAACAAATTATAAACGCAACGCTCCAGAAACAAAAAAGGTTGTTGTGTTCAGCTTTTGAACACATTTATGAATATGTACCCAGTATTCCATGTGTACATAAGCAGGGTTGGCAAAATCTCAGAAAAAAATAAAAATAAAATAAAAATAAAATGGAATATTCAAGAATAAAATAAAATAAAATAAAATGGAAAATATAAGAATAAAAATAAAAATTGTAAACACCTTCCCGGTCACGTCCGGCACCCATTTTTTTATTTTACTTCTTACATCCTATCCCCAGTTCTAGGGCGCCCCAAAGGCTGAAACTTGGGGGAGATATTGGCGCAACCCCTCTCTACTTCGCATGAATTTGGGGGGTCACGGCGACCCCTCTCAGGGTGGGTCGCCCTAAGTGCAAAATTTTTTTGTGGCTTTTTTGGTGTCCCACAGCAGGTCCGGCACCCGCTGATTTCTGAGCTATGGGAGGGGTATAAATCTAAAATTTTGGGGATGTGTTACCAACCAACACCACTCCCCCACTATACACTATTCAATAATGTGAGATTATTGTGAAAAATTTCTCAAAAATTCGCTTATTCTCTAAAAAACACCACTCCACAATAGATGGATGACAAAAAATTCACTTTTTGGAACTTTTTTATCAGACACTTGAAGAGCTGGTTTACAATACTGTAAAGGGAATGGTTTGATGTTTAAAGTTATGTAAAGAACCATACCTCTAAAATGCCTGCATTGCAAAATTTACTTGGGGGGAATTTCAAAGTGTAAATTTTATAAATTTTTGTTCCTGCGATGATGTCATTATGATGTCATAAAATTCAACCTAAGTAAATTTCGCAATGCAGGAATTTTAGAGGTATGGTTCTTTACATAACTTGAAACATTAAACCCTTCCCCTTAAAGTATCCTAAACCAGCTCTTCAAGTGTCTAATGAAAAAGTTCCAAAAAGTGACTTTTTTGCCATCCATCTATTGGAGAGTTGTGGTTTTTTAGAGAATAAGAGAATTTTTTAGAAATTTTTCACATTTATCTCACATTATTGAATAGTGTATGGTAGGGGAGTGGTGTTGGTAACACATCCCCAAAATTTTAGATTTATACCCCTCCCACAGCTCATAAATCAGCGGGTGCCGGACCTGCTGTGGGACACCAAAAAAGCCAAAAAAAAATTTGCACTTTGGGCGACGCACCCAGAGAGGGGTCGCCGCGACCCCCAAAATTCATGCGAAGTAGAGGGGGGTTGCACCAATACCTACCCCAAGTTTCAGCTTCTGGCACGCCCTAGAACTGGAGATAGGGTGTCACAAGTAAGATCAAAAATAGGGTGCCGGACGTGACCGGGAAGGTGGTTATAAAAATTCGAATTTTTGTAAATTTTTTGTAAAATTGTATAAAAATTCGTATTTTTTTGTAAAATTTTATCTCGTTGCTTGAGTTTCTACCTGTTTATTCATGGATCTGGGAGCAGTCCCAAGTGTAAAGTGTCCAATGTCATGTAAAATGTCATGCAAAGTGTCAATTGTCATGACAAATGTAAGGTCAAGTGTAAATTGTCATGACATGTAAAAAATAAAGTATCAATTGTCAAGTAAATTGTGTCCAAATCTTATGTTTTATATCTAAATCTTATGTTTTGTATCCAAATTATGTTGTTGTTGTATCCAAATCTTATGTGAACATTTGGATACAAAAACATAAGGTTTGGATACAAAACATACTATGGATACAAAAACACAAGATTTGGATACACAATTGCCACTTTGCTTGAAATTTGACATGACAGTTGACATTTTGCATGAGAATTGACACTTTACTTTATATTTGTCAAGACAATTGACAAATTGCATTACATTTTACAAATGTGCCCAGCACACTCCACTAGTCCTTCTACTGAAAATGCAAACCATTCTTATCAATAATTGTAACTTTACACTTGCAGCTAGCTAACAATACATACTGCATGCAACTTTTGAAAAGTAAGGGAAAAATTTGTCACAGGTTTTTCATGTATAGGTCTAATTATAACATTTTTTGGCCTTGCATGCATGATTCTGATTTTTTGTAAAATTTTTGTACAATTTTTGTAAAATTTTTGTAAAATGTGTCATTTTATTTTATTGATGACTTTTGGGAATAAAATAAAATATATACAATGAAACAAGAATAAAATAAAAATAAAATAAAATTTTTATACAATTTTTAGACAATTTTACTAAAATGAATTTTTATAAAACCAACCCTGTACATAAGTGCAACCTTGCAGTCACTTTTTTTCATACACTACATTTTTGTATGTATACATGTTACGTTTATGCGGCTGCAGGTGGTGCACCCCATTTGAACATGTGCACATGTGAACGATCACAAGTTTTTTACGTTTTCCCTAGTACCCGGGTATTTTGGTCAGGAAAACGTAACAAAACGTAATGGTATTTTTGGAAAACGTAAACGTAAACGTAAGTATAAATACCAGAATAAACGGGTATTTCGGGTAAACGTAAATACGTTTTCCCAACTCTGCCATTAACCCGATTGTTCCAATATGCCCAAAATTCATTATTTCGACTTAAGCATTTGGTGGAGGAAATATTGTTATTTACCTAAGTCAAAAAATTTTATGGCGCATTCCCGACACTAGTACAACGTCATTCACGTTTGCTAGTGCAAGTATGACAATTTATATTCGTAATCTGTTTGCAATTTTACAATCAAAGGCTATAATTTACAACCGTTTAGTTGTGTAAATTGAGAAAAATCATACCATTTGTGGTGAAATTCGGACAGAAAAAAACAAGAGAAAAAATTTCGGCATGTCATAACTTCATGGTGATAGGAAAAGGCACTATCTACCTTACAAAAAACAATACGATGGTATTTCGACAGGTGCTACTTATCACGTTGATAAGCCTAACAGGTAAAGAACTCGTAATGATCACTGTGATAAGAAAAAATCAAATATAATCAATGCATCGTTCACTCTTTAATGCCAGGCTCGACTTTTGCGGATAAAAGCAAAAGACTTCTCACACCAGAAGAGCAGGCTCGGTTCATTCTTCCCGGATATGACGGCATTGGTAAGCGATTTTGATTGTGGCACTCTTTCATAAGTGTACCTACATGTGACTCGACATAAAATACCTGTAAAAATAAAATACCTGTAAAAATAAAATACCTGTAAAAATAAAATACCTGTAAAATACCTGTAAGGTTAGAAAGCCGGAATTACAGCTCAGCGGCGTGTGACGTGAAATGATGACGTAAAATGACGTGAAATGATGATGAAATCAAAATAGACCTAGGTACAGGGTTGAAATTTCAGAATTTGATAGTTCTAGTAATTGTGTGTAATGTCCTAAAAAAAATTTAGAAAATAATTATTATTTAATAAGTTATTAATTTTACGTCAAAATTTACATATTTTACGTCAACATTTCACGTCAAACATTTTACGTCACCAAAAAATTTTGACGTTAAATTTATAACTAGGTACTTAAATAATGATTATTTGATAAAAAATTTTTTGGGACATTACAGACAATTACTAGAACTAACTAATTCTGAAATTTCAATGCTGTACCGTTGTCTATTTTGAGGTAATCCATTTTGCGACGTCATCATTTCGCTGAGCTGTAATTCCGGCTTTCTAACCTTACATACCATTTAAACTTGCACCTACCGTATTTCCTCGAAATACCCCCCCCCCCTTGAAATACCCCCCCCCCCCTCGTTTGACCCCCCCCCCTCTCGAGACCACTATGAAACAATCACCCCCCGGGGGGTATTTCGAGGAAATACGGTATACTCGCGAAACATACGGTAGTTGTACTCGGCCCCGCCTTTTTCTTTTTAAAATATTTTTCTTTGTGAAAATGTGTGCATAAGTATCCTGCTCGGGCGTTTTCGACTACCGAAGACATAAGTAATTCTGGGTGCACAACTAGGTAGCCATCCGCTGACTACACCACTTACCACTTCTAATCACTTTTCCACTTCATAACTACCCTCAGAAAACCCCACCCCACCCCACCCTAACCCCCACTCACCCCCCTCCCCTTCAGGCCGACCGGGGGGATACGAGCCGCACCCCAATGGAGCGTCGTTGTTCCCCTTGTCGCACAGCTACGGCACCGGTGTGGAGGTGGCCAACGTGGACAGCAGATTGCACAATGGCTATCTCAATGTTGGTTGTTTCGGGGGGATTTGGGTTGGATGGTTTTGGGTGGGTATACTCGGTGGAAAGGTGCCAATGATAGTTGAAGCGTTCGATTTTTATAAAAAGATTTAAAGTGTTTTTTAAAGTGGTTTTTCTGAAACGTTTTAAAAATTACTATTTGATTCACGATGACATCATGACAGAATGTTTCCTTCTTAAAAATGCACAGCATACAGTCCGCCGAGTATATTTCCCCCCCCCCCCAGGTGCCGCTGCCGCACATCAACTCTGTGTGGGACCTGAGCGGCAAGCTGCGCACCGACTACAGCCCCACTGCGGTGAACTACGGCCACCTGGTGCAGCCCGCCTTCGACAAGGATGAATGGAGGCCCGATGATGTAGCTGCTCTGGTCCAGGCCAGGAGGGACAGGGAACTGGCGGTGAGTGTGGGTTATGATGGGACATTTTCTGGAAAGAAGTGTTTAAGTTTTGATTTTTTTCTTCTAAAATGATCATTTAAATTGAGATTTTTCCAAATTCCAATTTTTCCAAGTTTCAGAGTTTTTAAATTTAGTTTTCGAATCGTTTTGAAATAATTTGATACTTCTGTTCAGCTGACTTCAGGGTTGGCAAAATCTCAGAAAAAAATAAAAATAAAATAAAAATAAAATAGAAAATTAAAGAATAAAAAATAAAATAAAATAAAATAAAATGTCAAATTGAAGAATAAAATAAAAATAAAATACAATTTTAATAAAAATAAAATACATTTTGAGTAAAAAGAATTTTATTTAAATCAATCCTGGTCACGAACTAAAATAAAAAATAAAAATAAAATAAAAATAAAATGAAAAATTGAAGAATAAAATAAAAATAAAATGGAAAATTGAAGAATAAAAATAAAATACAATTTTAATAAAAATAAAATACAATTTTAGTAAAAATAATTTTACTAAAACCAACCCTGGACTTACCTACATATGTATTTACCAATTGTTGCTTTACTCGCCTCGCCGCACTTTTCCGTCATTTGCCAAAATAAACAATTCAAACTGATTTTATAATCTTGAAAAGTTCTAGATCTTATTACCGTATTTACTCGAATAATTCCCCCGGGGAATTAATTTTTCCTCAGACATTTTTGAGGGAGGAACTATTCAAGGGGGGGAATTATTCAAGTGGGGGAATGATTATTTCCTCAAAATTTTCAGGTATATTTTCATCACATTACATACACATGTACATCCAATTTCCATTGGTAATGCACATTCCATTGCATCTTTGCACACCGGATGTGCTGCATTTGTATTCGATGAATCAGTCCAGGCACAGCTTTTTTGCTTGGTTTCATTTAATCGATTGTTTAAAAAATATATACGTGCATTATCTATCCTCTCATTTGGGTGGGGGGGGGGATTATTCAAGTGGGGGAATTATTTTTTCCTCACTCGTCTAACAGGGGGGGAATTATTCGAGGGGGGGATTATTCATGTGGGGGGAATTATTCGAGTAAATACGGTATCTTAAAAAGTTGTCGATCTTATTCTCTTAAAAAAGTCCCCCCCCCCAACAACAACAACACACAGCAAACTGGGCAGCGCTCCGAACCCGTCGCAGTAGCCACACTTCCGTGGGACTATGAACCGGTGAAATGCCGCCCGCCCGCGTGCAACCCCCTGGTGCACCATGTGGGAACCGCTGTGGAAATTGAGGTGTGCTAATTGGGGGGGGGGGGTTGAGCTGTGCAAAAAGGGGGCTACCGTATCTTGGTGATGTAAAATAGCCGAAAAGTTTAAAAATAAAAATTTTATGTGACATTTGGCGCACTCTGTTCTCAACACACACACACACACATGTGAAATGATTAAATGTGAGGTTGCCTTGGCACTGATCCAAAGAAACGTAAACGATGCAATGAATCGAAACGTAGGATTGTATTTTGCAAATATTTGAACGAACAAGATAAACTTCAAAAAATGGAATCTGTCCAATCAAATTGAACTTTATACATCCAAGATAGCAATTGGATAACATAATCGCCTCAGTTCTCCCCTCCCCCCCCCCCAAAAAAAAAATGCCCCCCCCCCAGCCAAGAGATGACTGGAAGGTGTCGGGCGACCTGGACTTCCCAGTTGTGCAGCGCAAATCGGGCCAGTGGGTGCGTTTCCCACTCAGCGGAGACATTGGCTGGGAAACATCCCCCTTAGCACTCGCCTATGGCCACGGGTTGACGCCTGTAGATCCGTTTAGGCGAGCTGATGATTCCTTGGCACAGAGCCAAGATTTAGGGCGCAATCAGTTTAGGTCTCAGGGGCAGGGTGCGAGGGAGTTTGGCACGCAGAGAGGGAGACAGCAGTTTAGGGATCAGGGGAATGTGCTGGCCAAGGCTTTCAGGTTGGCTTTGTGTGCCCTGTGGAATTTTTTACAAACTATTTTGTACTTTTAATTTCTATTTCGTTCCAAGCTTTTTTTACAAAAAAAGATTTTATTATATATTTTTGAGGGATCTTCACAGATTATAAATATACCCGGAAATAAATAATTAAATATTCATATTCATTGTATTTCGTTTATTTTTTTCCTGGCATTTCTCAATCCCAGGGATATTTATTTACATCTTCATTTCGAAAGATTTTCTGAGATTTTGTTAAATTATATGTTCTGAGTTTTTTTTTGGGGATTCTATCCTCCATTTTCACACCTCTAAATTCAAAGAACATTCGCAGGCGCGGAAGGCGGCAAAAGCGTCAAATCGCATCTGCTGGCTTCTTGCCAACATTGTGGGTAATTGCATATTTATTTGCCCATTTATTCTGTATTTGCGCAAAAAATTCTAAAGTGGAAAAAAAAATTATAAGATTTTAGGGGGAACTATTCACGGGGGTTATTTTTTAATGAAAATTTGCAAGCATGTTTTTATCCAATGATTTCATCAAAAATGGTTTATTAACGACAAAAATAACCTGCCATTTTTGTTCAAATTGGTTCATATGCCTAAAGGGGGCATTGTTTGAGGAATTTATTCAACCAAAGGAATTATTCAGACAAATGCAGAATTTAACCAAACCATAGTAACTCAAACCCCACCCATTCGATTTGCACATGCAGATTGCGTCAAAAACGCCAAGCCCTGGGCGCTGGCTGGCTGCCAATGACGGGGCCGGGGCCGACGCTGTGGACCGGCTTGGCCAGCAAGGACTATGGAATCGTGCCACCTGGATACGACTTGCAGAATACTTATCCGTCCTTTTTGGGCAGGTGTGTATCCAGTTCTTGTGTATTAGCTTTGAAAAACTATGGGTGATTTTGAGAAGTATAATTGAAGTAAACTCAGAAAGTAGATGTGGGGAATGTGATTGATATATTTTCTAATATTTTTCGGCATATCTGACTGCAGTCACGGTTTTTGAGCAATTTTACAAAGACTTCAAACGCAGATTAATGACAAATACTGGTTACCGCTCGCATCCAGATAAACCAAGGAATTTTGCTGATTTGAGAGGCTACAATGAAGAATACAACCAATATAGACAGGCATTCTACCCAGCTGCACAGAATGTTCAGCAGTTAGTGGCATAATATTCATTCCACTTGTTTGGATCAGTTCCAACTTGAGGCACATGCACACTAGGTTATTTCTGTGATAGAAAAGCCCCCATTCCATCCATTTCACAATCTATAAAAAATAACACAATCTCCATTACCCCCCATTTCACTTTCCAACTGACTGCCGCTTTGTCCGCCGAATTAGCGGCTTCCGAAGATTTCGACATCATTTTCTTACATCCGTTTTTTTCTTTTTTCTTTGAGGGTCACATCATCGGAGGGGGTTGCATTATACTTACACAACGTGTCCAAGGGGGTCACACTGGTGGAGGGGGAGCATACTAATAGAGTATTTACAGTATCCATAAAAAGAACACAAAATCCCCCCCCCCCCCAATGCAAGACAACAACAGCAAGCGGCCGCAGTGGCTGCGGGCCAGGCACAAGGTGGGGTGCCACCATTACCACCAACAAGTGCGGCAGATAGTGCGAATGGTTCCGGTGGCACCGCCAGTCGCAGGCTACTGCAGAATGGCGCACCGCCGCCAGATCTGTGGGTGGACACGACCAGGTGACCATTCCACAAGTGGGAAAGTTGTGAGGGAGGTGTACTTGTAGGGGAGGTGTTACTAGGTATACTCGGTGGACGCGGTATACTCGGCAGACACGATACTCTACAAACAGATAGGAGTTATGTCTTCGGATGGCAGACGGCCAGCCGAGAACTTATGGAAGACGTGATGAAGACGACGTGATGGCGAGAGATGATGATTGGGACGAAAGTGATCACGTCATGATGGAGTGTTTCCTCCGGGATAATGTACGGCCTAATGTCATCCGAGTATACCCCGCACTCGCACGTATTTATGTCTCTCATATTTTGCAGGCCGAAAACTGACATTTCAGAAAATAAAAAATTTAAAAATGTACCAGCGCTACTTTGTTGCATTTCTGGAAGCGCAATGTATTCATTTATTCATCAGAAATTTTTTAATGCAATAAGAAATTTCTCAATAGGATTTATTTTTGATGAAAACTGATGAAAACTTACCCAGCTGAATTAAACATCAACAGTATTGAAACTACAAAGTAAAGTAAAACTGTATTCAAATATTTTACTTTTTGGCACAAGGCCAAAATTGACTACTGGAATGACATTACGCCCGATATCGCTGGAGCTGGAGTGTAAAATGTACAGCAAAGTCATAAGGTAGTCAAGTGACCAGTAAATATATTGTTGCAAATACTTGTCACTTATGAGTTTTCTGAGCACTTGATCTACCAGTGATAACTTTACTTACTTACCACTTTTTTGCCACTTGTCCACTAGTGGAAATGGTTCCAGGGTGACCCACAAATCTCCCACTACAACTGATGCACCAAAACAAAGAGTGATTGGTAATGGTCAGAGCGGTCAAGGTAAATAGGTGATGTTTTTTCTTTTTCCCATGGATGTTTGATGTACATTCTGAGGGCGCCTCGCACCCTGTGAAGTGTCCAATTCAAATGTGATGTAAAACATCAATTAAAAAAAGTTTTATAACTGTATTTTTGACATAACATGTGACAAATTTGCGTGCCATTTTACACGCGATTTGACACAATGTGCCTACACAGACTAGTTTTCACCGTGACTTCGTGTGAAAACTGAAATTTTTTCAAATGCAAATTAAAAATCACGGTTGAATGACTTGATTTTATTTAAATTTGAGTTTAAATAAATGATAGTTAAACTTTGAAAATTTGAAAACTAAAACACAAAGCATATAAAAAAGAGTAGGCTGGATGTGTCCATGTGGCCATTTCAGTTTTCACATCAGTCACGGTGAAAACTAGTGTGTGTAGGGTCAATATGTTGCACTTTACAGGGTGCCTGACCGTCACCAGATAGAAACATTAGGTCTCCTTGAATAACCCCCGCATGAATCTGAAAGCACTATCTGCTTGCCGGAAGCGTCCGTTTTAGTCTCTCCAGTCACTCGAAAGTATTTAAAAGTCTGAATTCCCGGCATTTTGAAGACCCCTTGACAACTTGCCAACTTTAATACATACATTCAACCAGACATTTCAATCCCCCCTCCTCCAATTTGCAGGTGGTTTTCCTAACAGCGCTGGAATGGCCAACCGCGGCTCGAGTGACGGAAATGGCCAAATGCGTTCTTCGGGGACTGTGGGCTGAGCTCAGTCAACTACAGTTCACTGTTGTTTGTAAGCCGGCCCGAAGGCCTGGGCAGAGGAATGCTAGTATGTACATATATTTACCTATCCAATCATATTGTAATATTGTAGTAATTCAATCAAATACTACAATATGCATTGTTTTTCGAGAAAAAACTTACCGTATATTATTATATATAAATACTCGTGTCTTGTGTAATCTTTTTATGTAGTACCTAAATGTGAAAATGGGGTTTTTATTGTAGAATTCCGCGAGGGGAAGTTAACTCCTTTGATTAAGTAGCTTAAAAATTTGAAACAAGCGCCGTGTCAAAAATTACCCAACTGAAATGGAAACGACCTTGTGCCCACAAGACCGGTGTTATTTTGAAGGGAGTTACCGTATTACCTCGAATAACCCCCCTCAAATTTTGCTGGCGAAATAATAAAAACACTGGGGGTATTTCGAAGTACTCCGGTAATGCAAGGTAAGTTATAATTTGGGGTACAATTTGAGTTGTACAAACCGTTCTCCATTCCGCAATACAACTCTCAAAAGTATAAACTCAGAACTCTTGTAAATATTGCAGTATATATATTTATACCTAATATGCTAATATAAATCAACTTGAATAGGATACGTTTTTCAACTCACTAAAGTTGTCGAATATATCATTTGTTTTTACAAAATCACATTCTTCTGTACCTGAATCACAAATGAATCAAACTGTAAAAATTTAGATAAATGAAACCAATTCATTGATAATTATAAGTACAGGTACAAGTATATGTATTGGTAAATTCAACGCATTCTACCCAATAAGCGTATATCCGCGAAAAAGTCCTCCGCCTTGAATAACTCCCCCTATTAGCTGAGTGAGAAAATACCCCCTCGAATAACTCCCCCTTATTTTGGGTAGAAGAAAGCATTTCAAATGTACAAAAACATTTTATGTATTTAAAATGTAGAAATACACGTTTAAATACTATCTTACTGCTCAGGTTCGCTTTCATTGATTCCACTGCCTGAAAAATGCAGTTACCGACAAAAAATTATGTAACCAGAAACACCATTTGTGCAGTAAATTAACATAATTATAATCATGCTTTTTACTGAAAATTCGGATGAAAAATAACTCCTCTCCTAGGATAACTCCCAAGTCAAAAAAGTCTGAGAAAGGAATTACTCCCCTGGGGACTTATTTGAGGATATACGGTAGCTATCCAAGTACTAATGTTCACCAAAAATTACGCTGTAATCGCAAAGTGTAATTGTTTTACTATGATTTACATTGACTAGATAAAAGACAATCCGCGACAACTAGCAAATGTGTTTTTACGGAATAATTCTGCAATCGAAATGTGATCAATGAACTCCTAAATGTATGGTGAGAACTGATTTGTAAATAGCTTGTACACTGAAAACAATGGGGCAGTACCCATCACCCTGCAAAGTGTAAAAAGTCAAATGTCAAATGTCATGTAAAATGGCTATTAAAAAAAGGAAAGATTGAATTACAGAACTTTTGACGCATTGCATAGCATTTGAGAAATTTGACATTTGACATTTTACATGACGTTTGACACTAGACTTTACGCTTTACAGGGCGCGGGACTGGCGAAATACATACATAGGTATTAATGTTTTTACAGATACAACATATTCCACACTGTAATATTAGATAAACTACCTGGGGCCAGTTCCGCAAGTGGCAAAGTCAAGAGTTAAAAGTAATGAGTTTACTTTTACGGTAAAGTTTTACTCGTTACTTCGCCACTCGCGGAACCTGTTCTAAAACAAAGTACACATTTTTCGAGATTTCTTCCAGAAATAAATTGTCTCACAGTGAAAAATATTTTTTTACGTTATGGCTAAAATGACGAAAATAAAGTACAATAGCACTCCAAATAAGATCGCAGATAAAATGAACCCACAAAATAGATGTTTCGTGGCGAAATTCAACAAATGACTAGAGAATTATCAGAAAACTTTTTACCAAAGACAAACTCAAATGGTAGAATGTATTAATGGCAAAATAAAAGTAAGAAAATTTTATAGGTGTTTATATTGAACTGTCCCATAAAACCTACCGTGTGCCATCTCAAAAATGAGCCTGAAATGTCATGTTTACTAATCTATCAGATTATTAACATTGCTCTCATATTACAGGTGAATTTGGTGTACAATTTGTTCGACTTAATTCATCAAAGGATGTCAACTGGTCAGGTGTCAACTCGATTTCAGTTCAATTTAGGTAAAATAGCTTGAAATTTTCAAGTGTATAAAGCATTTATGTCGAAAAGGAATTAAAGTTGCCCGTGCATTTGAAATGAACATGATTTAGCAATCCATCAAACTAGAATATTAATTTTTCCACGTAAAAGTGAGTTTTTCCACTGTTTTTCCACTGTCCATTAATGAAAATTACACGCAGATTTGAGCTTGCACAGCGGACACGTTGAAACAAACAATTGGAGCCACACATTCGATGTCAACTGGTTTCGGTGTCAACTCGATTTTATAGTTGAGTTGAGTTTTAGGTCGCGGGGAAATTTGCAAGTGCACATGCGGCAATGTGGAAAAGGAAAATCAATATTGGCATGTGCATTCGAACCAGAGTTGTTGAAAGTACCGAACTTTTTCAAAAGTAAACGTAAACGTAAAGTATTTATTTTTTTCTCACACGAGGGTACAGAAAACGTAAAGTATTTATTTTTTTAGATTTACTCATGAGTAAACGTGAGTAAATTACTTTTGTCCCAGAAAAACGTAAAAGTGGGTATTTTTGAGAAATTTTGCCTCAATATTCGCTCAAAATCACTACTTTTTGATCTTTTTTACCATCAAATTCCCTAGTTAATGTGTTTTTGCCTATTTTTATGATATTTTGGATATTTTGTCCATAATTCATGCTTTTCTCTTCCTTTGGTTCCTTTATGCCTTGAAAAAGCCTATTAAAAAACCTTGTTTGAAATACGTTTTCTGTACTCGCGTACTTTCAAAAAGTATGCGAGTAAGTGAGTACCGGTATTTTTTTGGGAGGCAACGTAAACGTATTTACGCAGTTCTCGTGGCCGTATTTGTCGAGTAAACGTAAATACGTTTTAACAACTATGATTCGAACATGGTTTCGCTACACATCAACCAAAATCCACATGAAAACAAGTCAACCCAGTTGACATACGTTGACAATCGATGTCAACTGGGCCGATTAGTTTCCATTAAGAGTTTAGTTTATGGGTTGCGAAACCATGTTCAAATCCACATGCCAATATTGATTCCATTTCCACGTTGCCGCAAGTGCACTTGAAAATTGTGCAGCGACCTAAATTGAACTAAAATCGAGTTGACAATCAGTTGACATCCAGTGCGTGTGGCGCCATTTCCGTGGAAGATTTCAACTAAAATAGGGATGTCTACCTAAATGTTTTACCTCAATAAAAATGTAGGCAGGTATCTACTGGATGAAAAAGAATAGAAAATAGATAATCATCAAATAAACAGTATTTTGATATTGCAATAAATTGATTTACAATCAACTTAGAATGTTGCCATTCACCTTAAAAAGTATGAGATAGGATGAAATGTTGCGTGTTTCTCGTAGCTCAAGTTTAGTCATGTATGCATTATAACTACTGTTTACCTCAATGCATATACCGTATTACCTCGAAATATCCCCATGGGGGTTTGTTATTTCGCCAGCAAAATTTGAGGGGGGGGGGGGTAAATTAGAGGGGGTTATTATTTCTCGCAAGGATCGTCGTAAATAGTACGCATTTGCATACACAAAACAGGTAATAAATGTGTCCAAACCGGATATATTTGGACATACAGCTATATAAACTAGTCTATTTGTAGCTGCAATGCAAATTAGCAGTAATAAATACATTATTATGTACCGTATTTGTCTTGAATAATCCCCCTGGGGGATTATTCTTTCATCAGACTTTTTTGACGGGGGGATTATTCGAGGGGGGGAATCATTCAAGGGGAGGAATTATTATTTCGTCAGAATTCTCAAGCATGTTTCCATCAACTCATTCAACAAAACATGCTTTATTTACACAATAACATGCTATTCTTGTTCAAATTAGACATAAAAAATTGATCGTATGCCTTGAGGGGGGGATTATTCGAGGGGGGGGAATTATTTTTTCCTCACTCATTTTACAGGGGGGGGATTATTCGAGGGGGGGAATTATTCAAGGGGGGGAATTATTCAAGCAAATACGGTACATTGCATACATGATGTACATCATTCCGGAGGGGGGTATTATTTCCCCAGCCCATTTTGAGGGGGGTTTATTCGAGGGGGGGATAATTCGAGGTAATACGGTAATCACAAATATAATATTGTCCAAAAGATAAAGAGTGTATATTGATATAAACATCTAGAGCAGTCTCAACTTGCGTTTTGTATGCTGATCAGACTTTTTTTTGCTATCGATGACAAAATTATAAGCAATTTTCTGGTCAATTTGAACTTTCACTGGTCAATTAGGGCCAGCGCATAATTCGTGCCATCAAAATTCGCGTCAAGTAAATTCAATGAAAATTTGGTTAATTTTCGATTGAGATATTTTTTATATGACAGGTAATAATTTATAGTGACACTTAATTTTCATTGTTTCTGTTAAGTGTCACGTTTTAATTTGTAATTTGCTAGGTATTTAGTTGAAATCGTAAACAGCCTATGAAAGTTCAGCTTTTAAAATTCCACCCAGTGCCGATAAAACTCCCAAAATAAAGTCATAGAACGGCATACATAAACCACTACAACTTAAAGTCATAAAACATAAACAAACCATCCAAAAACGATCCAAATTGATTCAAAATGTCCAAAAGTGCTCAAAATTCCGCAAACTCTTTGGCGCACTTTTCGGTGCCACTTATGCGCAACGGTTCCTCTTCGTAATCGTCGAAATTCGACGGGTCCCCGGGTCCTTTGACAGCCGGTTTGAATGACGCTTCGATCTGAGAAGTTTGGCAACTTTTTGTCGTTATATTTTACTTTGTTTTTGTTTTTAAGGATGGTTAATTTAACGACCTACTTTTTTAGTTTGTAAATGTTTTACTCCGCGGACTGCAGTATGCATCCGCACTTTACTTGTGTCTTTATTACGCGCCAACGCTCAATTTTCACAAAAGAAAATATTATAAAAAGAAAGGCGGAATCGAGTACAAACAATATACCTATGCTTCATAAACCCCTGATGACCATAGTTGGCAGCTTTGCATTTTTTCCTTTCAAAAATCGTTACCCCCCCAGACGTTGGCACTTAGCCAGAAATTGAAGTATACAATATATACTTCAAAGTGTCCCCCAACTTACTCATATGTCACCGTTGGCTAAGTTCCAATGTGGGCCGTATAAATGGCCCACACATTATTTAATATAATTTTTGCCTGATCACCATGGTTGGCAAATCGGTCTTTATGGATGCATAACTCTGCCAATCAGGGCAGGATTGTGCTTCAAAGGCCAGAATTGGTCAGAATTGGCACCCATCCAGCTCTGAGTCGAGTGGCGATGTTTGAATAACTTCTGTAGGGCTACAGTTGTTCTTTTTCTGGCGAATGACCAAATTAGGTTAAAAATGGTTGGTTTAACCATTTTTAACCTAATTTGGTCATTTGCCAGAAAAAAAAACAACTGTAGCCCTACAGAAGTTATTCAAACATCACCACTTGACTCAGAGCTGGATGGGTGCCAATTCTGACCAATTCTGGCCTTTGAAGCACAATCCTGCCTTGATTGGCAGACTTATGCATCCATAAAGACCGATTTGCCAACCATGGTGATCAGGCAAAAATTATATTAAAAAAATGTGTGGGCCGTTTATACAGCCCACATTGGAACTTAGCCAACGGTGACATATGAGTAAGTTGGGCGACACTTTGAAGTATATTTTGTATACTTCAATTTCTGGCTAAGTGCCAACGTCCGAGGGGTAGCGATTTTTGAATGAAAAAAATGCAAAGCTGCCAACTATGGTGATCAGGGGTTTACCTGAAATTATTTTTTTTATTTTTTGGAATAATCTTTATTTCAAAAAACAAATCACGATAGTCATTCCCTCAGAAAAATGCAAAGCATACATTTGCATAGGTCCGTGGACGTGGAGAACATGGTTGGTTTTAGTAAAATTCTTTTTACTAAAATTGTATTTTATTTTTATTAATATTGTATTTTATTTTATTTTATTCATGTTTCCGTTTATTTTATTTTATTTTATTCTGAAATGTCATTAATAAAATAAAATGAAACCATTTTACAAAAATTTTACAAAACTTTAACAAAATTTTACAAAAAATCGGAAATCTTGGATGCAAGGACATAAAACAATGTGCATGCTAGAAGCATGCAGATGAATACAAAAAAAATTATGTAAACTTTTGACACGAGTTGTGAGGTAGGCATTTTGTATTCTGACCCTCAGGAGGTCCTGGATATATGCATCTAATTGCTCCTCCCAAGGGAAGATACCTAAAATTTGATTGTTTTTTGGGTAGGGGAGGGCTTGCGGGGTTCAATATATAGGCTTTTTCAAGGTATGGAACAACGAAAATTGGAAACAAATTACATAAATTAGTGATCTTTAAGGTGAAAATATTATAAAAAATGTGAAAATTTGCAATTTTGAGCAACAATATGTTTCAATCACAACAATGAAAGATTGGCAGCTGGGTAGGAACTTAAGCAACATGATAGAAAACTTTCTATAGAATTTAACAGACACTCGAGTTTTTGTAAAATTTTACTAAAATTGTACAAAAATTTGAATTATTGTACAATTTTACTAAAATTTTACCAAAATTCGAATTTTAGTAAAATTGTATTTTTATTTTATTAATTTTCCATTTTATTTTATTTTTTTCTCTAATTTTGCATTTTATTTTTATTTTTTTCTGAGATTTTGCCAACCCTGGTGGAGAATACCAGTTTTTACACACAGAAAAAGCTCGCGGTTCATTTATTCATTTTGTCGACGATGACGTCATGATGGAGTTTTTCTTTCCAAAAATCTGTAGTAAGCGGTCCGCGGAAGGAACAGTGCACAAATTCTTGTATATTTCCGCCAGTTTGTGTCAATTTTACGCGCGAAAAACGCCATGGCGCTTTTTGCTTTGCGCCAGCGCAAGGGGCCATCGCCATATTTATATGGTGCTTCACATGGGGCAGGCCTGATACGCACATCTGCCCGTACGCACATTTGCCCGTTTTTTTCACTTGACACTTTTTCAAGTGATTTTCAGATATGAGTAAACTGAAAAAAGTTGCGCAATGACATTTGTGAACTTTTTTCACGTCACTCATATCTGAAAATCACTTGAAAAAGTGTCAAGTGAAAAAAAACGGGCAAATGTGCGTAACGGGCAGATGTGCGTATCAGTGCACCCCCTTTCACATGACTTATTCAAGTGATGCTGGTATATGCGACAGGATTTAGCTGCAATCGCCCTTGTAGCTTTTTTCGTCATAGTTGTCTATCAAAAATTGGCCATGTTTCATTTTGATGATACGACATTAATTGAGCTAAAAAAATGCATCCCTACAAACGTATATTAACGCATGACGCGTTATATTTATATGCCACTTCAAAAAGTTTCCTAGTTGAATGAAATCAGGAGTAGTTTAAAACACACCAAAATACATCAGGGCAAGCATTGCATAAAAAGTGAACTTGAGAAATAAATATAAACATTAGGTGCCAATTTTTCAAGCGGACAGTGCCAAGAAAAGTGGCAAGCGGTCAGTGAAGTTATAAATGACAAGTCAACGACAAGTAAATACTTGCAGTTACAAATTGACTTGTCACTTAAAAAATATCTACATACCGTATATCCTCGAATAACTCTCCCCTCAAAAAGTCTGACGAAAAAATAACTACCCTCCTCGAATAACCCCCCCCCCCTCAAAAAGTCTGACAAAAAAATTGCTACACTCCTCGAATAATTCCCCCTCTGGGTGAAAAATATCCTACAAAGTTCACAAAAATGATCAATGAAAATACAAAATAATGTCAACATATAGCAGCAACAGCACATCATAATGTGTACGCAGTGTATACACACTGTTTCGTTGTTGTTGAACTGTTAAACACCTGGATTACATGAGTTGACAGAATGCATTCATACAATGAATCAAGTCAAGTTTTCCCAGGAAAAATAACTCCCCCTTGAATAACTCCCCCCTCAAAAACTTTGACGAAAAAAACTGCCCTGGGGACTTATTCGAGGATATACGGGAGTTTAATTGTCAGCTGATGTCCAGTTAACTTTCATTAACGCTTACCATCTTGCCACTTGTGGAATTAGCACAAAAGAAATTGGAAACGTGCCAAAAAAAATTCACAACACGAGTACAACATTCATGTTCGAAATGTCCAATTGGAAATGCCATGCAAATTATATTATTTACCAAACGCAAAAAAGTAGAAAAAGGTTCTAACACTACACATAAAAAATGAAAATGCTGGGTAGTCTATGTACCTGGAAACGCGTTTACATAAAACAGAAGGTCCGATGATATGCATGCATACACATGCAGATTTTTATGTCTCACGTTGGCAGCATGCCAATGGTAATAAAAGGATGCAACCCCTGTACAGTCATTCACTATTAGATAATGCAACATTGCTCAAATATGTTACATAAACGACCCAACGGAAACATTTTTTTACCGTTTTACATTTTACAAGCTTGCAACAACGGTACACGATAGGCCTTTATTTCCACTGCAAACTTGGACATTTGTAAATATAGCTATGCAAGATCATAACTGCACAACAAAATGGAAACTAGTCAACCTGTGATCACGTTGAAAGAACACCCAAATGAACACATTTTCTGCTGTCACGATTCTACAAATGTGTATTTTTGTATGTAAATGTACAACTGACTGTATCATGCGTTCCATACACTTGACAATGCAAGCTGGGGGCAGTCCCAAGCCCTGTAAAGTGTAAAGTAAAGTGTCAAATGTAAAGTCAAATGCAAAGTCAAATGTAAAGTAAAGTGTCAATTGTGTATCCAAATTTTATTTTTTGCGTATCCAAATCTTATGTTTTTGTATCCAATCTTACTTTTCGACATAAGATTAGACGAAAAAATATATGTTGATACATGATTGACACTTTACCTTACATTTGACACTTTACTTTACACTTTACTTTACATTTGACATTTGACTTTGCATTTGACTTTACATTTGACACTTTACTTTACAGGGGTTGCGATTAGGGTGTCAAATTTCCGTTTCCGTTTTCCGTTTCCGCCTTTCCGCAGGAAAATTTTTTACCTTTCCGTTTTCCGTTTTCCGGCAGCCAAAAAATTTTTACCTTTCCGTTTTCCGGCAGCCAAAAATTTTTTACCTTTCCGTTTTCCGTTTTCCGGCAGCTGAAAATTTTTTACCTTTCCATTTCCGTTTTTCTGGCCCATTTTTCCGTTTTCCGGCTGAAAATTTTTTACCTTTCCGTTTCCGTTTTACCAGGCCATTTTTCCATTTTCTGGCTGGATTTTCAGTTTTCTGGGATTTTTCCATTGTTTTTCCAATCTGTATTTATCTTCAATTGGCTCATCCCATTGTTGTTTTTGTCTCTTGGAGCAGCATTGACAACTGGGATTTCAGGGTCAGTGAAACAGGTGCTGTGAACCCAATTGGGTCCCCAAATTATTGGGACACCAATAATTTATTCAAGTTTCGTCTGGTTGGTGTTGTGATGCTGTCAATTTGCAATTTTGGTGTTGATATTGCCAGCATGTCCATTCGGTGATTTTATTTCATGCCCATTACTGCGACAATTTTATTCACGTTTGGACTCCTGTCGTTTTCTGCTATCTCATTCATGACTGATCTGGAGTTTGACAGCCATTCCCTCATCTTCATAGAACATTGGTTAAATAAAGCTTTGACTTTGTAATATAGTTCTAAAGCTTCAACTTCATTTGTGACACTCATGAAGTTATCGATGTAAATGTTGTTTATTATCATTGCCAACTGGTTTCGTTC
>OZ038457.1:2213455-2296826 GCA_964036195.1 Sphaerolaimus hirsutus
TAAGTAATTTTGGGCGCATACTTTGCCTTCAGCCGACTATACCACAAATTTTATCACTTGTCCATTTAATAACCATCCCCAGGTGCCAGTCCCAGAACCTATAAAATGCCCAGTAGAATGTCAAATATAATGCAAAGTGTCAAAAGTCACGTAAAATTCCCGGTAAAATGGCAAACGTACGTTTGCCATTTTACCGGGAATTTTACGTGACTTTTAACACTTTGCACAACATTTGACATTTTACCCGGTCTGGGAGTGTCCCCAGAACCCCCCCCCCCCCACCCAACCCCCCCCCCCTCAGGCCGGCCGGGGGGCTACGAACCGCACCCGAATGGAGCGTCGCTGTTCCCGCTGTCGCACAGCTACGGCACCGGCGTGGAGGTGGCCAACGTGGACGGCAGGTTGAACAAGGGCTGGCTCAATGTTGGTGCTTGGGTGGGGTTGAGTTGGATGGTTTTTGGGTGTATTTGGGAGTCTACTTTTGGACTTGATACTATGCACGCGCAGTTATTTATCTCTCACGTTGGAAGCGTGCCAATGATAGTTGAAGGGTGCGATTTTTGGAAAAAGATTTTTTAAAGTCATTGTTGCTTAAAAGTTGCAAAAAAAAGTTGTCTTATGTCTTTTAGTCGCGCAGGATACTTATGCACGCACTTTCACAAAAAAGAAGGCGGATTTTCGCATAGAAGTGACCAGTGTTTTTTCGGCGGAAATGCCGTATGATGTCTTGGGAACTTGCCAAGAGGTATAGACATAGCTAGAAAATTAAATAAAATAGGTACATAATCATGTAAATATATAGATGAAAATAGATATAAATTAGCAAAAACATAATCATTATAAACATTAAAATTAGCAAAATGGAGCACATATTAGACATTTTGAGCAAAAAAATTGGAAAAATCGGTCGGACTTAGACAAATCGTGGACGTGGGTCCAATCGCTTCGCTAGCTTGGACTAAAGGACAAGACATCATATTTACGTGACCAATCCCAATCCAATCGTGACGTAAGTATCCCAATCCGTTTTTTCCATAAACCTTTTCCTTATTGAAATTTTTCAGTTGATCAACGATGACATCATAATAGATTTTCCTCCAGAAAAACGCATAGCATACAGTCACCGCCCCTATACATTCCACCAACCCCCCTCTACCCCCCCCCCAGGTGCCTCCGCCGACTATACATTCCACCAACCCCCCTCTACCCCCCCCAGGTGCCTCCGCCGACTATACATTCCACCAACCCCCCTCTACCCCCCCCCAGGTGCCTCCGCTGACTATACATTCCACCAACCCCCCTCTACCCCCCCAGGTGCCTCCGCCGACTATACATTCCACCAACCCCCCTCTACCCCCCCCAGGTGCCTCCGCCGACTATACATTCCACCAACCCCTCTCTACCCCCCCAGGTGCCTCCACCGACTATACATTCCACCAACCCCCCTCTACCCCCCCCCAGGTGCCTCCGCCGACTATACATTCCACCAACCCCCCTCTACCCCCCCCAGGTGCCTCCGCCGACTATACATTCCACCAACCCCCCTCTACCCCCCCCCAGGTGCCTCCGCCGACTATACATTCCACCAACCCCCCTCTACCCCCCCCAGGTGCCTCCGCCGACTATACATTCCACCAACCCCCCTCTACCCCCCCCCCCAGGTGCCTCCGCCGACTATACATTCCACCAACCCCCCTCTACCCCCCCCAGGTGCCTCCGCCGACTATACATTCCACCAACCCCCCTCTACCCCCCCCCCAGGTGCCTCCGCCGACTATACATTCCACCAACCCCCCTCTACCCCCCCCCCAGGTGCCTCCGCCGACTATACATTCCACCAACCCCCCTCTACCCCCCCCCAGGTGCCTCCGCCGACTATACATTCCACCAACCCCCCTCTACCCCCCCCCAGGTGCCTCCGCCGACTATACATTCCACCACCCCCCTCTACCCCCCCCCCCAGGTGCCTCCGCCGACTATACATTCCACCAACCCCCCTCTACCCCCCTCCAGGTGCCTCCGCCGACTATACATTCCACCAACCCCCCTCTACCCCCCCCCCCCAGGTGCCTCCGCCGACTATACATTCCACCAACCCCCCTCTACCCCCCCCAGGTGCCTCCGCCGACTATACATTCCACCAACCCCCCTCTACCCCCCCCCCAGGTGCCTCCGCCGACTATACATTCCACCAACCCCCCTCTACCCCCCCCCAGGTGCCTCCGCCGACTATACATTCCACCAACCCCCCTCTACCCCCCAGGTGCCGCTGCCGCACATCAACTCTGTGTGGGACCTGAGCGGCAAGCTGCGCACCGACTACAGCCCCACTGCGGTGAACTACGGCCACCTGGTGCAGCCCGCCTTCGACAAGGACGAATGGAGGCCCGATGATGTAGCTGCTCTGGTCCAGGCCAGGAGGGACAGGGAACTGGCGGTTGGTGTGGGTTGTGATGGGACATTTTCTGGAAAGAAGTGTTTAAATTTTGATTTTTTTTTCTAAAATGATCATTTAAATTGAGATTTTTCCAAATTTCAATTTTTCCAAGTTTTAGAGTTTTTAAATTTAGTTTTCGAATCGTTTTGGAATAATTTGATACTTCAGTTCAGCTGACTTACCTATGTATTTACCAATTGTTGCTTTACTCGCCTCGCCGCACTTTTCCGTCATTTGCCAAAATAAACAATTCAAACTGATTTTATTATCTTGAAAAGTTCTAGATCTTATTACCGTATTTACTCGAATAATTCCCCCGGGGAATTAATTTTTCCTCAGACATTTTTGAGGGAGGAACTATTCAAGGGGGGGAATTATTCAAGTGGGGGAATGATTATTTCCTCAAAATTTTCAGGTATATTTTCATCACACTACATACACATGTATATCCAATTTCCATTGGTAATGCACATTCCATAGCATCTTTGCACACCGGACGTGCTGCATTTGTATTCGATGAATCAGTCCAGGCACAGCTCTTTTGCTTGGTTTCATTTCATCGATTGTTGAAAAAATATATACGTGCATTATCTATCCTCTCATTTGGGCGGGGGGGATTATTCAAGTGGGGGGAATTATTTTTTCATCACTCGTCTAACAGGGGGGAATTATTCGAGGGGGGGATTATTCGAGTAAATACGGTATCTTAAAAAGTTGTCGATCTTATTCTCTTAAAAAAGTCCCCCCCCCCAACAACAACACACACAGCAAACTGGGCAGCGATCCGAACCCGTCGCAGTAGCCACACTTCCGTGGGACTATGAACCGGTGAAATGCCGCCCGCCCGCATGCAACCCCCTGGTGCACCATGTGGGAACTGCTGTGGAAATTGAGGTGTGCTAATTGGGGGGGGGGGGTTGACTGATGTCCTTTTGAGCTGTGCAAAAAGGGGGTTACCGTATCTTGGTGATGTAAAATGGCCGAAAAGTTTAAAAATAAAAATTTTATGTGAAATTTGGCGCACTGTGTTCTCAACACGTACACACACATGTGAAATGATTAAATGTGAGGTTGCCTTTGCACTGATCCAAATAAACGTAAACGATCCAATGCAACGAAATGTAGGATTGTATTTTGCAAATATTTGAACGAACAAGAAAAACTTCAAAAAATGGAATCTGTCCAATCAAATTGAACTTTAATACACCCAAGAAGCAATTGGATAACACAATCTCTTCAGTCCCCCCCCCCCCAAAAAAAAATGCCTCCCCCAGCCAAGAGATGACTGGAAGGTGTCAGGCGACCTGGACTTCCCAGTTGTGCAGCGCAAATCGGGCCAGTGGGTGCGTTTCCCACTCAGCGGAGACGTTGGCTGGGAAACATCGCCCTTAGCACTCGCCTATGGCCACGGGTTGACGCCTGTAGATCCGTTTAGGCGAGCTGATGATTCCTTGGCACAGAGCCAAGATTTAGGGCGCCATCAGTTCAGGTCGCAGGGGCAGGGTGCGAGGGAGTTTGGCACGCAGGGAGGGAGGCAGCAGTTTAGGGATCAGGGGAATGTGCTGGCCAAGGCTTTCAGGTTGGCTTTGTGTGCCCTGTGGAATTTTTTACAAACTATTTTGTACTTTTAATTTCTATTTCGTTCCAAGCTTTTTTTACAAAAAAGTTTTTTTAAATATTTTTGAGGGATCTTCACAGATTATAAATATACCTGGAAATAAATAATTAAATATTCATATTCATTTTATTTCGTTTAGGTATTTTTTCCTGGCATTTCTCAATCCCAGGGATATTTATTTACATCTTCATTTTGAAAGATTTTCTGAGATTTTGTTAAATTATATGTTCTGAATTTTTTTGGAATTCTATCCTCCAATTTCACACCTCTAAATTCAAGAACATTCGCAGGCGCGGAAGGCGGCAAAAGCGTCAAATCGCATCTGCTGGCTTCTTGCCAATATTGTGGGTAATTGCATATTTATTTGCCCATTTATTCTGTATTTGCGCAAATAATTCAAAAGTGGAAAAAAAATTATAAGATTTTAGGGGAAACTATTCACGGGGGGTCATTTTTTAATGAAAATTTGCAAGCATGTTTTTATCAACTGATTTCATTAAAAATGGTTTGATAACGACAAAAATAACCTGCCATTTTTGTTCAAATTGGTTCATATGCCTAAAGGGGGCATTGTTTGAGGAATTTATTCAACCAAAGGAATTATTCAGACAAATACAGATTTTAACCAAATCATAGTAACTCAAACCCCACCCATTCGATTTGCACATGCAGATTGCGTCAAAAACGGCAAGCCCTGGGCGCTGGCTGGCTGCCAATGACGGGGCCGGGGCCGACGCTGTGGACCGGATTGGCCAGCAAGGACTATGGAATCGTGCCACCTGGATACGACTTGCAGAATACTTATCCGTCCTTTTTGGGCAGGTGTGTATCCAGTTCTTGTGTATTAGCATTGAAAAACTATGGGTGATTTTGAGGAATATAATTTAAATAAAGTTGGAAAATTGCTTTTATTTTTAAACTTTCCCCGTGTTTTTCAATGGTAATTGTGGTGATTAATAAGTCGAAAGGGGGTAAGATGCGCAGAGATATGATGACGCAGGATATATCTCCCACGACAGAAAGTGACAGAAAAGTGACTGGTGATGAGTAAAGTCACCTTATAAAGTGATCTTGTTGACCTACAGTGAACTTATAAACTACCAGAAAATTTGTAATTGAGTGCACTTGTCTCATCATCAATAAGTTTACTTGTCTCAAGACTTTTCGCTTAATACACTCCGGTTACTTTACACCCTGCACGCGTGGTTCCCGCTGGAAGTGTGCCAACGATGGTTAACGCGTCCGAGTTTCATAAAAAGATGACAAAATTGATTGTTGTTATAATGTTATTCATTAACATATTCACATCGATGAATTTTTTTCATATTTTTACGGAAATCGCATGATGTAATAATCATTGGCACGCTTCCAACACGAGACATAAATCAGTGCGAGGGCAGAGTATCACGTACGCCGAGTATACTTACTTCTATAAATTTATCACTTGTTCATTTAAGGAATTGGCATGTGACTAGTGATGGAATGGCGCCATGGCGCTGGCGCCATTTGAGGGCGCCGCGCCATGGCGCCATTGGCGCTTGGCGCCCTTTTTCTGTGGCGCCATTGGCGCCTGGCGCCCTTTTTCACGTGGCGCCCTCGGCGTTTGGCGCCCGGTTTATGAATGGCGCCCGGTTTATGAATGGCGCCATGATGCCATTGGCGCTTGGCGCCATCTTTTCTGGCGCTTTTTCATCACTAGAAGTGACGCAAGCGGCATTGACAGCTGTGACGGTTTTTGAGCAATTTCACAAAAAAACAGCGTCTTTCAACTTCAAACGCAGATTAATGACAAATACTGGTTACCGCCCGCATCCAGATAAACCAAGAAATTTCGCGGATTTGAGAAGCTTCACTGAAGAATATAACCAATATCGACAGGCATACTACCCAGCTGCACAAAATGTTCAGCAGTTAGTGCCATAATACTCATTCAATTTCTTTGGATCGGTTCCAACTTGAGGGACATCCACACTGGGTTATTTCTGTGATGGCAAAAATATTATATTTTCATCACAAAAAAGTACCGTATTTCCTCGAATTACCCCCCGGGGGTTTACTTTTTCAGAGTGAAAATTTTGAGAGAAAAACGTGAAAAATGCAACAATAACCACCATTTTGTAGTATTTGATTGAATTACTACAATATAATTCAATCAAATACTACAATTTATAAGTTTTTACAGCCTTATATAAGGATGTGTATTGTAAAAACGATGCTCTAACGTAACACAGTAAGTGTTTTGAACGTCTATTATGCATTTCCCGGACCACAAATTCATAGTGCCCATTTTAAGGGGGGATTTCGAGGAAATACGGTAGTTGCGAACTAGTGTAAAGCCGTGTTAAACAGAAAAGCCTCCATAACACCCCACCATTTCACTATGCGTACAAAACAACATAAAATCCCCCCCCCCCCCAATGCAAGACAACAACAGCAAGCGGCCGCAGTGGCTGCGGGCCAGGCACAAGGTGGGGTGCCACCGTTACCACCAACAAACGCGGCAGATAGTGCGAATGGTTCCGGTGGCACCCCCAGTCGCAGGGTGCTGCAGAATGGCGCACCCCCGCCCGATTTGTGGGTGGACACGACCAGGTGACCATTCCACAAGTGGGCAAGTTGTGAGGGAAGTGGAGTTGTAGGGCAGGTGTTATACTCGGCGGACATGATACTCCGCCCTCGCACTGATTTATATATGTTTTGTGTTGGAAGCGTGCCAATGATCATTAAATAATGCGAATTCCATAAAAAGATGAAAAAATTCATCGATGTGAAAATGTTTATGAATAACATTATAACAACAATCAATTTTGTCATATTTTTATGAAACTCGCAAGTGTTAACAATCGTTGGCACACTTCCAGCCGGAACCACGCGTGCAAGGTGTAAAGTAACCGGAGTATACTAAGTATACTCGGTGGACGTGATACCCCGCACTCGCACGTATTTATGTCTCTCATATCTCGCCAGCTTATGAACTGACATTTAACTATATGAAAACTAGAAATATACCAGTGCTAAAAAACAACTTTAAGTTGCATTTCCGGAAGCGCAACGTAGGTATTCATCATAAACCTAAATTTTAAATGCTTTCTCAATAAGATTTATTATTCCACTGATGAAAACTCACCCAGCTGAATTGAACATCAACAGTATTTAGGTAACTACAAAGTGAATCCAAAAATTTTACTTGGCACAAGGTCAAAATTGGACTGTATCCTCCTGAAAAATGTACGGCATATAAAGTCATAGAGTATTACCTCGCATTATCCCCCTTATAATGGGCTGGGGAAATAAGAAACCCCCCTCGAATTTTGCTGGCGAAATGATAAACCCCCATGGGGGTATTTCGAGGTAATACGGTATTTGTAGGTTTTCAAGTGACCAGTATATATATATATATATATATATATATATATTGTTGCAAATACATACTTGTGTACTAATTCAATCAAATACTACACTTGTCACTTATGAGTTTTCCAGACACTTGACTTACCAGTTATAAC
Source organism: Sphaerolaimus hirsutus (assembly GCA_964036195.1). Taxonomy (NCBI): domain Eukaryota; kingdom Metazoa; phylum Nematoda; class Chromadorea; order Monhysterida; family Sphaerolaimidae; genus Sphaerolaimus; species Sphaerolaimus hirsutus. The sequence goes on from OZ038457.1 coordinate 2,221,017, forward strand.
TTTACTTACTTACCACTTTCTTTGCCACTTGTCCACTTGTGGAAATGGTTCCAGGGTGACCCACAAATCTCCCACTACAACTGATGCACCAAAACAAAAAGTGATTGGTAATGGTCAGAGCGGTCAAGGTAAATAGCTGATGTTTTTTTTTTTTTCCCATGTATGTTTGATGTACATTCTGAGGGCGCCTCGCACCCTGTAAATTTCAAAGTAAAGTGTCCAATTCAAATGTCATGTAAAATATCAATTAAAAAAAGTTTAAAAACGGGATTTTTGATATTTTGCATAACATGTGACAAATTTGCGTGCCATTTTACACGCGATTTGACACAATATGTTGCACTTTACAGGGTGCCTGACCGCCACCAGATAGAAACATTACATCTCCTTGAATAACCCCCACATGAATCTGAAAGCACTATCTGCTTGCTGGAAGCGTTCGTTTTAGTCTCTCCAGTCACCCGAAACTATTTAAAAGCCTGAATTCCCGGCATTTTACAGACCCCTTGACAACTTGCCAACTTTAATACATCATTCAACCAGACATTTCAATCCCCGCCTCCTCCAATTTGCAGGTGGTTTCCCTAACAGCGCTGGAATGGCCAACCGCGGCTCGAGTGACGGAAATGGCGAGATGCGTTCTTCGGGGACTGTGGGCTGAGCTCAGCCAACTACAGTTCACTGTTGTTTATAAACCGGCCCGAAGGCCTGGTCTGAGGAATGCTAGTATGTACATACCGTATTACCTCGAATTAACCCCCCCTTGAATTAACCCCCCCCCCCTCGAAATACCCCCCCTAAATTTCGGCTGAGGAAATAATAAACCCCCCCCTCGAAATACCCCCCCTAAAACTGAGTGTAACGTGAACGTACATGACAAATACCGCAGTTTGTGATCTGTACAATGCAGAACACACGTTAAAACTGAGATTAAGTGACGTAAGGGAAGGGTTTTTGTGTATATACAGTTATAGATGCCTATAAACACACATACATCTATGTAATTGTTCGATTTTTCTACGTCTGCGTATGGGGAATTTTCGAAAATTTCTGGCGAAATAATAGACCCCCCCTCGAATAAACCCCCCCCTCGAATTATCCCCCCCTCAAATTTTGCTGGCGAAATAATAAACCCCCTGGGGGTATTTCGAGGTAATACGGTATATTTACCTACCCAATCATATGAGTTGTTTTTCGAGGAACAACTTACCGTATATTATTATATATAAATACTCGTGTCTTGTGTAATTTTTTTATGTAGTACCTAAATGTGAAAATGGGGTTTTTATTGTAGAATTCCGCGAGGGGAAGTTAACTCCTTTGATCAAGTAGCTTAAAAATTTGAAACAAGCGCGGTGTCAAAAAATTACCCAACTGAAATGGAAACGGCCTTGTGCCCACAAGACTGGTGTTATTTTGAAGGTAGTTACCGTATTACCTCGAATTAACCCCCCTCAAATTTTGCTGGCAAAATAATAAACCCACTGGGGGTATTTCGAGGTACTCCGGTAATGCAAGGTAAGTTATAATTTGGGGTACAATTTTAGTTGTACAAACCGTTCTCCATTCCGCAATACAACTCTCAAAAGTAAGAACTATATGTACAGAAAATTTTGTAAATATTGCAGTATATATATTTATACCTAATATGCTAATATAAATCAACTTGAATAGAATACGTTTTTCAACTCACTAAATTTGTCGAATATATCATTTGTTTTTACAAAATCACATTCTTCTGTACCTGAATCACAAATGAATCAAACTGTAAAAATTTAGATAGGTACAATACCTAACAAATAAAACCAATTCATTAATAATTATAAGTACAGGTACAAGTATATGTATTGGTAAATTCAACGCATTCTACCCAATAAGTGTATATCCGCGAAAAAGTCCTCCGCCTTGAATAACTCCCCCTATAAGCTGAGTGAGAAAATACCCCCTCAAATAACTCCCCCTTATTTTGGGTAGAAGAAAGCATTTCAAATGTACAAAAACATTTTATGTATTTAAAATGTAGAAATACACATTTAAATACTATCTTGCTGCTCAGGTTCGCTATCATTGATTTCACTGCCTGAAAAATGCAGTTTCCGACAAAAAAATTATGTAACCAGTAACCCCATTTGTGCAGTAAATTAAAATAATTATAATCATGCTTTTTACAGAATATTCGGATGAAAAATAGGATTCCTCTCCTAGGATAACTCCCAAGTCAAAAAAAGTCTGACAAAGGAATTACTCCCCTGGGGACTTATTTGAGGATATACGGTAGCTATCCAAGTACTAATGTTCACCAAAAATTACGCTGTAATCGCAAAGTGTAATTGTTTTACTATGATTTACATTGACTAGATAAACGACAATCCGCGTCAAGTAGCAAATGTGTTTTTACGGAATAATTCTGCAATCGAAATGTGATCAATGAACTCCTAAATAAATGGTGAGAACTGATTTGTAAATAGCTTGTACACTGAAAACAATGGGGCAGTACCCAACACCCTGCAAAGTGTAAAGTCAAGTGTCAAATGTCATGTAAAATGTCTATTAAAATAAAAAAGGAAAGATTGAATTACACAACTTTTGACACATTGCATAGCCTTCGAGAAGTTTGTATGACATTTTACATGACATTTGACACTTGACTTCACGTTACAGGGCGCGGGACTGGCACCTGAAGAAATATATATTTATTAATATTTTTACAGATACAACATATTCCACACTGTAATATTAGATAAACTACATGGGGCCAGTTCCGCAAGTGGCAAAGTCAAGAGTAAAGTTAAAAGTAAAGAGTATAAGTAAAGTTAAGAGTGACAAGTAAAGTTTTACTCGTTACTTCGCCACTTGCGGAACGTGTTCTAAAACAAAGTACACATTTTTCGAGATTTCTTCCAGAAATAAATGGTCTCACAGTGAAAAATATTATTTTACGTTATGGCTAAAATGACGAAAATAAAGTACAATAGCACTCCAAATAAGATCGCAGATAAAATGAACCCACAAAATAGATGTTTCGTGGCGAAATTCAACAAATGACTAGAAAATTATCAGAAAACTTTTTACCAATGACAAACTCAAATGGTAGAATGTATTAATGGCAAAATAAAAGTAAGAAAATTTTATAGGTGTTTATATTCAACTGTCCCATAAAACCTACCGTATGCCGTCTCAAAAATGAGCCTGAAATTTCATGTTTACTAATCTATCAGATTATTAACATTGCTCTCATATTACAGGTGAATTTGGTGTACAATTTGTTCGACTTTTTTTATCAAAGGATGTCAACTGATTAGGTGTCAACTCGATTTCAGTCCAATTTAGGTAAAATAGCTTGAAAATTTTCAAGTGCATAAAGCATTTATGTCAGAAAGAAATTAAAGTTGCCCGTGCATTAGAAATGAACATGATTTAGCAATCCATCAAACTAGAATATTAATTTTTCCACGTAAAAGTGAGTTTTTCCACTGTCTTTTCCACTGTCCATAAATGAAAATTACACGCAGAAGTGAGCTTGCACAGCGGACACGTTGAAACGAACAATTGGAGCCACACATTCGATGTCAACTGGTTTCGGTGTCAACTCGATTTTATAGTTGAGTTGAGTTTTAGGTCGCGGGGAAATTTGCAAGTGCACATGCGGCAATGTGGAAAAGGAATCAATATTGGCATGTGCATTCGAAACAGAGTTGTTGAAAGTACCGAACTTTTTCAAAGGTAAACGTAAAGTATTTATATTTTACTCACACGTGCGTACAGAAAACGTAAAGTATTTATTTTTTACTTTTACTCATGAGTAAACGTGAGTAAATTACTTTTGTCCCAGGAAAACGTAAAAGTGGGTATTTTTAAGAAATTTTGCCTCAATTTTCGCTCAAAATCACTACTTTTTGAACTTTTTTACCATCAAATTCACTAGTTAATGTGTTTTTGCCTATTTTTATTCTATTATGGATATTTTGTCCATAATTCATGCTTTTCTCTTCCTTTGGTTCCTATATGCCTTGAAAAAGCCTATTAAAAAACCGGTTTGAAATACGTTTTCTGTACTCGCGTACTTTCAAAAAGTATGCGAGTAAGTGAGTACCGGTATTTTTTCGGGAGGAAACGTAAACGTATTTACGTAGTACTCGAGTATCCGTATTTGTCGAGTAAACGTAAATACGTTTTAACAACTATGATTCGAACATGGTTTCGCTACACATCAACCAAAATCCACATGAAAACAAGTCAACCCAGTTGACATACGTTGACAATCGATGTCAACTGGGCCGAATAGTTTCCATTAAGAGTTTAGTTTATGGGTTGCGAAACCATGTTCAAATCCACATGCCAATATTGATTCCATTTCCACATTACCGCACGTGCACTTGAAAATTGTGCAGCGACCTAAATTGAACTAAAATCGAGTTGACAATCAGTTGACATCCAGTGCGTGTGGCGCCATTTCCGTGGAAGATTCCAACTAAAATAGGGATGTCTACCTAAATGTTTTACCTCAATAAAAAGGTAGGCAGGTATCTACTGGATGAAAAAGAATAGATAATAGATAATCATCAAATAAACAGTATTTCGATATTGCAATAAATTGATTTACAATCAACTTAAAATGTTGCCATTCACCTTAAAAAGTATGAGATAGGATGAAATGTTGCGTGTTTCTCGTAGCTTAAGTTTAGTCATGTATGCGTTATAACTACTGTTTACCTCAATGCATATACCGTATTACCTCGAAATATCCCCATGGGGGTTTGTTATTTCGCCAGCAAAATTTGAGGGGGGGTTTAATTAGAGGGGGTTATTATTTCTCGCAAGGATCGTCGTAAATAGTACGCATTTGCATACACAAAACAGGTAATAAATGTGTCCAAACCGGATATATTTGGACATAAATACAAAACGTAGATAGTTATATAAACTAGTCTATGTGTAGCTGCAATGCAAATTAGCAGTAATAAATACATTATGTACATTGCATACATGATGTACATCATTCCGGAGGGGGGTATTATTTCCCCAGCCCATTTTGAGGGGGTAAATTCGAGGGGGGATAATTCGAGGTAATACGGTAATCACAAATATAATATTGTCCAAGAGATAAAGAGCGTATATTGATATAAATATCTAGAGCAGTCTCAACTTGTGTTTTGTATGCTGATCAGACTTTTTTTGTTATCGATGACAAAATTATAAGCAATTTTCTGGTCAATTTGAACTTTCACTGGTCAATTAGGGCCAGCGCATAATTCGTGCCATCAAAATTCGTGTCAAGTAAATTCAATGAAAATTTGGTTAATTTTCTATTGAGATATGTTTTATGTGACAGGTAAGTTAAGTGGTAAGTTTAAGTGTCATGTTTTAATTTGTAATTTGCTATTTAGTTAAAATCGTAAACAGCCTATGAAAGTTCAACTTTTAAAATTCCACCCAGTGCCGATAAAACTCCAAAATAAAGTCATAGAACGGCATACATAAACCACATCCAGCCTATAGTCATAAAACATAAACAAACCACCCAAAAACGATCCAAATTGATTCAAAATGTCCAAAAGTGCTCAAAATTCCGCAAACTCTTTGGCGCACTTTTCGGTGCCACTTATACGCAACGGTTCTTCTTCGTAATCGTCGAAATTCGACGGGTCCCCGGGTCCTTTGACAGCCGGTTTGAATGACGCTTCGATCTGAGAAGTTTGGCAACTTTTTGTCGTTATAATTTAGTTTGTTTTTGTTTTAAAGGATGGTACACTTAACGACCTACTTTTTTTACTTTGTAAATATTTTACTCTGCGGACTGCAGTATGCATCAGCACTTTACTTGTGTCTTTCTTACGCGCCAACGCTCAATTTTCACAAAAGAAAATATTTTGAAAACAAAGGCGGAGTCTAGTACAAACAATATGCCTATGCTTCATACCTGAAATTTTTATTATTTTTTTTTGGGGAATAATCTTTATTTCAAAAAACAAATCACGATAGTCATTCCCTCAGAAAAATGCAAAGCATACATTTGCATAGGTCCGTGGAGAATACCAGTTTTTACACACAGAAAAAGCTCGCGGTTCATTTATTCATTTTGTCGACGATGACTTCATGATGGAGTTTTTCGTTCCAAAAATCTGTAGTAAGCGGTATACAAATTATAGTATATTTCCGCCAGTTTGTGTCAATTTTACGCGCGAAAAACGCCATGACGCGTTTTGTATTGCGCCAGCGCAAGGGGTTATCGCCATGTACCGTATTTCCTCGAAATACCCTCGTTTGACCCCCCCCCCTCTCGAGACCACTATGAAACAATCACCCCCCCCCCTCGAAATACCCCCCCCCCAGATTGAGTGTAAAGAGAACGTACATGACAAATACTGCAGTTTGTGTTCTGCGTAGTGCAAAACACACGTGAAAACAATGTCGTAATCACGTGAGAACAGTGTTTATACCATCTACGTACTACTATTAGTCTACAGAGTCTATACATGTCAGTTATTGATGCATTTTTCTACCCCGGTGTACATCACAAACGACGATTTTGTACTACGATTTGAAAAAATTTCTGGCGAAATAATAACTCCCCCTCGAAATACCCCCCCCCCCCTCATTTAACCCCCCCCCCCCCTCTCGGGACCATTATGAAACAATCACCCCCCGGGGGGTATTTCGAGGAAATACGGTATGGTGCTTTCACATGACTGCGCACGGGGACTTATTCAAGTGATGCTGGTATATGCAACAGGGTTTAGCTGCAATCGCCCTTGTAGCTTTTTTTCGTCATAGTTGTCTATCAAAAATTGGCCATGTTTCATTTTGATGATACGACATTAATTGAGCCAAAAAATGCATCCCTACAAACGTAAATATGAAGCGGGAATTAGAGCTCAGCGTCGATTCGACGTGAAATGATGACGTGAAATGACGTTGTGAAATTAATTACACGAGTGTGGATCATGCTACGGGTCTACAATTTTCTAAGGATAATATATGAATCAATACCTTAATCGTGTCCAATACTGAGTGTTATCAGCCACAACTAGAGCGTTTTGAAAAATTCAATTTTTATCATTTCACGTCGTCATTTCACGTCGAATCGACGCTGAGCTCTAATTCCCGCTTGATAACGCATGACGCGTTATATTTATATGCCACTTCAAAAAGTTTCCTAGTTGAATGAAATCAGGAGTACGTAGTTTAAAACACACCAAAATACATCAGGGCAAGCGTTGCATAAAAAGTGAACTTGAGAAATAAAGATACATTAGGTGCCAATTTCTCAAGCGGACAGTGCCAAGAAAAGTGGCAAGCGGTCAGTGAAGTTATAAATGACAAGTCAACGACAAGTAAATACTTGCAGTTACAAATTGACTTGTCACTTAAAAAGTATCTACATACCGTATATCCTCGAATAACTCCCCCCCTCTGGGTGAAAAATATCCTACAAAATTTACAAAAATGATCGATGAAAATACAAAATAATGTCAACGTATAGCAGCGACAGCAGATCATAATGTGTACGCAGTGTATACACACTGTTTCGTTGTTGTTGAACTGTTAAATACCTGGATTACATGAGTTAACAGAATGCATTCATACAATGAATCAGGTCAAGTTTTCCGAGGAAAAAAACTCCCCCTTGAATAACTCCCCCCTCAAAAACTCTGACGAAAAAACTCCCCTGGGGACTTATTCGAGGATATACGGTAGTTTAATTGTCAGCTGATGTCCAGTTAACTTTCATTAACGCTTGCCATCTTGCCACTTGTGGAATTAGCACAAGAGAAATTGGAAACGTGCCAAAAAAATTCACTACACGAGTACAACATTCATGTTCGAATCTGCCAATTGGAAATGCCATGCAAATTATATTATTTACCAAACGCAAAAAAGTAGGAAAAGGTTCTAACACTTCACATAAAAAATGAAAATGCTAGGTAGTATATGTACCTGGAAACGCGTTACACAAAACAGAAGGTCCGATGATATGCATGCATACACACGCAGATTTTTATGTCTCACGTTGGCAGCATGCCAATGGGAATAAAAAATGCAACCCCTGTACGGTCATTCACTATTAGATAATGCAACATTGCTCAAATGTTACATAAACGATCCAACGGAAACATTTTTTTTACCGTTTTACATTTTACACGCTTGCAACAACGGTACACGATAGGCCTTTATTTCTACTGCAAACTTGGACATTTGTGAATATAGCTATACAGGATCATAACTGCACAACAAAATGGAAACTCGTCAACCTGTGATCACGTCGAAAGAACACCCAAATGAACACATTTTATGCTGTCACGATTCTACAAATGTGTATTTTTGTATGTAAATGTACAACTGACTGTATCATGCGTTCCATACACTTGACAATGCAAGCTGAGGCAGTCCCAAGCCCTGTAAAGTGTAAAGTAAAGTGTCAAATGTAAAGTCAAATGCAAAGTCAAATGTAAAGTAAAGTGTCAATTGTGTATCCAAATCTTATTTTTTCGTATCCAAATCTTATTTTCTTCATATCCAAATCTTATGTTTTTGTATCCAATCTTACTTTTCGACATAAGATTTGGATACAAAAACATTAGATTTGGATACGAAAAATAAGATTTGGATACATGATTGACACTTTACTTTACATTTGACCAGGGACGTACGCAGGATTTTTGACAAATTTTTCTGGCTAATTTTTCTGTCTGTCCCGGGAACGGGGGGGGGCGGCCGCCCCACCCCCGCCTCCCCCCCTGCGTACGTCCTTGCATTTGACACTTTACTTTACATCTGACTTTACATTTGACACTTTACTTTACATTTGACATTTGACGTTGCATTTGACTTTACATTTGACACTTTACTTTACTTTACATGGCTTGGGATTGCCACCTGGTGCAAGTCCCAGATTCTGTAAAATGTCAAATGTCATGCAGGGTCTAATGCCATGGAAAATGTCCAATGTCACGAAAAGTGTCAAAAGCAATGTAAAATGCCCTGTAAAATGCCATGAAACGTGTCAAAAGTAACGTAAAATGCCCTGTAAAATGCCATGAAACGTGTCAAAAGTAATGTAAAATGCCCTGTAACAGGTCATGCAAAATGCCTTAGAAGATGGCAAACGTACATTTATTATTTTCTAACCCCTTTTTATTGACTTTCAACATTTAGATGACATTATACATTTTACAGGGCCTGGGACTGCCCCTGAGCATCACAAGCAACATCAAGAACAAATAAATGAATGAAAATCTAATTATTAGTTTATTTTTCTATTCGATTGTGTAAAATGTACTTTTCGCAATGTATTTATGGCGCATGGACTGAAACTTTGGAGTAAGTGGAATGAGAGATACTTCATTTTCGTTTCACGACTAAATTTTCGGTTTGCATAAATTAGTTGACAGTAACAATTTTACATAGGCAATTTTAAAAGTAGACAACTTTTCTATCAAAATACTGCGGACAGAAAAAGCCACACGATACAGACATGATTTTTGAGAGATTTTCTGGGACCGATTCAGCAAATGAACAAGTAACACGAATGTTTATCAGTAAAGTTATAAGTGGCAATTAAAGTGGCAGGCAAATTTACGAGTGAAAATACCCGTCACTTAAAAAAAGTTTACTTGCACTTCTTGCATTACTTACTGTCAAATGTCATGAAAAATGATAAACACCCAAATTTTACATTTTACAGTTGACATGACAGTTGACATTTTATATTTTACCAGGAATTGGAGTGTCCCCTCACTGTTTAATAATTATAACACAACAAACAACCTTTTGTTCACTATCAGGCAGGGGTCTCCAAGATTTTGGCCCCCGCGGGGGCTGGATAGATAGCAAATCGCTCCTCCGGAGGGATAGATACCGTATTTCCTCGAAATACCCCCCGGGGGGTGATTGTTTCATAGTGGTCCCGAGAGGGGGGGGGGTTAAACGAGGGGGTGGGTATTTCGAGGGGGGGGGGTTATTATTTCACAAGAAAATTTTTGAAAACCAAGTACAAAATAGTCGTCTGAAACGTACGCAGACGTCGAAAAATGCAACAAAAACCGCCATTTATAAGGTTCTGTAGACTAATATTAGTATGTAGATGGTATGTACACTGTTCTAACGTGACACCGACATTGTTTTAACGTGTGTTCTGCAGTACACAGAACACAAACTAAAGTATTTGTCATGTACGTTCCCTTTACACTCAATTTGGGGGGGGGGTATTTCGAGGGGGGGGGTGATTGTTTCATAGTGGTCCCGAGAGGGGGGGGTCAAACGAGGGGGGGGGTATTTCGAGGGGGGGGTATTTCGAGGAAATACGGTAGCTGAAATTTTTTCTGGGGGGGGGGGCTGGGGGAGCTTGGGGGTGGGTCTAGCGGGGGCAAAATATATACGCTTTTTCAGTGCATAGAGGGCAGAAAGGGGAAAAAATCGCTACAACATGTTAGAAGTAGCTAAAAATGATAAAAATAGGTATATAAACATGTGTATAGACGAAAACCACGATTTTGAAGGTAAAAACTATAAAATGGTATGAAAATTAACGATTTTGAGCGAAAATTGGGCCAACATTTCTCAAAAATCGCTCCATATAGGTGTAGGTAGCTGACCGATTGGGGGGTGGGCTCAGGGGGTAGTAGCCGAAAATGCTGTTTCCGGATGGATAGATAGCTGGCGGATTTGGGCCCCCCCCCCCCCCCCCCTAGGAGATCCATGCTATCAGGTGCCACTGTTAGACGCCGTAAAATGTCAAATGTCAAGCAAAGTAGCAAAAGTCATGTTAAATGACAACTTTTTCACTTTTTACTGGTCGTTTGACATTTTACATAGCGTTTGACTATTTGCATGACACTTGACATTTTGCAGGGACTTGGAGTGGCTGCAGATGCCTATATATCTACCGTATTTCCTCAAAATGCCCCAAGGGGGTTTATCCATTCGCCAGCAAATATTGAAGTGGGTATCTCGACGAAATACGGTATATGCAATGATCAATAAAATTTTCACCTATTCGTCAGTGTAATTTTTGGACGCCTAAATACAAGTACCTACCGTGCGCCAATGAGCGCCCAAATGGCTCTACACTAGTGACGTAAAAGCGCCCTGGCGCTAGCGCCAAACCAAAAAGCGCCATGGCGCTTGGCGCCAAAACTCCGGCGCTTTTTGCATCACTACTCTAAACACACTAGTTCTAACCGTGACTTGGGTGAAAACTGAAATGGCGACCTAACGACATTCAGCCCACTCTTATTGTTTGCTTTATGTGTTTTAGTTTTCAAATTTTCAAATTCAAACTTTCATTAATTATAATTCAACATTAAATTAAATTAAATCAATGACTAATTATCATTTGAAAAATTTCCAATTTTCACCGAAGTCACGGTGAAACTAGTGTGTGTAGGAACAATATTGCTCAGTACACCGAAATTCTAGTGCACGATAAGAATTTGCATGTGCAAAACGAGTTGTGCAAAATCATATCTATGAGGCAACTATTTAGGTACACAACATATTGAGTTCTCCCTGAAAGAGGAATCTTAATAGAATGGTGAAATTGCCGACATTGTGCGACAGGTAATTGTGCGAAAAAGTGCGTGATAACCTTGATTGATGTTTTCCGAAACGAGTTTTTGAATTCCGACTTTTCCAAAGATAGTTTTTAGAACTTGGGCTTCGAATATTTTGGAATTGCTTTCGAATTTTCGAATTTTTCCTACCGCAGGATCAGCTTTAACTTTTTCCCCCCAAAAATACATTTTTACTACGTGAAAACGACGAATTTTATCAAATATATTGTGTATTGGGCATTGACAAAAGTCGAAAATATTTTTCGTATTTCATTTTTTGGCATAGTATTTTTCCTTTAAAAAATCGTCCTTTCTCAAAAAATCTCCCGAATTTGTTTGCATTATCGGATAAAGAGTGGTAATAAAATTGTGGAAAGAGCGGTAATAAAGTTGATTTGATTTAATTTGATATCGGTGGCTATCATAGGTTCGAAACTACCCACTACACAATTATCATTTGCAAACTAGTTTTGCACATGCAAATGTCTAATTGTACTGCTACTATCTACAAAAATCTATGTCATTTACAAACATTTGAGTCATTTATTATTCATTTTAGGGTCAAAACCAATTCAAAACATGAAAAAAGTTCAATTTTTCTACCGTACTACGCAACAAAGAGTCGAGAGGAATGTTCACATATAGAATGTACTCACACTTTTCATACTAACACCTGTAGCTGTACAAGCACCCATTTTTATAATGTATTGAACCACACTGTGGAGCTATATTCAAGCTAAGTGAGAAGCACAGTTGCAAAAGCAAACTTGCAAAATGAGAACAACACTTTATCTGAAAATACATGGAAAAAAACCCTTATACTACACTGACTTTACACGTTGCACGCCTGGTTCGATCATGTTGGAAACGTGCCAACTATATTTAGCGCATTAAGCGATATTTTCAAAAAATCGATCGCTTTTATAACCTTATACGTTTACGGATTCACAACAATGAATTTCTTCATCTTTTTATTCCAAACGCATGCTTTAATTCTCATTGGCACGCTTCCAACGTGAGACATAAATTAGTGCGAGCGCAAAGTATCAAGTCCCCCAAGTATACTGTAAATGGTACGCTAGCAGTTTCGATTTTGCACAGTTTCGTTCCATTTTGCATACGTAAATAAGCCAGATTTCACTTGCACAACAAGAAGTCAAAAAGGTAAATTCGACAATGCAAACACACTATGAGGCTATCACATCGAAAAGCAAAAGCACTTGCAAAATACAACGCGACAAATACAAGTACGATGCTAAATAGAAAACCCACAACATAAATATGAACAAAAGTACACAACACTCAGGCATTTGTTGGGCGTGTTCACTGCACACTGGGTGTATAGTTCTATTTATACCGTACATGCATCCAGGGGGCAGTCCCAGACCCTGTAAAATGTAAAATGTCATGTAAAATGTCGTTGAAAATGGCAAACGTACGTTTGTCATTTTCCAGGCCAGTTTAAATGACTTTTCACGATTTAGTGAAAACAACGCAGATTAGTCGCCGATATGATTTCGCATAGCGACTTTTGCACATACAATTTGATCAGCCACAAACAAGACAACCATGGCGCGGGTGAACACGCCCAACAAGCACAGAAAAACCGGTCGCAGCTCGAGCCGATTTCGCAAGTGGACAAGAGATAAGAAAAGTGTAACGTCAAGTGATAAGTGGCGACTGAAGTTACGGCCAAAATTACACGTGACGAGTAAACTTATAAGTGTCAAGTCGGAAACGTTTGTCACTTCCAGTCGACCACTGGCCACGTACGATCCCATTTAACTTACAGCACAACTTCACTGCGCACTTACCACTTAAAACACTTATCCACTCGCGAAAAAGGCCCAAAACGACCACCAAGTCTCAAAACCCCCCAAGAAATCTAAAACTCTCCAAACATATTCTCCAATCTATTCGCCCTAGCCGCCGAAGTAGGGCTCAATTTGCCCGACGCTGCACTTTCCGCCCCACTTGAAGCCGAACTTCCGTGTCCAAATAATTGCCTTTCCATCTCTTGATCGACATCGATGACATTGTCGAAATGTCGCGTGTCGTGTTTCGTTTCCAAACGGGGGTAGAGCGCGGCGAAAAGGTGTCTTTGTCGTTCGGAGGGGTCGTCTTGACTCGTCGAGGGGGGTGCCCCCGCGTCACCCCCCGCACCCCCCTCGGATGGGGATTTGTCCTTGTTTCCACCCGACGAAGGGTCGCCCGCGCCCGCCTGATTTCGGGTTGCAAGCGATTGAAAGTTATTAAATTTAGGAGAAAACGTTGGGCCGGGTGCTCGGCTCGGGCTGGTGGCGCACGCCAGTTGACATCGGTTTTTATGTCAACTCAGATTTTACTTTACCGGGCTCTACTCTATTAAACCGCAGAGGCTATTACCAGTTGACACACATCGCCGATGTCAACTGGTTTGAGATGATCACGTATAAACCGATCGAGTTTGAAAGCCGCGGCTCTGTGAACTGGCACATACCCCACACACATGAATAAATAGAACTGATCATTCCATCACTTTTCACGAGGCTCTGCAGTTCGCAGTTGATGCCACGAAATAGGTATAACGTCATTTTTTGTTAATTTTATGTAATTTTTGACAATTAAAAACACCGCAGTTCGTGGATATTCAACCCAGCCGAGCACCTAGCACACACACAGCAAGCTAAATATCATTAAAACACGTATTTCGTATTTATATCCTGGATTTGTGGGACACTGCACTGGCGTAACGCAGTTGGTTTTAAAACTTGGTGTCAACTTTTTTTCATGTCAATTGAGTTTTTTTGTTGACCCGTCGCAGAATGCTTTTCACATGCCGACCGGGAGCTGAATTCACTTCGGAAACTAGTTGACATCTGGTTTCAGTGCGATGTCGCCAAAATTCCGAATATAAATATTTACGAAACACGTCACAATTGATTTAAAAAACCCACATCTACCAGTTCAATCGAAAAACAACAAAAAACAAAACCACTTCCACAAGACATCACAGCACAGCAAACCTTGATGGCCGACTTGTTCTCCTTGTCCACCTCCGGCGTGCTGGACGACGAGCTAACCGCCGTTTCTTTCTGCGGCTGTTGCGGCGGCGCTGATTCGCTCGGCGGCACGTTAAGCCACGCCCCTCCAGCGGCGCCGGCGCGCAGTAACAGTTGGTTCAGTGGAGATGTGAAACTCACTGGCGTGATCTAGGGGGGTCGTGTTTTGGGGGTTGTGAATGTGATGTCAACTGGGAGTTGCAAATGTCAACTGACGCAAACCAAGCGAAGTAAATGGAAATGGAGAATGTTTTGGGCTGGATTGCGTTTTTTGTTGCGTTTTGAGGAGATTGATTTTGGGAAGCTCGAGTAAGTACGTACCACTTATGACTTGACTGACAACTTTTCAACCTTTCTTGTCACTTTTCCTCTTTATCAACAGGTAATTATTTTTATCTCTAGTTGACGAACACCTCATTACGGCAAACTCAAATGTGTTTAACACATATTTATCAGTTTTTCAAATTTCCGTTGTCGACTATAGGGCCACTGACCCCTGGACTCACTCAATCATTTTTGTCTTTCTGCCAAAATAAATTTGAAATCTAGTTGTCGCAACAACTGCCTTCAATCAATCACTTTCAAGGTTCAAAAATGAACACAATTCAGCCAGTCAAAATACAACAATTGCATACGACACTACATATAAATAGGCTGGTAAAAGGGATTATTCAGCATGCAAAAAAACGGCAAAAAGAAGAAAAAACAAATTCACGGGCGACATGCATTATCTAACTGACAACATTTTTATATTTAAAGTATAAAAAACTATTAAGACTCTTGACTCGAGTTTTTTTATGTTTCAAATTCTATGCAAGTTTTTGTGGAGAAATTCATAAATCTCATCGTGTGGGAAACTTAGTGGTAAATATTTAGTATCGTAAAATATGTAAAACGGTCTGACAAGTGGCAAATATCGGAAATTTTTTTATCAAAAGTCACGTAAAACGTGTGACATATTAATTTCACTGTCTAATATTAAATATATATATATTTATTTATATTTTATATATAATATTATATATATATATAATATTTTATATATAATATTATATATATATCACTGTTTAAAACGTGTGACTTATTTAACGTTTTTCACCGTGCGTAATCAACCCAAAGTGGGCGGGACTTAACATTTTTTATTGAAAGCACTTATTAGGACCACCTCAGTATGATTTACAAACGAAACGTGTTTTCTTAAATATGACCTATTCTGTGCATCCCTGCAAAATACTTAATAAGTACGAAAATTAATTGTCAAACCCAAACCTCAACTAATTCCTAGCAGGTAAATCCGAAACTTTACGCTTTCCTCAGCGAAATTTGCAACTTTACCAACCTTTTTCTGATACAATGCCAGCCAGTCGGTCTGACCGAACCATTTGTGATTTTTTATATCGCCCACGCCGTTTTTCAAATTGCCGAACCGCTTTGTCAAGTCAACTTGTAATAAATTCTTCAGCAAATCTTTTAGCTCGTTGCTGAAGTGCGACGGGAATTTTACCTGCGAAAGGTCGATTATTAAGTGATGAGTTGAGGGTTGATGGAAAATTAAGGACGATTTTTTCACTCGGTCAAAAATATCGACACTATCAAAAATTCATTGCCTATTTTCAGCAATTTTTAGCCATGTGTGCTTAAATCCTTCCACACCTTGAAAAATCCGATTTATTGAAAACTCGCGAGCCGCGATCACCCCCCCCCCCAGAAAATTATTCAGATATGTATCCCACAAAAGAAGCGATTAACTATCCTCTAGAACCCCCACAGGGGTAGAAATCTACAAGGCCTTGAAATGCCTGCCTTGAACCATAGTTGACAGATGTGTTCAATTTTCATAGTGACCGCAAACAAAGGCAATTTTTTCCGCCATATTACCAGACCACATTTAAACCGCAATTTCATACTACCAAACCTACAAAAAAAAACAAAAAAAATAATAACGCCTTCTAAAAAACCACACCTTTCCCGACACGATTTTCTCATAAATCTGGATGGGTTGATCGGCGAAAAACGGGGGGTAGCCGGCGGCCATTTCGTAAATGAGCACCCCCAAGGCCCACCAGTCGACGGCTCGATTATAGCCCTTCGAGAGGATAATTTCCGGCGCCAAATATTCGGGGGTACCGCAGAGGGTCCAGGTGCGGCCCTTGACGCGCTTGGCGAAGCCGAAGTCGGTGATCTGCGTGGGGGGAGTTCGATCAGGGGTTTTGTAGGGGGTTGGAGGGAGTACCCCCCCAGTAATCCGCCAGCTATCTATCTATCTATCTATCTATCTATCTATCTATCTATCTATCTATCTATCCAGGAAGCAAACTTTTATGGCTACTGTGCCCTGAGCGCCCCCCCCCCCCCATCGTCCAGCTTAGGGATGGAAAAAAAGCGCTTTTTTTTAACGGCCCCGCTTTTTTTTTAAAAAAAGCGCTTTTTTTTAAAAAAACGCGCTTTTTTCGCTTTTTTTCAAAAAATGTCGGGACGTTAACTAAAAAGCTCCCAAATATGGTTCTGTATCAATATATACAGGTATATCAGACAAGTGGCAGTACTTGTGATGATATATAGCCATAGAATGGCTGTGTAGCCATAGGATAGCATTATAAGTGGCGATTTCTGCCAAAAAAATACTTTTAATTTTGACTCATTATGTATATCGCCCTTTGTGAATGTTTCGCGACTTCAAGTGAAGTGAGGCATGAAATAGTGCTTATAAATAAGGCTATAAGAGAAGGCTGATACATTGAGAGTAATGTTTTACACTGTAGAAGTATGTGGTAGAACATTGGCTGGATATTCTATGCTACACTAACATATCACTACTTATTATTACATGATAGCATACAGGAATAGAAGCAATGGAACTAAAAATGCCACAAAACCGATGAAAACAACCACCAGTGCTAATGTGCATGTGAAATCGCGCGCCCGCGCGCGAAAAATTGGAAAATACCTAGTGCATAAGTACTGAAATTTTCTGCCAGCGCTCTTTTTTAAAAAAAAGCGCTGGAACCCTTGCGCTTTTTTTTTAAAAAAAGCGGCGTTTTTTTAAAAAAAAGCGCTTGAAAAAAAGCGCTGGCCATCCCTAGTCCAGCTATCTACCTATCTGGAGCGATTTTTGAGAAATTTCCCCCACTTTTCGCTTGAAATCGTGAATTTTGATACCTTTTTGCATTAGTTTTTAACCTTTTCTCATTCTTTTAATTTTTCCCTCTTTTCTTCTTTCTATACTTTGGAGGAAAGCCAAATTTTGGAACCCCAAATGGAGCAAAAGTAGCAATTTTGAGTGTCATGAATATCTTAAATGCGCAGTAAAAATACAAAACCATGAGAATTTAACATTTTACGTGCTTTTACGCTATCAATTTACATCATATTCACATTTCGCAGATTATGACATTTTCTACAGTTTGACATCGGAAATTTTTATCAGGCAACCCCCAAAAGTAATTGAAAACCCCCCAAAAAGCGCCCCCACCTTAATATATCCAGCGGCGTCGATAAGCAGATTTTCCGGCTTCAAATCCCTATATACCAAATCCAAAGAGTGCAAATACTCGAAGGCTAGTACGATTTGGGCGGCATAAAATCTAGCGTGCGGCTCGCTGAAGCGGCCAATGCGACGCAGGTGGGAGAACATCTCGCCGCCCGACACGAACTCGAGCACCATGTACAAGTTTGAGTTGTCCTGCGGGGGGGGATTATTTGGGATTGAGTTTGCTTGGAGCTGTGAGAACAATGGAGCCAAGTGGAGAGAGAAGTGAAAAGTGAAGTTAAGTGACGGAAATTTATGCTCGCAACTTTGCCGAATTTACTTTTCGCTTGACTATTGGTTACGGATGGAAAATACCGTTGTTTTTAGACGACCCGTTTTTTAAAAACTATTTTTTTTTAATAAATCAGTATTTCTAAAAACTCCCAAATACAGTTATGAGTCAATATACTTACCTATACAAGTAAATATATAAGATAGGTGCCAGTACTGTATTATTTATATAGCCATAGCGTTGAGCCATGGTATAGCATCATCATAAGTTGTGATTTCTGGCAGAAAATCCACTTTGGTGGAAACTTGTTGTTTTTATATTGCTTTTCGTCGAATGAACAAGTCAGCACTCATGAATCAACACAACAATCAACCAAAAAACCTCCCCTCACCTTAAACGAAAAATCCATCCTGACCAAAAATGGAAAGTCAATCGCCTGCAATATCCTCTTTTCGTTTAGTGTATGTTCGACTTGTTTCAGTTTGACCACTTTCTGTTTGTCCAGGATTTTTAGCGCGTAGTATTGGCCGGATTGTTTGTGCCTGACCAACATGACCCGGCCGAAACTGCCCGTGCCCAAAGTTTTAAGCCTGCGTGGACATTTGCGACAATTTTTGAATTTACCTAGGCATTGTAGTTGACGCGCCGTCAATTGATTTCAGTTGTCAACTGACTTTTTAATGAAAGTGTATTAAAATCATTTTTAAAATAAATTAATCTAAATAATCAATGGTTTAAGTTCCAATTGGGTGAATTCTCATTCTGTCACCTTTTAACTTGACCGTAAACAGAACGGTAAACCCATTTTCCGGTAAACAATACGGTACGGTAAATCCATTCACCCCCAGTGAGTGACAGCCGCAAAAATCGTCAACTCAAAATTAGGGTTCAAACGGGATTGACTTTTCGGGATCGGGATCGGGATTGGTTTTTTGAGATTTCGGGATCGGGATTGGCCGGGATTGGGGTCACGGGATCGGGATCGGGATTAGCATTTTTTCGGGATCGGGATTGGGGTCTTGGGATAGAGATTTTGGCCAATGTTCTGGCATCCACAGTTGTTCATGAAGGTCTAAAAACACTGTTGGATGCCAGACACGTGGCATAAAATGAACGCTGAGGTTTGCGTTCACATTTTTGCATGCAAAAACGTCGTTTTTTCACTTTTGATAATTTCCACTAATTTTTCCGGGATCGGGATCCCGGACTTTGGAGTTTCTCGGGATCGGGATTTGAAAAGTTTCGGGATCGGGATCGGGTACTGCTAAATCCCGGGATTTCACGGGATCCGGGATCGGGATCGGGATTAGGGTTCAAACGGGACCAGTTTTTCGGACCGGGACCGGGACCGGGACCAGAAATTTTCTAATGTCGGGACCGGGACCGGGACCGGGACTGGGGGGTCGGGACCGGGTCCGGGACCGGGACTGGCTTTTTTCTATTGTCGGGACCGGGACCGGGACCGGGACTGGGGGGTCGGGACCGGGACTGGGATTTGCCGAACCATGTACCGGCACCGCGGTCTTGTTTGAACCTTAGTGGTATGTAATATCCAGCCAATGTTGTTCCACACACCTCCACTGTGTGAAGAACCACGCTCAATGTATTAGCTATTTCTTATAATATTATTCAAGCACTATTTCATTGCCATCTTCACTCAATTGTATAAGGAGCCCGTCGAACAGGGGAGGGGGCGGCGCCCCCCCCCCTAAATTTTGGCCCTATAGTTAAGAAATAGAGCCATGGCGCTGGCGCCATTTTTAGGCGCCAACGTCTACTATCTAGGTTTCTAAAAATACCTATATTTCGTACTAGAATCATGTTGGGGACTTTTCTAACGCTGCTGTTACATTACAGAAAAATACATAGTAATCATTGGGTGGGTATTGGCGCGCTCGCGCGCAAAGAAATTTCATATGTGCCCACATACTCTTTAGAAAATTGGCATTTCTGGCAAAAAAATTTGAAAAGGTTTAATGAAAATTACGTTTTTTCCATCTCTTGTCGGGACCGCTCTAAAATTCCGGGACCGGGACCGGGACTGGGTGGTCGGGACCGGGACCGGGACTGGCTTTTTTAATTGTCGGGACCGGGACCGGGACCGGGACTGGGGTGTCGGGACCGGGACCGGGACCGGGACCGCCCTAGTCCCGACTTTTTGCCGAACCATGTACCGGGACCGCGGTCCCGTTTGAACCCTAATCGGGATCCCGTTTGAACCCTACTCATAATGCACCCCCCAATAACCTGTCGAAGTCGTCCAGGGACGCGTTGCACGAGGTCGGGTTGTCCCAGCGCTGCTTGAACTCCTCGCGGGCGCGCTCCAGAAAGTCTTTGACTGAAATTCGGGGGGGGGGCTATTTAAGTGGGTTCAGATTAAGGTTTTTGAGAGTATTTTTGGGTGGTATTTTTGGGAGTTTCTGAATATTTTCGACCGATATTTGTAGAGCCCGGAAAGTTTCTAACGCACTGTGTCCCGAGGAAGTATACCTATACCTTCTACCGAAATACTCCATAACCCTACCTAAATACTTTATTTCACGACTTTTTATACCCCCGAGATTCTGATAACACTCAACACATTATCCAGTTGACAGTGGCTCATTGGTTAACTGCAAAATCTATTTTAAATATGCTGGTAATTGACGAAAATGCATAACTTTGAGCCCCCCTTGACATGAATTTTTTAGTGTTTGCAGATAAACAAAAGCTGCATGTCTGCAAGTCAACTTAATCGTGTGGAAAACCGACTCTTCAGTTGACCACTGATGTTCTGTCAACTAAATACTCTGTGTAGCCACAACGCGGTAACCCATTTCAGCCATAAAATTAATTGTTCATCATGAATAAATGAAATGTTGGACCATTTTTTGTATTAAATACAAACGAACCATAAATATCGTCTTCCGTTTCAGCCATGTGGAATATTTAAAAAAATTACAAAATTAATTCCATAAAATGTTTTTCTACATATCACAGCAGTGAATTAAATTTATGAGCAATTAATATCTATCGGTATTTTGATTTCACATGACCGATTTGTAAATATGAATAATTGAAATATTTATGTGTTTCCTCAAATATTTCTGTCTGGTGTATGAGATGGGAATAAATGAAATTTGTAACGATTGTTAGGTAGTGATGGCGTATGAAACACGGAATATTAAAGTGTCCTGGAAAAAATCGACATGCGATCACATATCATCATATTTTTTCCTCAGCTCGAAAACACCTGAGGGTATTTCCAGTGGCGAAGCCAGGATTTTTGAGCGGGAGGGGGGCGGATTGTTTACGGAGCCAGGCGAACGGGGGGGGGGGCGGCGCCCCCCCTAAAATTTGACCCCTGTAGTAAGGAACTTGCGCCATGGCGCTGGCGCCATTCGTAGGCGCCGCGCCATGGTGCCACAAACCGCTGTAAATGTATGTATTTTACACATACGTATACAGCGACATGGACAGAATTGAGTGCATTTTCACCCAGCTTGAGCCGATCGCGACCTGTGATATAAAAATGCCTGTGATGTGAAGCACAAATGCGCGCTCGCGCGCAAAATTTTTGACAATTGACCCCAAAATCGTTGCACGAGAACACATTTCCGTACATTTCTATGTCTCACCCCGGAAGGGGGGGGGGGGGGGCGGCCGCCCCCCCCCCGCCCCTGGCTACGCCACTGGGTATTTCGAGGGGTGTTAATTCAAGGGGGGTATTTCGAGGAAATACGGTAGATGAAAAGACACGTGTAAGCTCTAATGAATACGTAAAAACACATATTTAAATACGTATACTGAAAGGGTAGCATGCTTTACAGAAAATAATACAATATTTTCACGATTAAAATCACATTAAAAAATTTTGCGTGACATTCATCGATAATGAACACAATGGCCCTACACACACTAGTTTTCACCGTGACATGTGTGAAAACTGAAATGGCGACATGCCGACATCCAGCCTACTCTTAACGTATGCTATATATGTTCTAGTTTTCAAGTTCTCATACTTTAACTTTCATTAATTTAAATTCAAATTTAATTTAAATTAAATCATTCAACCGTGTTCATTAATTTGCATTTGAAAAATTTTCAGTTTTCACACGAAGTCACGGTGAAAACTAGTGTGTGTAGGCACAATGTATTCAATAAATATGAGGTCAATACAAAAGTTGAGGTTCTTTCATTCATATGGTATATGGTATTTTATTTAAGCACCCTACAACTACACACAAAACATATCCACAAGGAAATAGTTTCTCAGTAAATACAACATAATTCAAAAGTACATTAGGTATCAAGGGATTATCAAGCCAAGGTATTTACAGTAATTTAGTTAATTCGATTTTTCGCAGGTACGATTTTGCAAATTTGTTTGTGCACAGCCATGTTTTTGTTAGTTTAATTCTGTACCATTTACGGTCAAGATAAAATACTGAAAAAATATTCAAAATCTTGTCAACATTGATATCGATTACAAAAATCGGTAAGACTACGGATTACACAGGAAAAATGGAGACAAAAATAGTAAATACATAAACGGGAAGTTGATGCATAGGGCAGAGTTGACAAAAATACAGAACTTTTTGATAGACATACTTCGCAGAGTATTTTTAATTTACTCACTGCGAAAATACTATCTTCATGCCAGAAAAAAAAATATACTCGACGGACATCACACTTAGTATGGAAACGTACCATAACCCATCTGAATATTGAACCAAAAATCATACGGTTTTTCATCTTGATATTGCGTTTTTACTACAGAATAATAAATTAAAAAATTTAGCACAAAATTATATTCATTTAATTATGGTATGATTCTGCGCATACTGTGCGGTCCGCCCAGCGGTCTCCTAGGGGGGGGGGGGCTGGGGGGGGGCTGCCCCCCCAAATCCGCCAGCTATCTATCTATCCCGGAGGCCGCTCAGCTATCTATCTATCCCGAGGCAAAATTTTTGCCTACTACCCCCAAAGACCCCCCCAAATCGCTCAGCTATCTATCTATCTGGAGTGGTTTTTGAGAAATTTTGCCCCAATTTTCGCTCAAAATCACGAATTTTTGCACCTTTTTATAGTTTTTCACCTTCAAAATCGTGCTCTCCGGCTATATGCATGGTTATATGCCTGTTTTTAGCCATTTTAAACCTACTTTCGGCCACTTTTAACTGATTATTAGCGATTTTTTCCCCTTTCGGCCTTCTATGCACTGAAAAAGCCTATATATTTTGCCCCCGCGAGCCCCCCCCCCAGAAAATTTTTCCAGCTATCTATCCCTCCGGAGGAGCGATTTGCTATCTATCCAGCCCCCGCGAGGGCCAAAATCTTGGAGACCCCTGGGTCCGCCAGTATACCTATAAGCAAATGGGGATGGCCAGCGTTTTTCAAACAGTTTTTTTTAAACTGGGTCATTAAAAAACGCTTTTTTCTATCCCTATGAGCAGATTTCACTGATGAAAATGTGTTCATTTATGATGCACAAAAACGTTAAAAGCGTAAGTTTTCAAGCGTTTCACCAAATTGCAGTAAGATACTGCAATAAATTCATATTTTTTTCCAAAAAAAATAAATACATAGTAAATCAGCATAACATGTTTCTGTGCTCAGATATTAAATAAACGTATTTTGTAAAAACGAGTAGTGGTAATGTTTTGGAAGAAACGTAAACGTTTTTATTTAGTATCCGCTTTAGTCTACGTTTATGAGTACTTTTGATGAAAACGTAAATAGGTTTTAACAACTGTTGCATATTATCTCTACTGCTGATGAAAAATGATAATCACACAAATTCACTCACAAATTTACTGCGGAATTTGTCTACGAAATAAATACAACACGAATATCTGAAAATAACTTTGGCAATGCGGAAGTTTTTTGTACGGATTTATGTGGAATGAAGTCGATTTTTGTGTGTTTCAAATCTACAGGGAAAAACTTTCTGCATTTGTGATTTGGTGGGAAAATTGAAATAGCAAAATACATTTGTGTGTAAGTCTATTTTTAACCTGCTCACATTACAGACTTCATATTTCTGGCGCTGATATCTACAATGGTTTTTTTTACACGCAGAAACATAGGTTCAGTATGATAAATAGTATAGAATGATAACATACAGTATCCAACTTGCATTTTGGCTACCGCCCTGAACCCTGTCTAAGGTACCAAAAAATAATCCTAAGCGGGGTCTCCAATGGGGGGGGGGTATTTCGAGGTAATTAATACAGTATATAAAATATATAGAAGTACAGTATTTGCATAAACACAATCTAGTATATTATATTGTTCAGATATCAGTGTTAGGTGCGAACTTGTATGAGCAGTGTGGTTGCGCTCGGTTCAGGGGTTTAGTAGATTTGGACCCCCGCGGGGGTTAAAAAAGATAGTAAATCGCTCCTCCGGAGGGATAGATAGCTCAAAAGTTTTCTGGGGGGGTTGGGGGGTCGCGGGGGTTCAATATAAAGGCTTTTCCGAGGTATAGAAGGAAGAGAAGGGAAAAAAGTAGGAGAAAAACAGTTAGAATTAGGTACATAAGTACGTATAGTACAAAAAAATAGCCGAAAATAGACAATGAATTACAATTTTGAAGGTGAAAAACTATAAAAGGTACGAAAAGTTACGATTTTGAGCGAAAATTGAGGGGAAATTTCTTTAAAATCGCTCCAGATGGATAGATAGCTGGCCGATTTGGGGGGGGGGGGTTTAGGGGATAGTAAACCAAAATTTTGCCTAGATAGAAAGCTGGCGGATTTGGGGGGGGGGGGGGTAACCACCCCCCTACTAAACCCCTGGCTAAGTTGACATTCGAGTCAACTGAAAAATACCCACTCAATATGTAGCCAGGCACATTTTGGCATCGTGTCAACTGCGGATGAACGCGGTCGCTAGAAAAAAACAACTGCAACGAAAATTGAAGAAGAAAAAAATCCGTGAAACTTGAAGGACGGGAGAATTTTTACATACTGATAGAAAGTTGTCAATCTTACAAATTTACCCGCTTCAAATCTGAATCGTTGTGAACGCACGCTATATTTGAACATGTGCACACATTGGTAAAAACCTGTGCGGTACCCATTTATACATAAATACATACAGAAATGAACGTAAAAATACGTATTAATGTACATTTTTATGTACATGCTGAATAAACTAAATGTATGAAATCTGGGTACTACACATGACTAGACATGTCGCCCTTGAGGATATTCATAGCGCTGGGACTACCAACTGAAAAATGGGTGTATGGATGCGCGGTGAAGCGTCGTGAAGTAACTTGGTTTAACTCTTCAAATCTTTTGATGATCACTCTTTGCCGCATTATCCGCACGTTTTTATGCCCGGACCATGACCGGCATATTAACCCGGAATGAGTGAACATGATTTTGAATAAAAACCAATTACTAATTTTTTTTTATATGTGGAATGAGTAAACAAATTTGTTTCCTACTAGTAATTTGATGAACAAAATCTTGTGATCAATTTCATAATTAATTATTCCATGGTAAAACAGAATACTATGACGAATTTACTGTATAATTTTGGTTCATTATTCTTATGGGTTATGGTAGGTCCCATTAGGGTTCAAACGGGATTGACTTTTCGGGATCGGGATCGGGATTCACTTTTTGAGATTTCGGGATCGGGATCGGGATCGGGGTTTCGGGATCGGGATCGGGATTGGCCGGGATTGGGGTCACGGGATCGGGATCGGGATTGGGATTAGGGTTCAAACGGGACCAGTTTTTCGGACCGGGACCGGGACCGGGACCAGAAATTTTCTAATGTTGGGACCGGGACCGGGACCGGGACTGGGGTGTCGGGACCGGGACCGGGACCGGGACTGGCTTTTTTCAATTGTCGGGACCGGGACCGGGACCGGGACTGGGGGGTCGAGACCAGGACTGGGATTTGCCGAACCAGGTACCGGCACCGCGGTATTGTTTGAACCTTATTGGTATGTAATATCTAGCCAATATTGTTCCACACACCTCCACTGTGTGAAGGACCACTCTCAATGTATTAGCCTTTTCTTATAACATTATTCAAGCAGTATTCCATTGCCATCTTCACTTGAACTTGTGAATATATGATGAAACGCAATGAACGCAGGATTTTTTTGGGAGTGGGGAGGGGCGGCGCCAGTTGTAGGTGCCAACACCATGCCAGTATTGGCGCTGGCGTTGGTGCCAATGTCTACAATATAGGTATCTTTATATACCTATATTTCGTACTAGAATCATGTTGGGGACCTTTCTAACACTGTCACATTATGGAAAAATACATAGTAATCATTGGCTGGGTATTTGCGCGCTTGCGCGCAAAAATTTTTTAGATGTTCCTACAAAATCGCTTTAGAAAAGTGCCATTTCTGGCAATTTTTTTAAAAAAATACGTTTTTTCCATCCCTTGTTGGGACCGATATAAAATTCCGGGACCGGGACCGGGACCGGGACTGGGTGGTCGGGACCGGGACCGGGACCCGGACTTCCTTTTTTTTTTGTCGGGACCGGGACCGGGACTGGGGTGTCGGGACCGGGACCGGGACCGGGACCGCCCCAGTCCCGACTTTTTGCCAAACCATGTACCGGGACTGCGGTCCCGTTTGAACCCTAATTGGGATAGGCATTTTTCCGGGATCGGGATTGGGTTCTAGGGATAGAGATTTTGGCCATTTTTCTGGCATTCACAGTTGTTCATAAAGGTCTCAAAACACTGTTGGATGCCAGAAAAGTGGCATAAAATTGACGCTGGGGGTTTGCATCCACTTTTTTGCATGCAAAAACGTCATTATTTCACTTTTTATAATTTCCACTAATTTTTCCGGGATCGGGATCCCGGACTTGGGAGTTTCTCGGGATCGGGATCGGGATTTGAAAACTTTCGGGATCGGGATTGGGATTGGTATTTTTAAGATTTCGGGATCGGGATCGGGATCAGGATTGGGGTTTCGGGATCGGGATCGGGATCGGGACTGGTAAATCCCGGAATTTCACGGGATCCGGGATCGGGATTGGGATCCCGTTTGAACCCTAGGTCCCATACTAAGTGTGATGTCCACTGAGTATACCTGAAAATGCACACAATTGTATGCTTACTGCTGTATCCAATGCCCCCCCCCCAATTTGCTGGGCTCTGTAAACAAAAAGCCCCCACCACTCAAAAATCCTGATCAATTTTTTTTTAATGTTTCACTGATGCTGCATTCTATAAGTTGGTGATGCATGTGGAAGCACACACATTGGGAAGTGTCTGCCACAATTTTGGAGCATGTGAAGCACATGTGAACCTAGGTGAAGTGTGTGGAAGACAATGCGTGAAGCAGTGATTCACATTCATCCAGTGCGCTTCACCCACCCATTTTTTGCTGTCATGACCTGTTTTTAAACTGCAACCTCTACAGTGAAATCCACCTCCAAATGTTCCACCTGAATAAAAAGCAATGTTTTATACTCATAATTTCACTACATAGCTTTTGCTTTTGCGTAATTAAGTGCATAATTTGTCTGTGACTTTTTTCATCACACTCTTAACATTCACAATAA
Organism: Sphaerolaimus hirsutus; assembly: GCA_964036195.1. Taxonomy (NCBI): domain Eukaryota; kingdom Metazoa; phylum Nematoda; class Chromadorea; order Monhysterida; family Sphaerolaimidae; genus Sphaerolaimus; species Sphaerolaimus hirsutus. The sequence continues at coordinate 2,248,901 of OZ038457.1, forward strand.
TGCACGGGGGGGGGGGGGGTGCCAGTGTAAAGAAATCCTCACTATGTAGTCACTGAACATAAATACAACACACGTGTATTTACCACCTATAAAACCTACCGTATTACCTCGAATTATCCCCCCCCCTTGAATTAACCCCCCCCCTCGAATTAACCCCCCCTCAAAATGGGCTGGGGAAATAATAAACCCCCCCCTCGAAATACCCCCCCCTCCGGAATGATGTACATCATGTATGCAATGTACATGATGTATTTAATACTACTTATTTGCATCGCAGCTACACTTATACGCTCATTTGTGTACAATGTACATCGATAGCCCCAATATAACCTATTTTCTCACATTTATTACCGTTTTTGTGTAGGAAAAAGCATGATCTTTAGTATGAATTTAACGAAATTTTCTGGCGAAATAATAAAACCCCCCCTCGAATAACCCCCCCCCCCCTCGAATTAACCCCCCCTCAAATTTTGCTGGCGAAATAATAAACCCCCATGGGGGTATTTCGAGGTAATACGGTGTTTCTATCTACCAATACATAGTTTGCTGCATTTTACCATGCATCTCTGCAAACTGCCGCACTGGGGTGGACGCGTTTACATTCTAAAAATAGAACACAAACGCGTGTTTACGTAATTGAATTGACAGCTGGAAATTATTTAATCGAATATCAATAAGGAAAAAATTTGGGCTGATGATAAGATCACTTGACAGATTTTATGGATTGATGGGGTGCGATCGATTTCCGTATTCAAAGGAGGAAAAAAGAAAAAAGTGACGCTCTCACAAAAAATTAGAGTAAGACGTGATGGTGCTGTGTACACTAATACATAGTTTACTCTAGACATTTTAGAACTTTAGTAGACCCACAAATCAGCCTTGAACCCATTTGAGTTTACCGGAATGAGTTTTTTACCCTCCGTCAACCGCAATTGACAAATACCTAATTCCAGTAAACTCAAATGCCATTCAAAGTTAATTTATGAGTTTACTGGCATTGAACTAGAACACTGCGCAGCGCCAATCGTAACGTTAAGATGCGAAAAGGGAAAAATGGGATCTCTCAAGGGGAAAACTAAATCGTATGAAATCGTGAAATCGATGTGAAATCGATATCTATTTAGTATGAAAGCGAACAAGAAATTTGAAAAACACATCTGGTAGAACTTTGCTACAACTTTGCAATTACACAATCATAAAAATGTCGTAGATTGTCGCGGCAAACAAAAATTGGTTTATGTCATTTGAAACTGTTTTGCACCACTTTTTGCGCAAACAATTCTCACACTACGAGCAAAAATAGAAATACCCCCCCCCCCAACTGATTAAAAAACCCTAAAAAAACATGATCTATAAATATCCATGAAAAACAACAACTTTCACACAAAAATCCAAAAATACGTCAAACGGGAGCATCTATTTACATATCAATCTGAACATATGAAAAAGACATTCTGTGCAAACAAAGAAAATAGTGAATCTATTTTGAGAATGACCTTCTAGCAAATTCCAAACAAGACCTAGCTGAATTGCAAAACAGCTAAATATAGAGCCAGCCAGCCACACTGATGCCCCCAACAGATGACACTTGTGTACTTTGTGGAAGTGTACTTGTTGTTGGCTAGTCAATGTGAGCAATTGCCAACTGTGCAATGGATAAGTACATTGCATGGCATTGGATAACTGAGGAGTTTGGTTCCGTAATTTGATACACGCCAAAGTGAAAAAAATTGAGTTAAGTGCATGTCTGATATATATATATATATACTTTTTTCTTCAAAATAAAAAAAATTACGTAAATATCTCATACCGTTCCCAAGATACAGACACACCGATTTTTGAAAAAATGTAAATTTTCATCCGAAACTCAATACCTCCACCATCAAAATGGCGAATTTTCACTCTAAACTCGATAACTCCATAAATATCTATCATATTTTTCACTCGAAACTCGATATCTCCACTGAAAAAACTAACCATCCAAAACTTGTTATAAATTTATAGGGAAATGGCTAAATCCCCATATAAAATGAAGTTTGCATCCAAAACTCATTATAAAATTTTGTTAGTGAAATTTGTTGCCATAATGACAGTAAAATGAACCTAACTCTAGCCATATTTGCCAGCCAGAGGATTGTAAGTATGGAAAATGTAGATAAATTTGTTGGTTTTTCAAAAAGTATTGGGCAAGGGTTGTCACTCAAAGCATACCTGCTCAGGCCACTCTCAAAGTTTCAAATGCAATTTTCACAAAACTGAAAAACATGGAGTTATTGAGTTTCGGAAGCAAACTCCTGAACTATTGTGGAGTGATATTTTGGTTGCATTTCTTCTCTGACTAATTTAAATTATTTTAGTGATTCGTGGGATGGATTCTAGGAGAAATCGTTGTTAGAGCAAAAAACTGACAGCTGTTAACTGTTTGTGGTTAAGTAAATAAAAAAACTCCAGAGGACCAAAAATAATGGTAAAGGACATGCTGCCCTGCTGTCCAATTCAAGGAAATTCAAAATGGTTCAATTTTGCTTAAAAACTGGAATGAATAAAATCAACTATGAAATATATTGAGCCCCTGCATTCAGGGTAATGTGATTTTATGTCATCATACTGTAACTGTGTTCTAATGTTCATTATAAATTTGTGTAATTGAATTTGGTGTCAATTTTTGAAGTAAAAATAGTAGTCCGGCATTTATACATTTCATAATTTCATCAATAATGCATCGGATGAGAATTTGATTTGAACCTGACTGGTCAAAATTGAATTTAAGTATCATTACCAAGTGAATAAGTTATCTACTGAGATGCAATCCAACGGTGAATAAATGCACATATCTTACCTCATTTCCGTGAAGCAACTGCAATCCCTTATTTCAGATGTTCAAAAGTCACGCGTAACATAAATATACAACAACAGAAACACTTTTTGCCGTTCAAATTTGAGACGGAAATAAAAAGGTCGGCTGGATAAAAATTTGCATTGATTTCTCGTAGCCATAAGCTAAGTTAGCGTAAACATGTTCACAAAGAAAATGTAAACTTTTTGATGCGTGATTTTACGCAGTGACTTTTTTACGCAGCCGCTTTTGCACACTACAAGAATTCCGTTTGTCTAGACCATTTGAAACTATTAATCAGCCGAAATCTAAAAAACATCGTCGAGATCTTTCACAATTCACACCATTGTCTTGTTCGTTTGACGCAATGAAAATAAATAAAAAACAGAACAGCAGAATTTGTGCGAAAAAATTGAAATGACCTTGGATGGAAGGGGTGAAAATGGAGGGATCATAAAAATGGATTTTTTGCAGGAATTCATGGCTTAAATATAATTATCTGAAATATAATTAGCTTTATCTTAAATATAATGCTATCCCACGGACCAGGGATCAAATATATTTATGTCCACAGTTAATATGCAATATCACATCATAAATATATCTTTTTTCTTGTTCTACACTTCACCTGTATCATTAAAAAACATGACTTTAATTATAAACAGTTCAATCGAACAAAGTATTGCTATTTTTAAACCAAGCATAGAAATTAGAAATAATTAGGTATTTTTCCATCCCTACACTAGGGTCCAAACGGGATCCCGATCCCGATCCCGGATCCCGTGAAATTCTGGGATTTAGCAGTCCCGATCCCGATCCCGAAACTTTTCAAATCCCGATCCCGATCCCGAGAAACTCCAAAGTCCGGGATCCCGATGCCGGAAAAATTAGTGGAAATTATCAAAAGTGAAAAAATGACGTTTTTGCATGCAAAAATGTGAACGCAAACCCCCAGCGTTCATTTTATGCCACGTTTCTGGCATCCAACAGTGTTTTAGACCTTTATGAACAACTGTGGATGCCAAAACATTGGCCAAAATCTCTATCCCAAGACCCCAATCCCGATCCCGAAAAAATGCCAATCCCGATCCCGATCCCGTGACCCCAATCCCGGCCAATCCCGATCCCGATCCCGAAATCTCAAAAAAACAATCCCGATCCCGATCCCGAAAAGTCAATCCCGTTTGAACCCTACCCTACACCCCATCCGTATTCTTTCAACGAGGTGGGTGCATCAGCTTGCAAACCGATTTAACTACGCCGCGACAGATTCGAAACCATGCGAAATGAATTTAAATTTAATCGACCAGTAAAAATGGATGGGAATAAATAATGAATGAATAATCAACAATTACAACAAACTAATCAAAGGACATTTGTTCACAATATTTAAAAAAAATAGAGATCATATGACAAAATATCAAAATAAAGTGTTGCAAAAAAATTTAAATGTACATAAAAATATGTTTAAGTGAAGGCATACATGAAATACACCATATCAACCTGAATAAAAAACCCAAAAATACTTATTACTTTCTCATCACATTACACTGATCTCACTATCAGCTAATTTGCTGTATAATTTTTCACGTGACTTTGGCCCTACACACTGCCCCCCCCACAGCCTCCCCCCCCCCTTGGCCCAGACCCCTGGTTGAAAAAAACGTTTTCAATCCCTACGATCAACAGTATTTGACAGACACCTCAATCTGGTAAACTCAAATGTGTTCAAAACAGATTTACAAGTTGGCCAAATTTCGATGCTGTACTACTGCGCGCAGCAGGGCCGTATCGAGGGGGGGGGGGCGGGGGGGGGGGGGCTGCAGCACCCCCCCTCTCCCGGGGCGAGACCAGAAAGTGACCGGAAAATGCGACTTTTTCAACATCAGCGTCAAAAATTTTGCGCGCAAGCGCGCATTCTTCACCAGACATAAGGTATTGTCATAGATTTGCTCCATGTGGCCGCAAATCGCTATAAATACACTCAATGTTGAACTTTTCGCTGTTTTGTATGTATATTTACATACATATACAGAATTCCATGGCGCTGGCGCCATTCAGCCACTATGTAGCTAAAATTTTCGGGGGGGGGGGCTGAGCCCCCCCCCCCTCGCCGCCCTCCGTAAACAAGCAGCCCCCCCCCCGCTCAAAAATCCTGGATACGTCCCTGGCGCGCAGTGCCTACCTCTCGAAATACCCCCAGGGGGTTTACTTTTCAGAGTGCAATTTTGAGTGGGTGTAATTTGAGGGAGGGGTATTTCGAGGGTGTTTATCATTTCGCCAGAATTTTTTTTACTCCCAGTACTTATTCGTTGTTTGTAGTTAACAAAAATTGAACAAAAAACGACATGTTGTTAAATACTCATTTCGGGTGGGGGTATTTCGAGAGGGGTTATTTTTTCACAAAAACGCTCAGACCTGGGGGTATTTCGAGGGGGTGGTATTTCGAGGAAATGCGGTAGATGTACAGAGACAGACACTTAAGAATCATTCAGGACATGCGAATAGCGGGCAGTTTCAATCGGATAAATCTTTTCCATTTACTTTTTTTGGTAAAGCCGCAAACTGGACATATGGCGCGCGTAGTTGTTAAAAACGTATTTAATTTTACTTAAAAAGTATGCATACTTGGGTCCCAATTAAATAAATGCAGTTTACTCGGCAGACTGCAAAGTATGCACCAGGGGTTTAGTAGGGGGGGGGGGGGGTTACCCCCCCCCCAAATCCGCCAGCTATCTATCTATCCCGGAGGCCCGCTCAGCTATCTATCTATCCCGGAGGCAAAATTTTGGGCTACTATCCCCTAACCCCCCCCCCCCCCCAATCGGCCAGCTATCTATCTATCTGGAGTGATTTTAAAGAAATTTTGCCCCAATTTTCGCTCAAAATCGTCAATTTTCGTACTTTTTTATTAGTTTTTCTCCTTCAAAATTTTAATTCATGTTCCGTATTGCCTATTTTCAGCATTTTTTTGTACTGTATGTACTTATATACCTATTTTTAGCTGTTTTTCTCCTACTTTTAGCGATTTTTTTCCCTTTTCTTCGTTCTATACCTCGGAAAAACCTATATATTGAACCCCCGTGAACCCCCCCCCCAAAAAAATTTTTTTTGAGCTATCTATCCCTCCGGAGGAGCGATTTGCTATCTATATGAACCCCCTCGGGGGTCCAAATCTACAACCCCTGGTATGCATCCAAAATTACTTATGTCTTGGTCGATCACACGCGACCAGCATACTTATGGTTATGCATTTCAAGGTATACTCGGTGGACCGCAAAGTATGCGCAAAATCCTACCATATTTTAATGAATAAAATGTGTGATTAAATTCTTATATAATTATTCCACAGTAAAAACGAAATAAAATGATAAAAAAACTGTATAATTTCTGGTTCATTATTCAGATGGGTTATTTTATGGTAGGTTTCCATACTAAGTGGATGTCCGCTGAGTATATCCAATTGCAAGTCCTAGTATATTTTGCATTCTTAGTTTACTTATTGTCAAAGTAGTTTAGGCATACTTTTCAGTAAGTTCTGTAGTTTTAACAACTCTAAAGTACACACCCGCTGAAAAACGAAAACATGTCGCTGACGCAAAAACCGTTCGTCACGAACACAAAATGAGCATGAAACAGCTGCTAATGTGCCTACACACACTAGTTTTCACAGTGACTTCGTGTGAAAACTGAAAGTTTTTCAAATAAAAATTAAAAATCACGGTTGAATGATTTGATTTTATTTAAATTTGAGTTTAAATAAATGATAGTTTAACTTTGAAAATTTGACAACTAGAACACATAAAACATACAAAATGAGTAGGCTGGATGTGGCCATGTGGCCATTTCAGTGTTCACATCAGTCACGGTGAAAACTAGTGTGTGTAGGGCCATTTTCGCACTGGATTTCTGTCCACGATTTATTCACGGTAATTCCAAATTCGAAAACACAGCATATTCATCAGCCTGGACGTTATAATTACAAAGAGTATTACCGTATTTCGATGAATAAGGTCCAGTGATAAATTGCACACAAAATTCACCTAGAGTGATGGGAAAAATAAAAAATGTTTCGCTTTCATTCCGACGGAATACGGTAGATTTCGTTGTAAAGTGTGTGGTCAACGAACTTAGCACTTTGCTGGCTATTTTTGGGTTCATTTCTGCGTCTACACGCGCAGGGGTATCCTAGATTTTGACCCTCCGGGGGTTGGGTAGGATAGATGGAAAAGCGCTCCTCCAGAGGGATAGATAGCAGAAAACAATTTGGAGGGGTGTGTTGAGGGGTTGGGAAGGGGTTGCGGTGGTTCGATATATAGGCTTGTCACTTACTTGGTTTAAGTTTTACTTATGACTTATCATACACTCGTTTTCAAACGGAAATTCGGAGCAATATTCAAAGCTCGAACTTCAGAGCTTCGGACACTCATGTTACTTAACGTGTAAATATAAAAAAATAATTAAATATGTGCAGTTAATTCAGAATATGTAGGATAAACATGTAAATACAGGGTGTCGGAAATGTATTGTTATTTTGTTGGATATAATGCAGCGTGGGTAAAGTAGAGTTTTTTTCAATTTTCTGGTTTTTAATCTGAACACATTTCAGTTAACCAGAATGAATCACGTTTCACCTTCGTCAACATTTATTGACAGACTCCTCATTCCGGTAAACTCCAGCATCCGCAGCCAACCTACCACTTTCCGAGGCTAATTACACAGTCACCGTGCTTGGGGGCACCCCCCAAACCCCCCTAGACATCTTCCAATCCAAAAGTGGCACCCCCGGCGCACCCCAACTCCTGTGCGCCCTGCCGCTGCTGGAAGCGGTCGGCCCATCGGCACTTTCATCCTCATTGTGACTGTGAGCCACGTGGCGCTTCGACCTGGCGCCCTTGTATTTGTGCGGCGACCGACTGGCGTTGGCGTTGGCGCTGGCGCCAGCCGATGTGTGCGCGTTGAATAGAGACGACGCGGCTAGCATGGTGACTGGTGCCTGGTGCTGGTGAAGGCGGGGGTGACCGGGGGGGGGGGGTTGGCGCGGGGGTGCCCAGTGGCACTGCGCAGTTCACTAGTTGATGCCGATTGGTTTACCTAGTTTTGTGATTTTGGTTTAGTTTAGATTGATTGCAATGTGGTAAATAAATGGGAAGCTGTAGGGGTATGTGGTTGAACATAAATGCATATTTATTTTGAGTCAAAAGTAGGGTTGGAAAAAAAACGTTTTTTTTTAACTCGATGTTTTTTTTTAAAAAAAAACGTTTTTTTTAAATAAAAAACGTTTTTTTTTAAAAGCTCCCAGATATAACCTTGTGTCAACATATATAGGTATATCAGACAGTGGCAATACTCTGTGATGTTATATATGACCATAGTATGTCTGTGGAGCCATGGGATAGCATTATAAGTGGTGATTTGTGTCAAAAATATCCATTTTTCGTCGACATATTGTTCGTATATCGCCTTATAGTTGAATGTTCGTGACTTCAGGTAAAGTTTGGCACGGAATAGTGATCAAACAAGGTTATTAAACGAGGTTGTTACTTTGGGAGTGAATTTACACACTGTGGAGGTACATGGAAGCACATTACCTCAATATTATATACTACAGCAACATATGACGGCTTATTAACCCATGGTAGCATATATAAATGGATACTTTGATACTAAAAATGCCACAAAACCAATGAAAACAACCACCAATGTCAATTTGTGTGTGAAATTGCGCGCTTGCGCGCAAAAATTTTGCAAAATACCTAGTGCTTAGTACTAAAAATTTCGGTCGATGTTTTTTTTTAAAAAAAAAACATTCCGGACGTCATGTTTTTTTTAAAAAAAAAAACGTTTTTTTTTAAATAAAAAACGTTAAAAAAAAAACATCGGCCAACCCTAGTCAAAAGATGCACTATTGAAAACCTAAATAATTCGCATTTGCCTCGGGCAAAGTTTAATGTATAACTGATTCAGTACTGGGAAGTAACATAACGTAAATACTTGAAATTTGATTTTGTTCCACTTGTACTTGAAGACTTGGCGCTAACTGCACTTACAGTGAGCATTGAAGATAAATCTCCGGGAGGTTTAGATTTAAAAAACGTTAGAAAATGTAGAAAAATATATTTATTTTTTTCTTCATATTTAGTACCTTTATTTTTTCATGATTTACCAGAAAGATTTAAAAGAGATTGTTTGTTTCTAGAGTTTGTTTCTAGAGAATTTGTTAAATAGATTTTGTTTCTAGAGATTTTCTGATATATTTTGTTAAAAAACATCAGAAAATATAAAAAAATACAGTATCTGTATGTTTTCTCTGCTTTTCTCAGTGAGATTATATTTCAAATTAAATTTAGTTTTGAGAGATTCTCACAGTACTGGGAAATAACATTACATACTTGAAAGTTGATTTTGTTCCACTTGTAGTTGAAGACTTGGCGCTAGCTGCACTTACAGTGAGCATTGAAGATAAATCTTCAGGAGATTTAGATTGAAAAATGTAGAAAAATATATTTAAAAAATTCATATTTATATTTTTTCATGATTTTCCAGAAAAATTTAAATATATGTTGTTTCTAGAGATTTTCTGATATATTTTGTTAAAAAACATCAGAAAATATAAAAATATTGCATCTGTATGTTTTCTCCGCTTTTCTCAGTGAGATTATATTTCCAATTAAAAATTAGCTTTGAGAGATTATCTGAGATTATATTTAGTAATATTGTCTCAAAATCAATGACATTTATAGTGCAAAAAGCTGTATTTTGAATGACACAAAAAGGATTCAACACACAACCACACTTGGACATTTTTGGATGTTCGTTTTACAAGGTCCAAAAAAAGTGACACATACGAACAAGGAAAATGTCAAAATGCTACCTTTCGGAAAATTGGCAAGTGACAAAAAAAGTGGCAAATAATAAGTGATTTGCAAAGAATCTTACCATTTTTTGAGGAATAAAGTCCGATAATATAAATAAAATTGTGCAGTTAAAGCCACACATATTTGAGAGCAATGTAATGGGATGATATTTTTTTCCGGTGGAATATGGTAGATTTCCTTCAAATTGTGAGATAAGTGAACTATTGGCCCTACACACACCAGTTTTCACCGTGACCGATGTGAAAACTGAAATGGCCACATGGCGACATCCAGCCTACTCTTTTTGTATGCTATATGTGCTTTAGTTTTCAAATTTTCAAAGTTTAACTTTCATTAATTTAAATTCAAATTCAATTTAAATAAAATCGTTCAACCGTGTTCATTTATTTACATTTGAACAAATTTCAGTTTTCACACGAAGTCACGGTGAAAATTAGTGTGTGTAGGCACATTAGTTATCTATAAGATAAGTTATTTGAATGTGGTAAATCAAGTGCTACTTTATTCATCAAGCAGCAATTTCAAACATACAAACAGCCCAGACACCAACAAAGAAATTTATGAGCCAAAGAAAAATAAGCCAAAAATGATCTTTTAAAGCCCCACAAAATCAGTCAAATTGCAAAATCTTCAAGTTTTAAGACCCCGCCATTAAACAGAAACTAAGGAAACTTTACAAGGAAATGGTCCATTTATTGTGTTTACGTTAAGCGACAGAGAAATTTAATGAAGCGTGAAATTTGAGCGATTTTGGCTTTAGTAAATGCACTTTGACTGATGTATTGAACTCAGCTGAGCGGAATTTCGAGGCGGCTTTCATAAATGTGAGACTAGTAGGCTTATTCATGCTCGTGCGTTGGAAAATAGACTCTTTTTGGCACGATGCCAATGCACTGTAACGTCGTATATTGAAATGGTAAAAAGCTTAAAAGAATTCTACCAACTGTTTTCTAGGAAAATTCACTATTTTGGGCTTAAGCTTAGGCTTAGGCTTAGGTAAAAAATTAGCCCAACTCACCATTTTAAGCTTAGGCCTACTAACCATTTTAAGCTTAGGCCTACTAACCATTTTAAGCTTAGGCCTACTAACCATTTTAAGCTTAGGCCTACTAACCATTTTAAGCTTAGGCCTACCAACCATTTTAAGCTTAGCCCTACTAACCATTTTAAGCTTAGGCCTACTAACCATTTTAAGCTTAGGCCTACTAACCATTTTAAGCTTAGCCCTACTAACCATTTTAAGCTTAGCCCTACTAACCATTTGAAGCTTAGCCCTACTAACCATTTTAAGCTTAGGGCAATGAACCATTTTAAAAATGGCTTAAATAGGTAGTGGTAAAGTCAAATGTAAAGTGAAGTGTCAAATGTAAAGTAAAATGTCAATTGTGTATCCAAATCTTTTTTTTGTATCCAAATCTTATGTTTTTGTATCCAAATCTTACTTTTCGAAATAAGATTTGGATACAAAACATAAGATTTGGATACGAAAAAATAAGATTTGGATACACAATTGACACTTTACATTTGACACTTTACTTTACATTTGACTTTGCATTTGACTTTACATTTGACACTTTTCTTTACATTTGACATTTGACTTTGCATTTGACTCTACATTTGACACTTTTCTTTACATTTCACATTTGACTTTACATTTGACACTTTACTCTTTACTTTACATTTCACATTTGACTTTGCATTTGACCTTCCATTTGACACTTTACTTTACATTTCACATTTGACTTTACATTTGACACTTTACTCTTTACTTAACATTTCACATTTGACACTTGACTTTACATTTCACATTTGACTCTACATTTGACACTTTATTCTTTACTTAACATTTCACATTTAACTTTACATTTGACACTTTACTCTTTACTTTACATTACACTTTAAGCTTAGGGCAATGAACCATTTTAAAAATGGCTTAAATAGGTAGTGGTAAAGTCAAATGTAAAGTGAAGTGTCAAATGTAAAGTAAAATGTCAATTGTGTATCCAAATCTTTTTTTTGTATCCAAATCTTATGTTTTTGTATCCAAATCTTACTTTTCGAAATAAGATTTGGATACAAAAACATAAGATTTGGATACGAAAAAATAAGATTTGGATACACAATTGACACTTTACATTTGACACTTTACTTTACATTTGACTTTGCATTTGACTTTACATTTGACACTTTTCTTTACATTTGACATTTGACTTTGCATTTGACTCTACATTTGACACTTTTCTTTACATTTCACATTTGACTTTACATTTGACACTTTACTCTTTACTTTACATTTCACATTTGACTTTGCATTTGACCTTCCATTTGACACTTTACTTTACATTTCACATTTGACTTTACATTTGACACTTTACTCTTTACTTAACATTTCACATTTGACACTTGACTTTACATTTCACATTTGACTCTACATTTGACACTTTATTCTTTACTTAACATTTCACATTTAACTTTACATTTGACACTTTACTCTTTACTTTACATTACACATTTGACTGTGTTTGACAGCTACCAGGTTGTTTTTACCCAACTGTATCAAGGTAACTACCACAGTGGTGATAAATAATATCACCACTATGGTAGTTACCTTGATACAGTTGGGCAAACACCATGTTGCCAAACCTGCGAGGTACAGAGCCAGCTAGAGCCAATTCCAGACCACAGCAAACATGTCCAAACAGAGCCAGCTGGTGCCTGCAGGCTCCGCCCACTGTGTTAGTGTAACTGCTCTAACCTCTGTCACCCACCCAGTATAAAACCAGCTCCCTAGACAGCCAGAGCTCAAGTCAGACCCGCTTGGGTCTGCACCTAGACTCAATATAGGGTTCTACCTCCTATATTGGGATTGTATTTTTGGGTAGGGGGTGTTCCCGACCAGTGGCCCCCGGTGCATAGGATGGGCCCCTATAAGTATTAAGATATGCGACCAGCCGTGGTTGTGTGTCCAATTTTTTGGTCACATGATTGCGACAGTGGTTGCGCGTTTTGTTTTTTAGATAAAACGTGCAAAATAGTCGCTTTTGGCAAAACGCCCAGCAGTAATAAACAGAAAAAGCGTACGAGCATGAAATAGCCAGACTAGTAAATAAAATCTGACGTGAATAAATACCGTATTTCTTCTATTTGGCAGCATACACCCAATAGAAGGGCACCTCCAATAGAACGGCGAAAATAAAAAAAGTTAACGAAAAAATTTCACGGCGCTCGGGGTTCGAATGGGACTTGATTTTTTAAACCAATTTTTTTTAAACCAAAGGTCACAGGATACTTTTTTAAATTAAAAAGCAAAAATTTCACGGCGATTCACTGGTATTTTAAAACTTTTTGAAATGCACGTTTAAACTTTTTTAATTAATACCTTCGAGACGTTTCTAACCCATACCTAGCGTTCCAAAAATGGGTGAGTTTCAAAAAATAAAATTCAATATAATCTCAGAAAATCTCTCAAAAATAAAAAAAATTAAATCTCTCTGAAAAAACGCTGAGAAAATATAAATCAATATAAATGCGATATTTAATTAAATTTTTTTCCCATAAATAAAATATAATTAAATCTGTCCGGAAAAATCTGGAGAAAATATAATTAAATAAAAGATTTTTTTATATTTAATTATATTTTTTAAATATAAATCCCCCAGAGATTTTTGAAAAGCTACCCAAACCTTACAAAGTTGTAAATACACAATCATTTTAAAAACAGAACAGCTGAGCAGAATATAAGGACCTTTTAACCTATGGGAGGGGGGTGTGTGCGCTACACTCATTCCCAGTAAAGAAAAAAGTGGGTTACGGTAGAAAAAAATCCGGAAACTGTCCGTTTTTGTGAAACTTATGACACTTTCCGGACTTTTTTCTACCGTAACCCACTTTTTTCTTTACTGGGAACGAGTGTAGCGCACCCCCCCCCCCCTCAAATAGGTTAAAAGGTCCTTATATTTAGCTCAGCTGAAAAAGCCAAAAATTGCCAAAAAAATCCATCTAAATGGAGCCCCACACACTAGTTGACACATGTGTGTCAACTGGTCTGTGTGAACTCAGATTTCGGCTTCACGTGGCGCAATGCCATTTGTATGTGCATTTGGAGTTCGCTCTGCGATACGAAATGAGAAATCAGAGTTGACACAAATGTGTCAACTAGTGTCCGGGCCGCCAATAATTCACAGATAGGTGTTTTGCATCGAACACTGAGGAACAGATCAGGACAAAAATGACGATGTGAAATGCAATAAAATAAAGTACACAGATGCGCAGAGACCTACTAAATCTCGTTACTTATTTATGCATGAACGGAATGCATTTTTTGTTAGCTTACGCATGAACACGTATTTTCATGTGTCCGAGTTTATTATCAACTGAGCGACCTACGTACAGCCATACAATTTTGCACCAGTATGATGCAAATACTTATTTATGTCTAAAACTATAATTTCATTTGATGGATTCCATTCGTTCCATACTTAATTTCATTTTCCCCGATCTTTCGAAGGGAAATTTTTATATTAATTAATTTGGATCAGTGCCAACTTTCCGTTGTGAATTTGACCTGGCAATTTTATGAGAAACAGAGGCCGAAAAAGCTTAAATATATATTTCACATCCAAACATCAATCCATCCGAAACTCTGATAAAATTGGGACGCCAAAAAGGAACATATTTATGCGAAAAAAGCTAAGAAACGTTAAAGTTAAACTGTCATATTGCATCTTGATGAAACACAGCTGCCCGCGAAACAAATAATTGCGAACAATTACCTACGTACTAGATGGCTGGGCAGATATTCGCCGGAAAATACGGTTAGCGACATGACTTGTGGCGGTTTTGTATTTTTTAATAAATTTGGCTGGATTTGCGATGTGATTGGGCCTGTGAAGTCACTCTTAACAAGATTATGTAAAATATCATGTCCAAGAACGTATCCAGGGGGTGGGGGCTCAGCAGAACACCCACTTTCCCAGTGTAAAAATCCATGGAAATGCAACTTTCCATATCAACTTTCATAGGTTTGTGGAAATCTTTTGGTGTGTAAGTGCACATATTTCTGGTGCACACAGATTATAACAGGTGGATTGGTCCCTGTGGCCTGTACCTTCAATCCCATGTAAAATGCACTCAATTGTGTGACTGTGACTGTATATATATGCCAATCTAAATATTTACACACATGAACAATGTTTTTTTTATGGCGCCAGCACCTACAAATGGCACCAGTGCCATGGTGCCACTCAAAAATCCTGGATACATCCCTAGTCATGTCAAATGTAAAAGGTAATGAAAAGTGTAAGATTTATGATAATTGGATAATTTGATTATATGTTTTATTGGGAATTTGATATGCTACAATGAATTTTACAGAACCAGATTTCAATATCTGACATTTTGCAGGGTCTGGGAGTGCCCACATGACATGAAGTGCCTTTCACATGCTGCTGTCACAAAATATCAGACATTTAATTTACTAATGAATGACAAAGTGGCATAAATATTCTACTGCAGATGGGTCAGGAAGTATATGCACACTCACAGAGTGAAACATGTGTGAAGTGAAGTACCGTGAAAACACGTGAAGGCATGTAGAAACTTCACAAAGCTTCCCTGTTTTTAATCTTTTAGTGCAAGTAAATATCACATCAATTTGGTGCCCGACACATCCCACGTTTCAGGCTGTGTAGATTACTAGTTGAGCATTTTAGGTAATATCAAAGAACAATACCTGAACTAGAAAATAGCAGTTCCAATGTTTTGTGGTAGGATAAATAGACATTGGTACATGAGATTAAAAAAAATTAAGGGAAAAATGTTGCAAAAAAAGCTGTCGAAATAGTTCTGTGTTTGCATAGGGTGAGAGAAGGGTTGTTAAAAAATAAGAATGATGCGTGATTGATTGATTGAACACGGGAGATCTAGTTTTTCCATAGAGTGGGCAAAACTCAAAAGTAACGAGGGTTTCACTACTTTCCTATTTATAATTATCCCTGCTCGCAATTTCCGGCCGAAAAAAAATGTTTTATTTTTTCCATGAAAGGAAGGGAACAAAAGGAATTATTATTGGTATACGCATTTGCACATCGTTTGGCGACACGCCAACTAAATTTGAATGGAAAACAGTCGGCCCAGTTGACACCCCATGTCATTGTCAACTGGTGTGTGCCAGGGGTCTCCTAGGGGGGGGCTGGGGGGGGCTGCCCCCCCCCCAAATCCGCCAGCTATCTATCTATCCCGGAGGCCGCTCAGCTATCTATCTATCCCGAGGCAAATTTTTTGGCTACTACCCCCAAAGACCCCCCCCCCCAAATCGCTCAGCTATCTATCTATCTGGAGTGGTTTTTGAGAAATTTTGCCCCAATTTTCGCATTTTTTAATAGTTTTTCACCTTCAAAATCGTGCTCTCTGGCTATATGCATGGTTATATGCCTGTATTTAGCCATTTTAAACCTACTTTGAACTGATTATTAGCGAATTTTTCCCTTTCGGCCTTCTATGCACTGAAAAAGCCTATATATTTTGCCCCCGCGAGCCCCCCCCCCATAAAATTTTTTCAGCTATCTATCCCTCCGGAGGAGCGATGTGCTATCTATCCAGCCCCCGCGAGGGCTAAAATCTTGGAGACCCCTGGTGTGTGCCTTGCAGGGGTAGGAAAGGGGGTTGGGGCAGGGACGTATCCAGGATTTTCGAGCGGGGGGGCTGTTTGTTTACGGAGCTCTGCGAACGGGGGAGGGCTCAGCCGGGCTTAGTCGCCATTTTTCACTGTTTTTCACTTGACACATTTTCAAGTGATTTTCAGATATGACAAAGTGAAGTGAAGTGAAAAAAGTGAAGTGAAAAAGTTCACTAATGTCATTGCGCAGCGTTTTTCACTTCGCTCATATCTGAAAATCACTTAAAAAAGTGTCAAGTGAAAAAAACGGGCAAATGTGCGTAACGGGCAGATGTGCGTATCAGTGCACCCCCTTTTGAACACCTGTTATGCATTTCCCGGACCACAAATTCGTAGTGCCCATTTTGAGGGGGGGGGGGTATTTCGAGGAAATACGGTATGTAATATTCGCCCCGCCCCCCATCCTTCGCTCAAAGAAATATCCCGTAGGAAATCGATTAATCACTGCGGCTTGCGATGAGATAATATGGTTATGATTAAGTCGACTATTCGAATGTGAAAAATGGATGGATTTTAAATTGGAATATTAAGACAAATAAAAAACGATCGATAGAACTGGAACTAGTGGATCAAGTTTGAGTCGACAAAATTGAGATTAACTGCTCTGAAGTGTGAATACAAATATTTACAATTTTTACCAATTCAACCAGACAGATATGCGACTGTAAAACAAACACATCTCACTTTAATACACGAATGAATTCCAAAAGAGAGAAAAACGTCTCCCAATAAAAACCACCCAAAAATGAATCAGGTGCAAATTTTGAAGTGGAATAGTGACAGGTTAAAGTGTCAAGTGCTATGTAACGTACAAAGCGGTAAGTTGAGTGACAAGTAAAACTATTAAGAATACGTAAATATGTAAATGAAAATACTCGCAACTTTTGAAACAATGAAAAAAATATTGTTTTTGACGACCGTTTTTTGTCTTCCTACCTTCGTTTACTTGTCACTTGACTTGACACTTTCTTTCACTTAGCACTTTACCATCACTAGTCCACTTAAAAAACCAGCCCAAAAAGATTATGGCCACAAATTGTTTTTAAAAAAACTCACAGGTGACTAATTGGCCTCCGTGTCCCGCTGGAGAAGAAGCGCTATTTCCCGCTTCAGAACCTCCCTCGCCCTTCCGTAGAAACTTCAACATTTGGACTGATTTTTGGCGAATTAATTGGTTTCGGCGAATTGATTAATTAATTAATCGACTGATTAATTAGTAAGTGGGAATATAATAGCGTAGTCGGTATTTTGTGTGTGTTTTTTTTCGGAGGCTTTTTTTAGATTTTCGCTCTTCTGAGGTGCTCAATGATTTGGTTTTGAATATATTTTTTGTCGTCTTCGATTAAAATTTCCGGCCGCTAGACGATTTTCCGCGGCGGTTCTCAGTTTCTGTGCGAAGCGAAATATTAAAGTGAATTCAAAAATAAATGAATAAACAAACGAAAGCTGAAATTTTTGTTCGGTTCTAATATTGCAGAAAGTGACATTTACTGACATCCCACCTTACTGTTGGGCAGATAAACTAAATACATCGTGTCTTATTTTAGGCGCATAATTTTCGTCAGGCACAAATTTGGACGGACATTGGGATCAGGGGTCTAGTAAACGGAGGAGGTGGGAGTTGGGAGAAATTTCACCACAATTTTCATACATTTTTACACACTCCCACATTCAAAAGCACTAGTTCACATGCATTATTGACTATTTTCAGCTTATTTTTTACAATAAACAAAAATGGTGGTTCGGTGTTACACAAGTAGTTAATGTTCCTATATACCTATTTTTCATCTATCTTTTTAGATATTTTTCACCTATTACGAGTGATTTTCTCCTTCTTCATCCTTCTACACACTTAAAAAGACTATATATTAAACCCCAATGAAGCCCCAGGAAAAATTTTCAGCTGGTATCTCTGGGGAGGAGCAATTTAATATCAATATGAACCCCTACATTACATGAATCCAAATCTACAAGACTCTTTATTGGTAGAAATATATTTACTTGGAATATGGGATGGAATGATCAATTTAAGTGATCTGTTTTCCCAAATAATTTTGTTTAACTTCTTTTAAAATTAAACTTGCACATTGAAAAAATTCTAAAGCACCAGTTAATAAGAACTAAATGCATGACTGTGCTTTTGAAATGTGATTTCAACCTTAAGTGTTTCAATAAATAGGTATTTAAAAACAAAAAAGCACATGTCAACACTAATCAAGTATCAAGTATTCAGGCAGAGATTCTCTGAATTTTTGATGCAAATAAAAAACGCCACCACCAATGAACCACCCTGTATGCAACAAACAAGCAAACAGAGCAAAATAGGCTAAAAAGCTAGATCTGGATACCACAAATGAATCAGACAAGCGGCAATTGCAAATGGACTTTATTACCGCTGCAGGGGAAAAATAGGCAGATAATTAAATATATACTGGCTGGACCGCATACTTTCAAAGAACGCTGTACTTGGCCGACCGCACGCTATGCACTTTTTTGAAGAAAACACTCCGTTATGACGCCATCATTAATAGAATAAAGTGTTTTAAAAACGACAAATGAATTAAGGCATTGTTGGTGGTACTCGAGTTGACCTTTTTCCGTTAAATATTTTACTTTTTCTGTAAGACAAGATAAGTATGTGCGGATTAGGGTGTCAACACAAACTTTTTGGCGGAAAACGGAAACGGAAACGGAAAAAATTTGCACTTGCCGGAAAACGGAAACGGAAAAAAATTTCCACCTGCCGGAAAACGGAAAACGAAAAAATGAAAGCCCGGAAAACGGAAAAATTTGCCTTATTATGCCGGAAACGGAAAAAATTTGCTGAAATTTTGCCGGAAACGGAAAAAAATTGCAGAAATATATCCAGAAATCAAAAAATTTGCAGAAATCTTGCTAGAAATAGAAACAATTCACATAATTGAGAACCTGCATGCATGTTTACCAGTTTGGCTGAAACAGAAAACAGACAATTGAGCCAGAAAATGAAAAAAAGTTGGAAAAACAGACAATTGAGCCGGAAAACGGAAAAAAGGTGGAAAAACTGAAATTTTAGCCGGAAAACGGAAAATGAGCCGGAAAAACGGAAACGGAAAAAAATTTAGCAGCCGGAAAACGGAAACGGAAAACTATTTGCCTGCGGAAAGCGGAAACGGAAAACGGAAAGTTGACACCCTAGTGCGGATGCATACTGTGCTGTCCGCGAAGTAAATTTACCATAATTTAATGAATAAGTCATGATATAGGTAGATATTGTTCAGATTCACTAATAGTAGTGAAAGCATGTAATGTTTTGAGGGGAAAAGAATAAAAAAAATTTAAATTTTAAAAATATTTTATGCTTATATATTTTAAGCTAATAAGCTAAGTAAATCCTTAGTTACAGTGTGAATGGATGTTCAAATATTTCGAGAATTTTATTAAGCTTTAGCCAGTGTCGGATGTATAATCCACGCGGTAATTTCTCGGTAAAGTTACCATATCTTATTTGGATAACATTTTTATAATAATAAAAATTACCATTTGCATCGCTGAATTTTTACATGCAATTAGTTGACTAATTTAAAAGTAAAAATAGAATGGTCAGCTGATGTTTTCCGCATTCACTATCACTTGTCCAAGTGAAAAATGAATATATTCATGAATGTTTTAGAAAATCTTCACTAAAGCAGATGAGATACCGATAGCAGTGAAAGCAACACAAAAATCGTTACCGTATTTTGATGAATAGAAACACGTGGAAAGTACCAAAATCCACCCATTGTGAGAACCATGTAATGTGATGAAAAGTAAAAAATTTATAAGTTATTTATTCAGATAGGATATGGTAGATTATGGGTATTCCAGATTTTTACCCTCCGGGGGTTGGACAGATCGGACAGGACAGACGGACAGGGGGTTGAAAATATCTCCTCCGGAGGGATGGATAGCGGTTCTGTTTTGGGGTGTTGGGGGGTCGCGGGAGTTCAAAAAATAGAATTTTTCAAAGTGCAAAACGCAGAAAAGGCTAAAAAGGGCTAAATTGCTTTAAAAAATAGGCAATGAAATACGCGAACTAGTGACTGTGAGGGTAAAATTGTTCATTTATCGCATAGCTGGGCGATTTGGGGAGTAACCCCCCCCCCCCCCCCCCGATGGGAAACCCCATTCTGTGTTAGGCAAATAGATTTTATTGTCCTTTACTTCATTGTACAGCCAGACCTGAACCTTAACACATTGCGATTAGGGTTCAAACGGGATTGACCTTTCGGGTTCGGGATCAGGATCGGGATTGGTTTTTTGAGATTTCGGGATCGGGATCGGGATTGGCCGGGATTGGGGTCACGGGATCGGGATTGGCATTTTTTCGGGATCGGGATTGGGGTCTTGGGATAGAGTATTTGGCCAATGTTCTGGCATTCAGTTGTTCATCATGGTCTCAAAACACTGTTCGATGCCAGACAGGTGGCATAAAATGAACGCTGGGGGTTTGCGTTCACATTTTAGCATGCAAAAACGTCATTTTCTCACTTATGATAATTTCCACTAATTTTTCCGGGATCGGGATCCCGGACTATGGAGTTTCTCGGGATTGGGATTTGAAAATTTCTGGGATCGGGACTGCTAAATCCCGGAATTTCACGGGATCCGGGATCGGGATCGGGATCCCGTTTGAACCCTAATTGCGATCTACATCAAAAAGCAAGACTTCAAATGAGAATTCACGCTTCAAAGAACCTATGTCGAATTAATATCAAAATCCTAAAAATAAATATAGTACTGGTTCATATTTATAAAGCAAAAATGGAAAAGAAGTAATTAGTTTATAAATAAATAATTCTAGAATCGAAAGTTAATGGAAAATAAACCACGGGTTAAATTGAAATACCGTATTTCCTCGAAATACCCCCTTCCCTCAAAATGGGCACTATGAATTTGTGGTCCGGGAAATGCATAACAGACGTTCAAAACACTTACTGTGTTACGTTAGAACATCGTTTATACCATCCACATCCTTATATAAGGCTGTAAAAACTTATAAATGGTGGTTATTGTTGCATTTTTCACGTTTTTCCCTCAAAACTTTCACTCTGAAAAAATAAACCCCCTGGGGGTATTTCGAGGAAATACGGTACTTTGCATTTATTGACAGGCGCTATGCTGCCTCATAAAATTTATTTATAAGAAGTGACATTCAGTGTTATAAATATCTATTCTATGCAAAAATGCACTTTTTTATAGGTTATGAGTAGTGATGTAAAGGCACCGGGGCACCGGTGCCCCGGTGCTGGGCACCGAAGGACACCAGCACCGGTGCTGGTGCGGTGCCATTGCAATCTTCAGGGGTCCCATGCCGGTGCCGGTGCCATTTTTTTCAGAATAGCACCGGTGCCGGTGCGGTGCGGTGCCATTTTTTTGCCGGTGCCAAAGGTGCTAGCACCAGGGCCAAAGTAAAAGGTACTGGGAAAGGTACCAGCCAAGGCTTCATGTACTGTGCAATTTTGTCCATAGTATGTGCTTATTCATATTTCAAAAAACAGCGATATATTTACCCAACCTTTTTGCCTATTTTGTAAACCTCCCATCCAGGGTTGGTTTTAGTAAAATTCTTTTTACTAAAATTGTATAAAAATTGTATGAAAATTGTATTTTATTTTTATTTTATTCTTCAATTCTCCATTTTATTTTTATTTTATTCTTCAATTTTCCATTTTATTTTTTATTTATTTTATTTTTTATTCTAGTTTGTGACCAGAATTGGTTTTTGTAAAATTCTTTTTACTAAAATTGTAGTAAAATTGTATAAAAATTGTATTTTATTTTTATTTTATTCTTCAATTTTATATTTTATTTTTATTTTATTTTTCAATTTTCCATTTTATTTTTATTTTATTTTTATTTTATTTTTATTTTTTTCTGAGATTTTGCCAACCCTGCTCCCATCAAATAAATATACCTACTGTGAAATCCATTATACCCGATACGTGATCTGATGAGCGAATCTAAAATTTTGTTGAATTTTGAATTATTTTTATATATTATATTTATCTTACTTGTTTGTTCAAACTTTGTTGTCAGTTTACGACAGCGATCGTTCCATTCTCTGTACAGCAACGACTCCGATCAGTAGACAAAAGTGGCAATGGACTAAATTAAAAATCTATTATTAATACCGTATTTCCTCGAAATACCCCCCAGGGGGTGATTGTTTCATAGTGGTCCCGAGAGGGGGGGGTCAAACGAGGGGGGGGTATTTCGAGGGGGGGGGTTATTATTTCACAAGAAAATTTTTGAAAACCAAGTACGAATTTGTCGTCTGAAACGTACGCAGACGTCGAAAAATGCAACAAAAACCGCCATTTATAAGGTTCTGTAGACTAATATTAGTATGTAGATGGTATGTACACTGTTCTAACGTGATTCCGACATTGTTGTAACGTGTGTTCTGCACTACGCAGAACACAAACTGCCATATTTGTGATGTACGTTCTCTTTACACTCAATTTGGGGGGGGGGGTATTTCGAGGGGGGGGGTGATTGTTTCATAGGGGTCTCGAGAAGGGGGGGGGGTCAAACGAGGGGGGGGGGGGTATTTCGAGTGGGGGGTATTTCGAGGAAATACGGTATTGAATTAAATATTTTATCTTTCATTTGTAATCATTGTAATTGCTTCATAAAAGTGATTGCCACATCATTCTGATCATTTTAAGTGCTCAACCATCAAAATCGGTTGAAAATTCATGGAAATATGCACTTCCAAAGGTGAGACCACTGAGAAACTGCCCGATATTTACTTCAGAAATTCCAGCCCGGTGCGGTGCCTTTCGGTGCTAGCACCGGCAACCCGCCGGTGCCCTTCGGTGCCGGTGCCATTTTTTCCAAAAGGCACCGGTGCCGGTGCGGTGCGGTGCCATTTTCTGGCCGGTGCCCCAGGGTGCCAGGTGCCCTTTGCATGCGTTGGCAAAGGTGCCGGTGCGGTGCCATTTTTCCCGGTGCCTTTAACATCACTAGTTATGAGCTTGTTTCACGTCTGGTTTAAGGCATTTGTAGTCGACTTTTTAAGCGTGAAGGCAGGAATATATAAACTATTTACATATTCCACATTTTTTAAAGAGTTTCATCGATCACACTCGAGTATTTAATCTGAATATATCAAACGGGTTCAAAAAGCATGAAATACACGTAAAGTTCGAACCGTACAGTACTGTGTATTGCATTTTTGTTGTTTCATAGGGTTCTGATTAACAATGTATAGTCTAGCGACTGTGACGAGTACCAAATGAAATCTACCATATTCGATCTGATTAAAAATGCAGCAAAACTTTTCCCTGACAAATTAGGTACATCGCTTTCACTATCGGCAGATTCCGGCAAAAAAAATTTCACGTGACTTTATTCGTGAAAATACCGTAAAATCATTATTTATGTAAAACCTACCATAATTTAATGAATAAAGTCTTGTGATAAATTTCGTAATAAATTATTCCATAGTAAAAACGAAATATTGCGATGAAAAAACGGTATAATTTTTGGTTCATTATTCAGATGGGTTATGGTAGGTTTTTATACTAAGTGTGATGTCCGCCGCGTATACCAGTTTATCGATGCAAAATGAACCTACAAAACACCAGACGTAAAAAGGGCAAAAATGCGCAAAAGAATACACACTTCAAAAAAAGATAAACTAGTCTCTGAAAATAAATAAAAATCCTGATAAGACGAGTTGCGGTTATTTTCCTTGAAAACTGTAATACTTTGCGTCCCAGAGTGGTTTTGGGTTGATAAAAAAATATTTGAAAACGTGCATGGGAAGCGGACAATAAGCCGCCCACATTCACATATTTAGAAATGAATGAACTTTGCAAATATGCAATGGGGGGGGGCGGGGTCAGGGGCCAATTTCAAAAATGGTAAATATATTTTTGGCAGTAAACGATACTTCTCTAAACTATTCTGCGGAATGAAAACAAACCCAAGGGTCCCGGGGAGCCAGTCCCAATGGGAGGCAGCCCCCCTGCACGAAATCGACCAGCTATATATATGTTCTGGAGGCCCGCTCATCTATCCATCTATCCTGATGTAAAATACATACACCCATGTTTACATGAGTTCGGACACTTAGAAAAGTTTTATGAAAAACTTTATTCTGCCAGAACTATATAACTCAGAAGATTTTGGCCAGTACCAAAATAAAGCCCAAACATTTGTCTACAAAAGCCATGGGACACCCCCCAGTATAATGCCATGTGGGGCTGCATAAGTGGTCTACACATTTTTTTTTTACAAAATTTTGTTGCTAACTTGGGTTCGGACACTTACTTTATGCAGCAATGAAGCTCTCTTTCAAGGCCAGATTTTGACTTGGAAGACAGATATAAGCTCTGGCTAGTTGTCCGAGTCCAATTCCTTTAAAAAATCAGATGAGGGTAGACTTTTATTACCTCATGCTTCTTGATACTTGTTGGGTGTGTTGACAATCATTTTCCTCAGTTCCCCACAAATGTGCATCACTCAAGCACAGTTGGCATGCGATTTTAAGCATTCAGCAGTGGGTAGGGCACTGGGAACCACCAGGACAGTTAGAGGAGGTTGTGGGGAATTTTTTATTCTCACCCCCATTCCAGGAAAAATCCCAAACTCTAGACGCTTAAGGACAAAAATGCAAAATTCAAAAAATGCAAAATTTTATAGTAAAAAGGTAAGATAAACATAATAATTTTTTTGAACTTAAATGCCTCCAGTTTGGGGAGGTTCCCTTGTATGGGGGTGTGTATAAAAGATTCGCCACAACCCCCTCTAACTGTCCTGCTTGTTTTCAGTACCCTATACAATGCTGAATGCCCAAAATCGTGTTCGAATTGTGCTTGAGTGATGCACATTTGGGGGAAACTGAGGAAAATGATTGTCAACCCACCCATCAAGAAGCGTGAGGTAAAAAAGTATATCCTAATCTGATTTTTAAAAGGAATTGGACTCTGGCAACTAGCCAGAGCTGATTTCTGTCTTCCAAGTCAAAATCCGGCCTTAAAAGACAGATTTCTTGCTGCATAAATGAAGTGTCCGAACCAAAGTTGGCAACAAAATTTTGTATATAAAAATGTGTGGGCCGCTTATGTGGCCCACATGGCGTTATACTGGGGGTGTGGCTTTTCTAGACAAATGTTTGGGCTTTATTTGGGTACTGGCCAAAATCTTCTGAGTTATATAGTTCCGGCGGAATAAAGTTTTTTATAAAAATGTTGTAAGTGTCCGAACTCATATGAACATGGGTGTATTTGACTACTATCCCCTGAATACCCCCCACCCCCGTTCACTCAGCGGTCTATTTATGTGAAGCAAATTTTGACCTATTTTCCCCACACTTTCGCTCCATTTTGCCAATTTTCACCTTCAAAAAAACTATTTTACCCTATATACGGTTTTTCCCGATTTTAGCTTTTTCTAACCAATTTTGTAGGATTTTTTCTGGGATTCTTGATTCTATTCCTCGAAAAAGCTTACCTAGATTTATATTGAGCCAGCCCCCGCGAGCCTCCCAATTTCCAAACCCGCCACCCCAATAAAACAACAAAAATTATAGCTCTAGAACCCCCCCCCCCCACCCCGAATGAAAAAGTTTAAAATCAGAGCATTTGTCATCCTTAGCGAATGTAAAAGCGAAAGTAAAATGCGAACGACAACCATATTTGTGGTTTAAAAAAAAACAATTGAAAAAAATGTTTTTCTTTAACAACCGGAGTCACTGAAAACAAAAACTTCCTTCAACATAAATATTTATTTTCACAAATTCTAAACATCTGGATGGAGATTTATAGATGACAGATTTTCAAGTTCAGGTCGTAAAACATCTCTATGTTTTGAGTGGTTTTATATATACCTTATAAGGTTATAGAAAGGTTCTCTAGAATCACTTTTTGTCAACGTTAAAGCTTTTATACTGGCATTTTGCATGGCATAAATCGAAATACGTACACAAACTTACGAGTCAAAATAATTCATACTAGTAATTCATTTATTCAACTGAGAGCACACTTTACATTGAAACTCTACCATATACCCTCTGAAAAACCGTATTTATATTAGTCGCATCATATTACATCCTTCGGGGGGGGGGGGGTTGGGAATGTTACCAAATTTTTTCAGCTATCCCTCCGGATTTGCTATCAATCCAACCCCCCGGATGATCAAAATCAGGGATACCCCTGCATTGCTCACACCGTGTGCGAATGAAGTGCGGAATTTACCGCGTGATTTAATTCATCAAAATACGGTAACATTCTCTGCAAAGCGACCGTTCGATCAATATACCGTATTTCCTCGAAATACCCCCAGGGGGTTATTTTTTCAGAGTGAAAATTTTGAGAGAAAAACTTGAAAAATGCAACAATAACCACCATTTATAAGTTTTTACAGCCTTATATAAGGATGTAGATGGTATAAACGATGTTCAAAAATACCACAGTAAGTGTTTTGAACGTCTGTTATGCATTTCCCGGACCACAAATTCAAAGTGCCCATTTTGAGGGGGGGGTATTTCGAGGGGGGGGGGGGTTATTTCGAGGAAATACGGTAAGTACGTATTTACATACAGATAAGCAGTGTGCTTTCCACCGAGTAAACATTCCATTCCTGAAAATTCCGGTCGCATTGACCCATTATGGAAATGGAATTTCACTGCTCAAAGTGTAATGTTTCAAGCTAAAACTGGCAAAAAGCGATTTTTCGCGATACCATGACCTATTTTTAGAATTCACTTTTGTACTTGGACTGAATAAAATGGTCTAAAAATAAATGGAGTGTTACCGTATTTCGATGAATAAAACCATGAGAAAAATGTGCATCAAACTGAGCTATGGTGAGAGCAATATCAAGAGAGAATTTAGAAAACAAAATTAGTCAGATGTTCTATGGTAAATTACATTGTAAAGGGTGCAGTCACTGGGTTGGGATATATATTCATTTTAAAATAAGGACATTATCTGTTCAAATTTATTTACAGATAAATTTGAATTTTCAATACACATAGTTGTTATTGATTTTTGATGTGTTTCTTTACGGGTAAATTACTTTTTTTGGTAAATTTTTAAGGGGGTAAAACATGTAGGCAGAATAACTATACATGCAAGCACCATATATTATTCTGCCACAAAAACACACTGTAAAAGGTATTTATACAAAAATTGTACTTGAATGACATTTATGAAATTTTTTTTCTGTTTTATACAATGCTATACTTCAATTTCCGACCACTTGTATACCCTTATCTTCAGATTTTTTCAGCGTAATGTGGTCCCATTACAAATGGATGGATGCACCCAGTTCAAATGTGCATTCATTTTGATGGAAGTTGATTTTCGGAAATTACACTATTTACTAAGGCGAACTCACAAGAAAAAAAATGTGCAAAATACAGCGAGGGATATAAGAAACTTGAAAGTTTAAACTCAAAATGTCGCTTGAATGAACTCGAGTGACTTATTACAATAGAAAGCTACAGAAATAGACGGTTCAATTAAATGCGCAAATTTTACCTAACTAGCGCGGTGTGAAATCAGTTGGCACCGATCCAAAGAAAAAGAAATGTAACTTAAATAGTTTTACTTCGCTTAAAAATATCGGAAAAATAAAGTTAATCATGAAACAAACGGTATCGGTTCAAGGAAATTCGAATTTTAGACATTTTTAAGTATTCAAATAAAATCGGTCAAAAATCATATAGAAACAGCGAATAAGTCACCCGAATGTATAACTATTTACCTAGTTTTAATCTACCCACGCACACGCACACAACCTAAACCTCAAAACCGTAAAAATAATCACATAAATAAGCCCGTAATCACAAGCGACAGCGCAACTAAAACTTAATCACCCAACCCAGGGGTCTCCAATGGGGGGGGGGCTGGGGGAAGGTAGCCCTCCCCCAAATCGCCCAGCTATTTGTCTATCTATCTATCTATCTATCTATCTACCCCATTATCCCATGCAGGTGTCTTCTAAGTTTTGACCCTACGGGGGTTAAATAGATAGCAAATCGCTCCTCTGGAGGGATAGATAGCTGAAAAAATTTGGGTGGGGGTTAGGGGGGGGGGGGGGGGTCGCGGGGGTTCAATTTATAGGCATTGGAGGAAGAAAAGGGCGAAAAATCGCTAAAATTAGGTTAAAAAAAATAGCTTAAAATGGGTATATAAAAACATATAGTACGAAAAATAGCTGAAAATAGGCAGTTAAACACATGAAGTCATGAACTAGTGATATTGGGGGTGAAAATCCATAAAAGGTATGAAAAATAGCGATTTTGACCGGCAATTGGGGTATAGTTTCTTAAAAATTGTTCCAGATAGGTAGATAGCTGGCCGATTTGGTGGGGGGAGGGGTTTAGGGGATAGTAGCCAAAAATTTTGCCTCCGGGATAGATAGATAGCTGGGCGGTTTGGGGGGTAACCCCCTCTCCCAACCCCCCCTTTCCTACCCCTGATCCCATGGTTCTGGCAAATATCGATCTACACTAGGGTTGGGACGATATGACTTTTCGATATCGATATTCGATATTCGATATTTTTTTCTGAAACTCGATATTCGATATCGATACGATATGGACCCTCGATATCGATATTCGATATTCGATATTAAAAAATGCTCGATATTCGATATCGATATTTCGATATTTTCGATATTTCGATATCTTGCTTTTGGTATAGCAGAGCATATCTCATTTGGCATATTGCATTTCCATTTGATCACAAACCCAACTGATCATCTCTACTGAAAAGTAGATGATACAAATTTAAATGGCACACAATAATCAAAATGAGAAAATGATTTAAAAATGTGACAGATGTGGTAAGGAAAAGGTGCCAGCCCCATTTATAGGTGCCATGCCATGGTGCCATTGATGTGAATGGTTGATGTGAAGTGTTTCCATGGTGTAAGTAGTTAATCAACATACATATACTCTTATGTGGACATCTGAGAGAGCATTTGCACAAGATTTGATGCTGCCGCAAGTGCTGAAACAAAAATACCTGTCATGTGGGAACAAAGTGCGCGCTTGCGCGCAAAATTTGTTAAAATTGCTTATGAAATCGCCTTCTAATAGTGCCATTCCTGGCTTATTTGAAGTCAGCCCCAGGGAGTATAGAATATCGAAAATATCGAAAAAATGGTCGATATTCGATATCGATATTCGATATTTTTTCAAAATTTTCGATATCGATATTCGATATTCGATATGAAAAAATAGTCGATATCCGATATTCGATATTCGATACGATATATCGTCCCAACCCTAATCTACACGGCACGATTTTCACCAATTTTCACTCAAAACGCCAACTTTCTCAGACATTTTGCCGCTTTTCACCTTCAAAATAACAATTTTTGGCTAAAATTATGTAGGCAAGTATTTTAGCTAGGTACTTTAACTTAACCCAACCCAAGTACCCCCTACCCAACCAAAGTACACGCGGCGAGGTATATGTACATTCCACGTGGCAGCTATCAATATCCTTCAGGCACTGATAACTCAAATTCACCTAGGCAAGCGCGACTGCAGCGGCGGCAGCAAAGGGACGCGGCGGCAGCGCGCCGCTCCACTTTCACACAGCGGCGCGGCCGCGCGGCGCATCGATCGGTGCGCACCCACCCCCCCCCCCCCCCCCAACTGACTGCTAGCGTTGGGAAGGGGACCCGGATTGAAACCCGGAACCCGGAATGAGGGGGTGGGTACAGGTGATTTTGTGGCCATTAGGCTACACTAGTTCTCAGTGTTACAGCAGTGTCAGCGTTAAGTATTGTAACACGTGTAGGTAAGTCAAGCGATAAGTGAGCTTTAAAATTTCTCAAATTTAAATGAAATGAAACTTCAAAAATTCAATTATAAGACCATAGATATCTTTACATGCTCGTTATAACTTCAGCCACCACAAGTCACTTTCTTTCTCGCTTGTCAACTTGCAAAATTATACTTAAGCGTATCCAAATCTGACGTCAAATAGAAAAAAAAATCCACGGCACGGCCACGGTTTGAAACCCGGTCCAGATTACATTTGCATCGCTACCAGCGGCAGCAAGGAACCAGGGGCGGGCGGCAACAAGCTCACGCTGGACTTTCAAAGCTATAGCCACACGTATATCTGTACAGGCGCACCCGCCCCAGGGGGGGGGGGAGGAAATGACAAGGCATATGCGCAGCCGCGCTGTACTTGGTTAATGGTGGGATGAAAAGTGTGCTTGGTTTGTGCTGCAATTATTCGGCCTTCATTTGGCTGTTTTGTGCAGAATGACAAAAATGCGAAATGTGGCAATTTTTTGTCATAACTGGTTAATACCGCAACCTTGTTTCAACAAAAATGCTGAATACTGCAATTTTTCATGCAAAATTTTCAGTCATTTAAGTTAAAGTGATACTAAAACCCGTACCTAATCATAGAAGACATGTTTTCCATCAAAATAGTGACAACAAATACTTCCTTCTCAGTGGATCATCGCTGGAATAAGTGGTTTTGTGCCCAGTGGAAAATGCTTGGGCAATTTTCACCATATATCCATATATCCAGTCCTATCTTCTTATTTAGCTAAAGTTTTCAAAAAATGGCAAAACAATTGGGGTATTTACCAAATTGATAATTAGAACAAATAAATAAATGTCAGCACGTTGTTCAATCAATGTATTTTCATTTATTTACATTCATAAAGGCATGCACATATATATTAGTTCAAAAGAATTTACCATCAATCTAACCAATGTAAAAATAGACATAGCCTGCCATGCATACCATGAAAAATTGCACTGTTTTGCTGAAAAAATTTGTGTTCAGTAGCCAATAACTGAAATTCCATTGACAAGCCTGGAAGTCAACTGTGGTTTGTTCAACATGCCGTGTCACATACTGGTCTGGTCTGAGCAGAGTTTAGATGGTATATCACCCCCATTTGAGCAAATGACATAAATGACATATCAGATGGTAGATCACTGAATATTGATTATCAACCACTGTTACATAGCAGGTTTACATCAGAATTCAGAAGGTCATACACAATTTATGCATGAACCCCATTGATAAATTTGTTTGGGAAAAACAGTTCAAGTTTGATAATAGATTACTATCATCTCAAACAACTAACTTGATAAAAAGACTGATGAAGGAATAAATTGTTTGTTTAAAAAACATTTCTCTGCACATGTAATCATTTATGTTTAGAATGTTCCAAAAGGTAGCATTCAGCATAAGTGTCACTAAAACCCTCTGCCTATGGAGGTGCATTCCAGCTTGTCAAAATAAAAAACTCAAACCAGAATAAAAAAATATTTTTAAAAAAACTCAACAATGGTGTTTAAAAAAATGTTGTAAATTCTACCTTCCACATCAATGTCAAATGAAACCACCAAAAAATTAACATATGCTGATGGATGGGTTCTAATGAGCCCCACACCCACATAAAGCCCACACCCCCCTGTTTACTTCTGGAACAGACTGCCTAAATACTTAAATACAAACTTAAATGAAGGCAGCACAGCAGGACACTAACACATAAATATGTATGTAGGCAGTGCAGCACAAGCTTATTAGCACTGTCAGGGACATGCCGCATGGAAATGCATCTAAAATCTCTTTCATTTTAAATATGTACATACACTTGTAAATGCAGGAGGAAGTTTACAACAGGGAAGTTGCACTAGTTAATGAATAAAATAAGCTGAGTTTATTATTACGGCTCACATCCTAATCAGTAAATCAGCTGGTCAACAAGACTCCTTGCAGCGGTCTCCAATCTTGGAGTGGGTACCCTAGGGCTCGAAACTCGATTTTTCAAACTCGAGTTCGAGTCGCAACCCCAAAATTTTTCCGGTCGAGTCGGCGAGTCGAGTCGGGCGAGTCAGTGAAAATTTGAGTCGAGTCAGGCAAAAATCTCGAGTCTCGAGTCGAGTCGGATGCAATACTTTTTTGCATGATTCTTGCAGAAATTTCAGATACTGGTTTCTCGACCGATTTTCTCACACACACTACATGAAGTCTAAATTATTTTTTCAGAGTGGAAATTTTGAGGGGGGTAGTTTGAGGGGGGGTTTCTTATTTCGCCAGAAATTTTCGTAAAGATTGTAGTAAAGAATGGGCCTTTACATACCAAAAACTGGTAAAAAACATGACTAAATAGGCTATATAAGGACATATCATAGAATAGACGTACATTACTACACAAATCAGGCGTGTAGCTGTCGTGCAAATTGGCCTCTATTAATACACCATGTATATTGCATACATGATGTACCTGATGATGATATTCCAGATGGCATATTTCGAGGGGGGGGGGGTATTTTTTCCTCAGCTCAAAAACACATGGGGGTATTTCGAGGGGGGTTCATTCAAGGGGGTATTTCAAGGAAATACGGTATCATGCACATGGTGTGGAATTGCGCACTTGCGCGCAAAATTTTTGAAAAATATGTTAAAAAATTCATATCAAAACTGAAATTTTTGGACATTTTTCAATGGGAACCCCGACTCGAATTTTGCCAAAATTTCGAGTCGAGTCGGGCAAAAACCTCGAGTCTCGAGTCAGGGGCATATTTTTCCGGTCAAGTCAGGCGAGTCGAGTCGGTACCCAATTTTACCCTCGAGTCACGAGTCGAGTTGAGTCGAGTTCGAGCCCTAGGGTACCCCCTCCAAGAAAAAAATCACCCACCAATCTATCTATATGTATATCTCAGTGGCTGCTCAGCTATTTATCCCAAGGAAAATTTCTTTGGCTACTATCCCCTAAATACACCCCCCCCAAATCGGCCAGCTATCTAGTTTTTGACAGTGATTTTTAGAGTAATTTTGCCCCAATTTTGGGTTTTCACAAATTTTTCATGAGTTTTCATGACATTTTGGCAATTTTCACTGCAAAATCAATAGTTAATGTGCCTTATTGCCTATCACCAGCCAAGTCTTCTCTGTATATGTGGTTGTATTACCTTATAGCTATATTTCCCATTTTTAGTCATTTTCTCCCTTTTCTGCCTTGTACATCTGGAAAACGCCTATATATTGAACCCCTGTGAATTTTTTGGGGGAATTTTTCAGCTATCTCACCCCTGGAAGGGTCAAAATCCTGGAAAACAAGTAAACCAGTCCTTATCAATAACACAGATGTGTAGCAAAAGAATGTTTTAGCTGAGGATTGAAAATTCACTCAAAAATGCATTTACCCTCATTTTGAGATTTTCTTCATAAATTTTTACGTATTAGTTGCTTGTCTTTTTGTTCCTTATTATACATTTTGTGAACCCTAATGCAATTCCAAAACCCAATATACAAACCAGTGTCAAATTCACAAAACCAAGCATATATTTAGAACATTTATAAAAGCATGCGTCCAGCACCATCGACTCATTCTCTACATGTGAAATGCGTAAAAAAGTGCATAGCATCTGTACACATATTTATACCGGTCAGACTGAACAGTATACCTCTGACCATATTTTGATGAATAAAGTCACGTGAAAGAGTGTGCCACAAACAAACCCATGCTGAGATGAGAGCAAAGTTTTCTGATGGGCAAAAAATTTCTTTCAAGTTTTTTCAAATTTCATATGGTAAATTCCACTGCAAAGTGTGTATTGTAAATACCATTCCAATGTAGATATCCTAGTTGATATTTAGGGCCTCCCAGAATTAGTGCCCATTCCCTGCTGTAGCTCACTTGGTTCTATCTAATGGTTTTATGCTCTAACTATGGGGTGGTTTGGGGTCTCAGGGGTAGGGTTGAAAAAAAAACGTTTTTTTAACTCGATGTTTTTTTTATTTAAAAAACAATATTTAAAAAAAACGTTGTTTTTTTAAAGCTCCCAGATATGACCTTGTGTCAACATAAAATAGGTACATCAGACAGTGGCAATACTCTGTGATGTTATATATGACCATATAATGTCTGTGGAGCCATGGGATAGCATGATAAGTGGTGATTTGTGTCAAAAATATCCATTTTTCATTGACATATTGTTGGTATATCACCTTATAGTTGAATGTTCATGACTTCAGGTCAAGTTTGGCATGGAATAGTGATCAAATGAGGTTATAAAATGAGGTTGTTACTAGGGTTCAAACGGGATCCCGATCCCGGATCCCGTGAAATTCCGGGATTTAGCAGTCCCGATCCCGATCCCGAAACTTTTCAAATCCCGATCCCGAGATACTCCAAAGTCCGGGATCGTGATCCTGGAAAAATTAGTGGAAATTATCAAAAGTGAAAAAACTACATTTTTGCATGCAAAAATGTGAACGCAAACCCCCAGCGTTCATTTTATGCCATGTTTCTGGCATTCAACAGTGTTTTTAGACCTTTATGAACAACTGTGGATGCCAAAACATTGGCCAAAATCTCTATCCCAAGACCCCAATCCCATTCCCAAAAAAATGCCAATCCCGATCCTGTGACCCCAATCCCGGCCAATCCCGATCCCGAAATCTCAAAAAAAAAATCCCGATCCCGAAAAGTCAATCCTGTTTGAACCCTAGTTGTTACCATGGGAGAGAAGTTACACACTGTGGAGGTACATGGAAACACATTACCTCAATATTATATACTACAGCAACATATGACGGCTTATTAACCCATGGTAGCACATAGAAATGGATACTTTCAGGGGTCTCCTAGGGGGGAGGCTGGGGAGGGGGGGCTGCCACACCCCAAATCCGCCAGCTATCTATCTATCGCGGAGGCCGCTCAGCTATCTATCTATCCCAAGGCAAAATTTTTGGCTACTACCCCCATCTGGTGTGGTTTTTGAGAAATTATGCCCCAATTTTCTCTAAAAATCACTAATTTTCACACCTTTTTATAGTTTTTCAACTTCAAAATCGTGCTCTCCGGCTAAATGCATGGTTATATGCCTGTTTTTAGCCATTTTGAACCTACTTTTGGTCACTTTTAACCGATTATTAGCAATTTTTTCCTCTTTCAGCCTTCTATGGACTGAAAAATGCTATATATTTTGCCCCCGCGAGCCCCCCCCCAGACAAATTTTTCAGCTATCTATCCCTCCGGAGGAGCGATTTGCTATCAATCCAGCCCCCGCGAGGGCCAAAATCTTGGAGACCCCTGGATACTTTAATACTAAAAATGCCACAAAACCAATGAAAACAACCACCAATGTCAATTTGTGTGTGAAATTGCGCGAAATGGGAGAGGGTGGGGGGGGGGGGGGGGTTAACACCCAAATCTATCTAAAGATTGGGCTAATAGATGGCTAGTTTTTGCGTCGGGATAGAAATTTATAGAAAGCTGACTGGCCTCGGGATGGATAGAATAAATACCTAGATAGCTGGCCAATTAAGGGGGTAGCCTGTGTGCGTCACTTATGGAACGCCCCACGTAAACGCAGACACGTGTATACTTTAGGTAGTAAATACATATAAAAGTAGTGCACTGCAGTAGTGCAGCAATCAAGTCGAAACTGGAGTTATCAAAAGTAAACTGGGGCGGGCTGCATGTCCATGACAGATCGAAAACATACAACAGACACGGCGTACAAATGGACACTTTATATAGTCCTTGAACCAACTGAACACTAGGGTTCAAACGATATGACTTTTCGATATCGATATTCGATATTCGATATTTTTTCAAAATTTTCGATATCGATATTCGATATTTTTTTCTGAAACTCGATATTCGATATCGATACGATATGGAACCTCGATATCGATATTCGATATTCGATATTGAAAAATGGTCGATATTCGATATTCGATATTTCGATATTTTCGATATTCGATATTGTGATATGCTTTTGGTATAACAAGGCATATTTCAAGTGGCATATTGTATTTTCATGTGGTTGCACACATGTGTAATCATCTCTTTACTGAAATGTGGATGGTACAAGTGATTTTAACAAGCTTTACATCACTCAATGGTAGAAAATAGAAGAAAAACATGATGAATCAAAGTGTATCAGACTAAAAACAATTGGTAGATATTACAGTTCATCCTAACCTAATTGCTTAAGGGCATGTTGCAAAAAAAGTATATCAGCGTTTTCTGGCTTCAAATTTAGCACTCCAACAACAATGACATTATAAATACTGTACTTTTACTCATCAAATACAATACTATAAGCACATCAGATCAACCATAAACATCTCAAAATGAAAATGAAAAGTACATTTGGGGACACAATACAGGTTCGATATATCGAAAAAATGGTCGATATTCGATATTTTTTCAAAATTTTTGATATCGATATTCGATATTCGATATTAAAAAACGGTCGATATCCGATATTCGATATTCGATACGATATATCGTTTGAACCCTACTGAACACTTGAAATTAAGTGTACCGTATCCAATCTGAATAAAAACACTGGGTTTTTTTTCCGTGTCAATTCAGATTCTTTCACTATGATTGAATTTGGAGCACGATTTTTCAAGTGATTTTATTCAGCAAAATACGGTAACATTCCTTGAATGGCGCTCAGAAAGATCAGTATGCGTTTCACATGCGTATGTTTATATGGAGATAGATGCATGTGCATGAATAGACATATTGAAAATGGAATACTTTGCATAGATCACAAGCCGGTCGGAAATGGATAGGGCTAAAAATAGAACTGAAAAATGCCTGGGTCTAGTTTCAGCAGACACAAATGGAAAATACATAACAATGAATTAAAAAATGACACATTGCAAAAAATCTATTGAAGTGCATATCAAAATGCTAAATATTTATCAACCGGTTCCGATCCAAATTATAAGCTCTGCTGACGAGCCTTGTATATTGCACATACCGCAATATTTTCTCAACACAGCAGCTTCATTTGCTACATGATTCGACACTTGCATTTTCGTCGTTCTTTGGCTCGCCAGGGAGCTTTGAATTGGGATGGGAACCAGTCAGGGGTTTAGTGAGGGGGTTGTGGGGGGGGGGGTTGTTACCCCCCAACCAAATCCGCCAGCTATCTATCTTTCCTGGAGGCCCGCTCAACTATCTATCTATCCCGAAGGCAAAATTTTGGGCTAGTACCCGCTAACAACTCCCCCCCCCCCACAAATCGGCCTGCTATCTATCTATCTGGAGCGATTTTAAAATAATTTTGCCCCAATTTTCGCTCAAAATCGCTAATTTTCGTACCTATTTTTAGTTTTTCACCTACAAAATTCTAATTCATGTTCCGTATTGCCTATTTTCGGCTATTTTTGGTACTATATGTACTTATATACCTATTTTTAGCTGTTTTTCTCCTACTTTTAGCGATTTTTTCCTTTTTCTTCCTTCTATACCTTGGAAAAGCCTATGTATTGAACCCCCGCGAA
This sequence comes from Sphaerolaimus hirsutus, assembly GCA_964036195.1. NCBI lineage: Eukaryota > Metazoa > Nematoda > Chromadorea > Monhysterida > Sphaerolaimidae > Sphaerolaimus > Sphaerolaimus hirsutus. The sequence goes on from OZ038457.1 coordinate 2,286,569, forward strand.
ACCCCACAAAAAAGTTTTTTCAGCTATCTAACCCTCCGGAGGAGCGATTTACTATCTATATGAACCCCCGCGGGGGTCCAAATTTACAAGACCCCTGGAACCAGTTGACATTTGGTGTCTTTGTCAACTAGCGTTGTAATGCGTACGGCTAATCTGAAACTGCGCCCTGGCCTGTGGCCGGCTAGTACCGTTTTTTGTTACAAAACAAACAAATTATTCAGCATGTGCATTTGCGAAAGATAAAAATCAGCATGCTAGCAGTTTTCTAGACAGAATTGTTGTACAGGAAATGTTTTATAAAATACAAAATTGTAAATAGATGCATCGATCGGATATTTTTGGTTGTAAGCGGCTGCCGGGAATATTTTTTTATTGGAAATGGAAATTAACAACATAATAATTATCATACATTACATAATATTCAATACTTACCGTTTGCACTGATACAGAGGAAAAATGATCGCATTTTTATGAATAAAATCATGTGAAAAATTTGTTATCCGCCAATCGAATGAAAACAACCACCAATAGTTATTTTTATCTGTATGTGAAATTACACGTTTGCGTGCAATTAAATTGCAAAATGACTAGTGAATCAGTACTACAAATTTTTGGTTGCAGTTTTTTTAAACTGTTTCGATCCTTACATTGAGAAAAAAACGTTGGTAACAACGTTTAAAAAACCTCTGGCCATCCCAAGGCAAAATCAATGAAAACAACCCCGAATGTAAATTTTGCACCTAAAAGCACAGCTGGCAGTAGTGACGTAGCCAGGGGGGGGGCAGCCCCTCTCTTTTCGCCGATGATAAGTACATGGGAAATCCCGGGAGTAGCATTTTCGGTGATATTTTTATGGGTGTTTGGAAAAAATTTGCGCGCAAGCGTGCAATGTTCGTTCTAAAAAAGCCTCTCGGTACTTATCAAATTCGGTGCAATGCACTCAAGGTGTCCACATCGCTGTAAAGTATGTAAGATGGCTGGCGTTGAGGGCGCACTGTTTCGCACATACGCCTGTTTCGCACAAACGCTCGTTTCGCACATGCATGAAACCCGTGTCGCACAAACGCCCGTTTTGCACAAAAATTATGCCTGTGCGAAACGGGCCTATGTGCGAAACAGGCGTATGTGCGGTACATGCGTGTGTGCGAAAGAGGCCTATGTGCGTGTCACCAACTGGCGTGTGTCCGGGCACCCCAACTTTAGCCCCCCCCCCTTCCCCGCAGCACAATGAGTTCCAGGTGGCGCTGGCTGTCTGATTTTTCATTTGCAAGGAATTTTCCATGAATTTTGACACTTTGCATGACATTTGACATTCTCAAAAGTCATGGAAAATGCCCTGCAAAATGGAAACTCAATTCTGCAAACAACGCGGCACTGGCGTTGGGAAACGAAAACCGAACTTCGGTACCCGAAAAAGTTTCAGGTTTAGTTTAGTTCAGTTCCTGTTTCCCAACCCTAGTGCCACATTGTTAGCAGAACAACGCGGCACTAGCGTTGGTAAAGCCAACCCGAATACCTGGTTTTCGTGTACCGGTATTCAGGGCGTCGTTACAAACGCTTGTGCCGCATTGTTCGGAACAATGCGGCACTAGGGTTGGGAGCTGGAACTGAACTTTGGTACCCAAAACAGTTTTGGGTTTAGTTTAGTTTACCAATGCTAGTGCATTCAGAACATGAAATGCGCACTAGAGTTGGTAAACTTAACTAAGCCCAAAACTGTTTCGGGTACCAAAGTTCGGTTCCGGTTTCCCAATGCTAGTGTCGCATTGTTTGCAGAACAACGCGGATCTAGCGCTGGTAAAGCCGACCCAAATACCTGGTTTTCATTACCAGTATTCATTCGGGTCCTTGTTACAAATGCTTGTGCTGCATTGTTCTGCAAACAATGTAGCACTAGGGTTGGGAGCCGGAACCGAACTTTGGTATGCGGAACAGTTTCGAGTTTAGTTTAGTTTACCAATGCTAGTGCATCCAGAACATGGAACGTGCACTAGCATTGGTAAACTAAACTAACCGGAAACTGTTTTGGGTACCAAAGTTTGGTTCCTGTTTCGTAACCCTATTGTCGCATTGTTTGCAGAACAACGCGGCACTAGCGTTGGTAAAGCTGACTTGAATACCTGGTTTTCGTGTATGGGTACTCTGGTTGTTGTTACAAACGCTTGTGCTGCATTGTTCTGCAAACATTGTTCCGCACTTTGCATGACATTTTACAGGGTCAAAAGTCATGGAAGACGCCTGCAAAATGGCAACCATGTTGCCAGCATTTTCCATGACTTTTGAGACTGAAACCCTGTCACATTGCGTCATTCAATATGTTGCATTGTCTTCAGATTTTACAGCCAGCTTGCTGGGGGGGGGGTAAAGTTGGGTTGCCCGGTCACACGCTCGACTCACATGCACAGACACCTATGTGGCTGTTTCGCACAGACGCCTGTGTCGCACATACGCCTGTTTCGCAAATACGCCTGTTCCGCACATAGGCCCGTTTCGCACAGGCATCATTTTTGTGTGACACGGGCGTTTGCGCGACACGGGTTTCATGCGTGTGCGAAACGGGCGTTTGTGCGAAACAGGCCTCTGTGCGAAATAGGCCTGGCCCGGCTGGCGTTATGGCGTGTTGTCTTCGAATGGCGCTGACTTTATGGCGCCATAACTTACTACAGGGGTCAAATTTTAGGGCCCCCCGGTAGGGTTCAAACGGGATTGACTTTTCGGGATCGGGATCGGGATTGTCTTCTTAATATTTCGGGATCGGGATTGGGGTTTCGGGATCGAGATTGGCTTATTGAGATTTCGGGATCGGGATTGGTGTCTCGGGATCGGGATTGGCATTTTTTCGGTATCGGGATTGGGACTTTTGAAAAAAGTTCTCATATAGAAGAATTTTATCTAATGGACCACAAAAATAGGTATAAAAAGATGTACGTTAACAAATTTGGCAAAATTCCTGGATTGGGATCGGGATTCGTTTTTTTAAGATTTCGAGATCGGGATTGAGATTTCGGGATCGGGATCGGACCTCAAAATTCCGAAACTTGTCGCGATTCGGGATCGGGATCCCGTTTGAACCCTACACCCCGGCAAAAATCCGCCCCCACCGCTCAAAAATCCTGGCTGGCAGCAAGCCAGTAACGCGTGAAATTATTAACAAAGTGACCTTGACCAACCATGGCGGACAACGATAAAAATGGTGCCGAATGGCACCAAGGCAACTTGTATATGGGCTGCTTCACCGATTTGTTACATTCCAGTTTGATAAAATGAATTGAGTTGTTCTTCACTGTTCATCAGGGGTTGCCAATGAAGGAGCTATTTTCACACCTTTTTGTCCATTGTAACTAGGGATGGAAAAAAGCGCTTTTTTTAACGGCCCCGCTTTTTTAAAAAAAAGCGCTTTTTTGCTTTTTTTCAAAAATTGTCAAGACGTTACCTAAAAAGCTCCCAAATATGGCCCTGAGTCAATATATACAGGTATATCAGACAAATGGCAGTACTTGTGATGATATATAACCATATAATGGCTATGTAATCATCTGATGGCATTATAAGTGCTGATTTCTGCCAAAAAAATCCAATTTTATGTTGACTAATTACGTATATCGCCGTTTTTGAATGTTTCTTGACTGCAAGTGGAGTTAGGCATGGAATAGTGCTTAAATTTGGCTATAAAAGATGGCTAATACATGACAGTGATGTTTCACACTAGAAAAGTGGAAGCACATTGGCTGGATATTATCTACTACACTGACATATCTCCTCAACTTATTATTACATGATACCATGCAGGAATAGAAGCAATGCCACTAAAATGCTACAAAACCAATGAAAACAACCACCAATGGCAATTTGCATGTGAAATTCTGCGCTTGCGCGCAAATTTTTTTGCAAAATACCTAGTGCATGAGTACTAAAATTTTTGCCAGCGCTTTTTTTTTTTTTTAAAAGCGTTGGGACCCTTGCGCTTTTTTATAAAAAAGCGGCGTTTTTTTAAAAAAAAAGCGCTTGAAAAAAAGCGCTTGCCATCCCTAATTGTAACCTTCAAAAAAAAACCAATTCACGTGAGTTTTTTTGGCCAATTTTCACCTATTTTGGCTATATACCCTTTTTTGTTTGTATACCTTTAGCTACATTTCCCCAATTTTTAACAATTTCCTTATATCCAAACCTCAATGTGCCATGCAGACACAGTTGAAAAACCCTGGCCATTCATAAGTCCATGGAAACAAATCAATGCCATACATATCCAGGTACCTAATTAAATCCCAACATCAAGCACTATTTAATAAAGCGAAGGGAATCAAACAAAGTGTAAATGTGCATTCGTGACAAAATTGACCGGGTACAAATGCAAGCTGTGTCACAACATGTCACACAGATGTTTATATTTACTTATACAACTGCATACTTAACCGTGAATGTTACCGTACTTTGATGAATACAGTCGACTAATGAATTGGATACAAAATAAATTGATAATGAAATGTGTGCAATAGGATGAGAGATTAGATAAAATGTTTGGGCTTTTTATTCAGATGATATGGTATATTTGATCGTTAAGTCGGCGGCCAGTGAGCTATGGCAAAATACAGGGAATAAAAGGCACGAATCATTGAACCAACTGTCACTGGAATTGTCAGTGGGAAACATATCAAAACAATGTCTCCAATCCAGGGTCTAATAATTCTCAACATTTGGATATCATACACCATAAAATCGTATTCCACAGCTGCAGTAATTCCAAATTTGAATGAGGCCCCTGGTGCAGAAAATGGAACAGACTTCAAAAATGACAATGACAGAATTTACATGTCAAAAAATGAACTGCATAAACACATGCGAGAAGCCCATCCTGCTGCAGGTGACATCGCAAATCCACTGATTGATCAAGGTAAATTTAATGTTAAATCCTAAATTAAGGTTTAATCCTTTAGGACTTACTGAGATCCTTGGGCCTATCGCAAATCCTGTAAAATGCAAGTGTCAAGTGGGGATAAATAATTTAACTCCATAAGATATTGCAAAATCAATTTACCGTATTTCCTCGAAATACCCCCCCCCCCTCGTTTGACCCCCCCCCCCTCTCGGGACCACTATGAAACAATCACCCCCGGGGGGTATTTCGAGGATATACGGTAGTCAATTCGGGTAGAGCCCGCCTATTTCGGCCTACCCAGCCTATTTTTACTAGGTAATCAGAATTTTGATGCCTAAAACACGCCAATTTATACATTAACATGCCAACCTCATAAAACTTTTCAGAATTAACAGATGACCAAGATAATGAATACTTGCGAAATCAGCTGGAGCCGGCAGAGGAAAATCCTCCAGGTGTCAATTCAACAAGTGGAAAAGTGACAAAAAAGTGCTAAGTGGCATGTAAATTTATGTGATAACTCAAGTGACCCAGAGTTGTGACGGACCAATAAATTCTAAAATAAAAATACTTGTCGGTAATGTTTACTTCCCACTTGAATCAAATACCATTTACCTATGTAAGAATTTACTCACCACTTACCACTTTTCTTATCACTTGAGCACTTGAAGAATTGGCCCCAGATCTGCCAAAAGCGGCAGCTAATCACGTGGATGGCGAAAAAGGACACACTCATAGAGTTGAATTCAAATTTCCCTTGAAAGCCAGGGAAATTATGTGCTTTTCTGAGGAGTACCACGACGAGTACAAAAATTTCACATTCAGCTATTATTTGACACATGGGGAGGCGAAATTGCACGTTTGGATTCAAGGTCCAAAAGAAAAGGTGCGAATTTTTTCGCATTTATTTGCATTATTATTCATTTGCACAAAAAGAACTGCTAACGCTGCGAGAATGTCAACTGGTTTCGATATCAATTCAGATGTTGCTTGATGGGGTACCGGATCCAGGGGTCTCCTAGGGGGCGGGGGCTGGGGGGGGGGGCTGCCCCCCCCCAAATCGGCCAGCTATCTATCTATACCGAGGCTAAATTTTTGGCTACTACCCTCAAAGACCCCCCCTCCAAATCGCTCAGCTATCTATCTAGAGTGGTTTTTGAGATATTTTGCCCCTTTTTTCACTCAAAATCACTAATTTTCGCACCTTTTTATAGTTTTTCACCTTCAAAATCGTGCTTTCCGTCTATATGCATGGTTATATACCTATTTTTAGCCATTATAAACCTACTTTTGGCTACTTTTAACTGATTATTAGCGATTTTTCCCCTTATAAGCCTATATATTGTGCCCCCGCCAGCCCCCCCCCCCAGAAAAATTTTCAGCTATATATCCCCCCGGAGGAGATTTGCTATCTATCCAGCCCCCGCGAGGGCCAAAATCTTGGACAAGTACCGAACCATGTTCAAATGCACATGAAGGACCATGTGCATTCGAACATCATCGACTGAAATGTGAATTGGCGGTCCGCACACTAGTTGACACACGTGTGTCAACTAGAATGTGGGCCACCAATAACCATGCAAACAGTTGAAACACGATATTGTATGACACGTATAGCACAATCAAATGTGGGCCCAAGAAATACGTTTCTCAATTCCAAAAGAGGTTCGCAGCTAGTTTTATTCCAAGCAAAAGCTAAGTTTCCCCATGGGAAGACAGTTTGAACCAGTTTCATTTATCTACTCCAAACTGCAAGCTTTCTCTGCTAAAATATTCTCCTTACTGACAATTTAGATATAGCATACAAGGATACAAACACATCATGTACATAAATACATAACTTTTTATGATCAATGTAACAAACATCCTTTTTTCAGATCATTTACAATACTGGAGGTCAGAAACTAATTTCTGGTGACAAATTCTCATTCATCACAGAACCAACAACATTCATGTTTTGCTTCATGAATGTCAATTATGTCACAGTTGTTGACACAGTTGTCTACATGATAATTGAGGCAACGAATCCTGAAATAAACATGTGAGTTTGCATGGTGTGGTCTACAAATGAAATAATTAGCTAAAAATTAAAAATTTTGATTTGTGAAATTTGAAAAGCTAGTTGAAAAATTACACCAAGAATTTCTTAGAGTTTTGGAGATATCTTTGTTTTTTTTAAACAGTCATAGTCCAGTTGTAAAAATGTGTTCTTTATCACAAGTCTACTGAAAAACACAATAAAGTACTGTTTGATCCTGTTTTTGTGTTTTCAACAGTTTTTTATGCAGGGGTTTCATAGTGGGGGGTTTGTGGGGTTTACCTCACTTCCAAACACTTCAGATCTATCTGCACTGAAGCAAAAATTTACTAAATATTATCCTCTGAACATACCCTTACCATAATTGACCAGTTATCTAGTTATCTAGAGTAATTTTTCAACAATTTTGCCTCTAATTTCACTCAAAATCACTAACTTTCACACCTTTCTGCCATCAAAATCACTAGTTCATGTGCCTTATTGTCTATTTTCAGCTAACTTTCAGCTATTATCCTTTTTACTGGCTTCTACACATTGAAACAGTCTATGTTGTTGTTTTTAAATAAAAATGCAAAACAAACACACCACACCTCAAACAGAGTCAGTTTTCAATGAGTTTCCAATTTATAATACATATCATTACCAACCACCATGCAGAATAAATGCACCAGGAGTTCCACCATCACTCAGTGATATGATAGCAGAAAATTTGCAAAAACGCATGGGCACAATAAGAAGACTGCAAAATGCATACAGGATTCAAGCTGAAGCTGGCAGGAGTTTTGCAAATGAGTTAAATTCTGAAATAAATGTAATTAATTTTGCCACTGTAATATGTATGTTGCTTGTAGGGGTAGGGCAAACAATTGTTTTGAGGCACATTTTCACACCTAAGTATAGTAAGGAGAAGGGTGTGCAATTGTGACTTTACACATTTCTGTAACAACAATGTGTAACTGTAAGATTTAGATTTATGTCTTTGTGTGTGGTGAATGCATTTTATGACTGATCCAGGGTTTTAATATTTATGTAAAATCTATTAATGTAGCACTAGAGGTTAAAATCCCACTCAACACATAGAAATTAACTCATGTAGAACAATGAATAGCAAAAGTATAATAGCCCTACACATAACAGTTGACAATTCAAATTCAAAAATATTGAATCATGTGTTCCCTTTTCTGCATCTATATTTATTGCAGCCAAAACAACCCCAGAAAATTTTACATCTATTCCTCTGGAGGGACTATTTAGTAAAATCTGTTACTTTATTTCGTCAGGGTGAAAATAAGCAAAAATAAAAGTTTCAAAATTCTCTGATCTTAGCAGCAGGCTGAAGCGGAAGGAAAAGTAGGAACGAGCGGAACCAAAATTGACCAAACAAACATTTGGCAGCGTGCCAAAAATCAAAACATAAGCATCAACCGCGACATGAAGGTATTTCAAACGAACGGGCGATAGTTAAAGCCTGGTCTCAACGCGATAGAAAAACAGTGAATAAATGAAAGTGCGAAACAGAGAAAAAAAACGCAAACTTCGAAAATAGCCAGAAATGCCGGTAAAAACGATTCGACAAAACAGAAGGAAATATTTTTACATATCCCCAACAAACCAGAAAGCCGATCCAGTTGACTGGCCAGCGAAGTGTCCGCTTCGAAGCGCGTCATAACTTCATCCGGCCGCCCGGGCGATTTTAATTGAATTTAATTAAACGCGATAATTTTAATTGACTGGTAATGTATTTTTAGCGTCCAATTTCCTCGCGGGTGTTCTGCGTTTGACGCGGATTTTTTCTGCTATTTTCGACACGATTTTAGAATGTTTGAAAGAAGGAATTCGGCGAATCTAAGGGAAGAGAAGCGACTTGGCACGACGCCAACATTCGAAACCATAGATTTACTGGCAAATGCTTACTACGCAACTGAACTGTATTTATTACTGTAGTACATACAAAGAGAAAGAAAATACTGAGTCCACTTGTCAGAATGTACGGCGAAAACGCTACATGAATTACTAGGGTTGGAGAAAAAATAAAAAACGCATGCCTACCAAAAAAATTTCTTTTTTCTTTTTTTAAAATAAAAAAAATCAGTTTCCACCCTGTCATTTTTTTTAAAAATCTGTTGAAAAAATCAAGTGCCATTTCTAAGGGCGAAGAGTATGCCGTATTTTGACAGCGCACAAGGTTCAGACACGTGAAGCAAAATGTCATGACATTGACAAGACCAGAAAAACGAAAGAAACTGTTTGTTAATCTGTTGCGACATGGACATGGGGTCGGAATGACTTTTTTTATTTATGCATTTTCACACAGTTTCAAAAAATTTCTATCAATGGCAGGCATCGCACTCGCAAGAAAACGGAAATCGGGTGGCCTAAAAATAAAAATAAAATTAGAATTGGATACACCACATATTTTGTCCGATCGGGCCGGATGATAAGTTGGCCTATGGCCAAGTTACCGGTTCATGTTATACGAACGAGGCTGGAAACTCTCAAAGTGCTCAACATCGCTGAAATAAGTCCTATTTTGCCAATTTGCATCGTCAAAATCGCTATTTTCGTCTATATAAATGGTTATATACCAATTTTTGTTATTCTTAGCCTATTTTATTTACAGCGATTTCGAAATAATTTTTGGTCGACTGTTTTTGGTCGGTTGCCAACTTATCATACGGTTATCTCGGATTTTGTCGCCGCCACAAACAAATGCAAATAGGTACCTAAAATATGAAAATTCATCAATCTTTTGTCGATCTCAATCTTCTCTCTGCTCCCTTTGTGGAATCTCGTGAAATGAAATTCGCGTTTCATCGGTGACAACGATCGACGGAGCTTTAGACGCGGCTTTGCGCAGAGTGCCGGTTTTCTGTAAAATAAATATTTACATTTTTTATCGGTATTTATTGTAATTACCCGGCGAAATCTTTTGTGTGTTTTTTTCTTGCGCCCTACTTTCGCCAGTAGGTAATTTTTGCAAAACTACCTGCAAAATCGCTATTTAAAAAAGTGCCTTTTCTGGCATCTTTCCAGTCTGGACCGGGGCGCCCCCATAGCGGATTTTGGGGTTAGCATTTTAGGGGGGGGGGGGTCAGCCGGTCAGCACGCGTTAATAACTCGGGAACCGCTTGGCGAAAAATGTTGAAATTTGGATATGTTATGGTTTCAGGTCGGGGCTAATATCAAGTCCGACGATTTTTTTCTACGACCCCCCAGACCGGAGATAGGGGGGGTCTATAAAAACACTGTAATTTGCGTTTTTTTGGGTGTCGCCAAGAACATGCAAACTTTGAACATCAATAGCTGGATCATTTGTGAACCGATTTTAGTCATTAAAATGTTTA
>OZ038457.1:2297026-2337424 GCA_964036195.1 Sphaerolaimus hirsutus
AGAGCGCTCATTTCCTCGTGGTCGCGCTTCTCGCGCACCGATCTGGTGGTGCTATAGGAGACTGTGTTACTGTAGTTGGCGTTGGAATTGGGGGTGGGGGGCAGTCCCAGACCCTGTAAAACACCCTGTAAAATGGCATGTGTCATGTAAAAGACCCTGTAGACTCTACATGTTGAGAGTGTCATGTTTAACTGAAGAGTGTCATGTTTAACATGTACAAATTTAAATCAAAATCTAAATATAAATCTTATGTTTAAAAGTAAAATTGGGATACAAAACACATACAGATGACACTTTACAGGGTCTTTTACATGACACCACATTTTACAGGGTAGTTTTCACTTTACAGGTTGCTTCACAGGGTCTGGGACTGGCACCTGGGTGTTTGTGTTTAGAAATGTCAGAGAATATATAAAACAAAAACAAAATATTTATTTGAGATAATTAAGGTATGTATTTTCTGTTTTAGATATTTTCTGACATTTTAAAAATATCAGAAAATATAGAAAGAATGATATTTATGTTTATATTTATATATTTTTACAAGGTTTTTCCGGGGAAATTATGTGTCGAGAAATTTTCTGAGACAATATTTGATTATATTTTACTAAAATCATTTATTTTTTCAACTTTTTCATTTTTCTAACTGTGGTACTGGTTGGAGTGAATGGAAATTATGTTACCCCCCTCCAAACAGTCAGCAAACCATGTTTCTCAGTTTAAAAAATCAACCGAACCGACATCACTCACCTGACCAACATGACCAAGAGAATGCTGGCGAAAAGCAACAGCATGACCACCGTGTACAAGTCCGCGTTGGTCCGCTCCCATTTCGTCAACGTGCGCGATGTCCGCAGACGCCGACCCGGCACGCTCACTTGAACTACTTGGATGTGGTAATTTACTGGGTTTGTTTGTCATGTGACCAATTGAGAACGTCCCTTTTTGGGGTTGTTTTTGTTTGGGGTAAACAGGCGATTGTCTTGGGTAAACGGTGGCGGGGAAAAATCGGTAAAATTTTGTGATTTCCGAAGGCGAAATTTTTTAAAACGTAACGCCGATAAGAAATTCTAGCGACATTAATAACCTAATTTTACTTAAGGCCCCGTTTACACGGATTTTTTGTGACGACAAAAAATTAATGTCGTCACGGAGTTTTTTGCGATGAAAATTGAAAATATCACACATGTGACAACAAATCGGCCTTGTCGTGGCATGACACAAATCAGCCTCGTTGTCTTCGACAAGCAATTTTTTTGTTATCATGTACACCAGATGCTTTTTTCATACTCTGATGTGGCTATGTCATTGATGGGGCCATGTCCAGACAATTTTTTGTTTTATTGTGTGATGCATTAATGACATTTAGGTGATGGCACCTGTAGAATGTCGTCACAAGCAAAGCACGTTCACAGCTTGTGACGACGATTTGAAAACGCATTTGACCAATTTGTCGGAAAGTTGTCGGAAAGCCTCGCTACCAGGGCTGATTTACATGATTCCGACAAAATTTTCAATCATCTATATCTCAGATATTTCACAACCGATTTCAACATATCAACATTCAAAATGATCTGAACAACCTGTAGATTTCATTTTTGTGGTCGGATTAGTGATGTCTAAATTAGTTATGCCAATTTGACCCGACTTTGCCATACACCATAAAAAACATTTTGGCCATGCCCCCACATAGTTGAAACAAAACGATTTCATATGCCAAAGAGTTTTTTGAGCATCCTTCTCTGATCAAAAGTTCTAGCAGTTCAAAGTTGCATTTTGCCAGAGTTGTGCAAATACTGGTATTTTTGGAAAACGTAAACGTAAATGTAAATACCTTTTCCAAATCAAAAGTATAAATACTCAAACGTAAGGTATTTTTAAAATACCAAGGAATACGTAAAAAACGTAAACATAAAATTTTTTACGCACAGTATTTGCCATTGTGCTTTGAAAAACACCATTATTTTCAGCGGCCACCCCCCCCTTGTTCCCGGCCCGGACAGAAAAGTTGGCCAGAAATGGCACTTTTCTGAGGCGAACTTGTGGCACTTTAAAAATTTTCTTGCGCGCAAGCGCGCAAATCCCCACCCCATTCTTTAATATGTATTTTCAGGTGTCAAAATGCATTAGAAAAGCGTCCAACAGTGCAAAAAGCGGACCTAGTACCATACATAGGTATCAATAGGTACCTATATGGTAGATGATGGCGCCAACGCCAACGCCAATACTGCCATGGCGCTAGCGCCTACAAATGGCTCCATTCCTTTACTATAGGGCCAAATTTTAGGGGGGGGGCGCCGCCCCCCCCCGTTCGCCGGGCTCCGTATACAATCCGCCCCCCCCCCGCTCAAAAATCCTGCGTACGTCCCTAAGTTTTGACATTTGCATAAAATTTACATTTTACAGGGCATCGTACTGAACCTAGGATTGGCACTAGAGCTTGCACTCGCCCTGCCAGTTTCAAAACGTGTGCTACTCACAGTTGTTGCAAGTGCGTCGTCGGCATTCATCACAAAAAAAATTAAAAACGCAAGGCTCCACAAACAGACAAAAAGGTTTCTGTGTTCAGCATTTAAACACATTTATGAATATTTATGTACCCAGTATTCCTTGTGTAAGTGCAAGCGTGCAGTCACTTTTTTCATACACTGCTTTTCTGTATGTATACATGTTACGTTTATGCAAAAACGTAAGAATATTGTTGGCTGCAGGTGGTGTGGCCCATTTGAACATGTGCACATGATCACAATTTTTTTACGTTTTCCCTAGTACCCCGGTATTTTGGTCAGGAAGATGTAACAAAACGTAATGGTATTTTTGGAAAACGTAAACGTAAGTATAAATACTCGAATAACCAGGTATTTTGGGTAAACGTAAATACGTTTTTCCAACTCTGCATTTTGCACATAACTGCATGACAAGGAGGGCTTCAGAAGTGCAGGGGGTCAGTGGTCTCCAATGGGGCATGGGTTGGAGGTAGGGCAGGGGTCTCCAATGGGGGTAACCCCAATGGGGTCTATTGTAACCTAATTAAAACACTATGGCCAACTTCACTTGAAGTCATGAATGTTCAGCAAAAACCGATATACCGTGTTTCCTCAAAATGCTCCCCCCCTTCGAAATACCCCCAGGTGTTTTCGAGCTGAGGAAAAAATAAACCCCATCGAAATACCCCCGTCTGGAATGATGTACATCATGTATTTGATGTACATGATGTAATTATCGACGTTGGTTTACATCGCAGGTACACATATACTCTATGTTGTGTATAGATGTACGTTTATATATGTCCCTATATATCCTATTTGGACACGTTTATTAGCACCGTTGTTGGGTATGTAAAGCTGTATTCTACACTATGAATTTCACGAAATTTTCTGACGAAATAATAACCCCCCTCGAATAAGCCCCCCCCTCGAAAGACCCCACCTTAAAATTTCCACTCTGAAAAAATCAACCCCCTGGGGGTATTTCGAGGAAATACGGTGGGTAACAAGTCAACATAAAATGGATATTTTTGACAGAAATCACCACTTATAATGCTATCCCATGTCTCTTCAGCCATTATATGGCTATATATAACTAGGGTTGGAAAAAAAACGTTTTTTTTAACTCGATGTTTTTTTAAAAAAAACAACGTTTTTTTAAAATAAAAAACGTTTTTTTTTAAGCTCCCAGATATGACCTTGTGTCAACATATATAGGTATATCAGACAGTGGCAATACTCTGTGATGTTATATATGACCATATAATGTCTGTGGAGCCATGAGATAGCATTATAAGTGGTGATTTGTGTCAAAAATATCCATTTTTCGTCGACATATCATTCGTATATCGCCTTATAGTCGAATGTTCGTGACTTCAGGTAAAGTTTGGCACGGAATAGTGATCAAACAAGGTTACAAAAGGAGGTTGTTACTTTGGGAGTGAAGTTACACACTGTGAAGGTACATGGAAGCACATTACCTCAATTTTATATACTACACCGACATATGACGGCTTATTAACCCATGGTAGCACATAGAAATGGATACTTTGATACTAAAAATGCCACAAAACCAATTACCGTATTACCTCGAATTATCCCCCCCCCCTTGAATTAACCCCCCCTCGAAATACCCCCCCCTAAATTTCAGCTGAGGAAATAATAAACCCCCCCCTCGAAATACCCCCCCTAAAATTGAGTGTAACGTGAACGTACATGACAATACCGCAGTTTGTGATCTGTACTATGCAGAACAAACGTTAAAACTGATGATTAAGTGACGTTAGGGAAGGGTTTATGTGTATATACAGTTATATATGCCTATAAACACATATACATCTACCTAATTGTTCGATTTTTCTACGTCTGCGTATGGGGAATTTTCGAAAATTTCTGGCGAAATAATAGACCCCCCCCTTGAATAAACCCCCCCCCCCCCCCTCGAATTATCCCCCCCTCAAATTTTGCTGGCGAAATAATAAACCCCCTGGAGGTATTTCGAGGTAATACGGTAAAACAACCACCAATGTCAATTTGTGTGTGAAATTGCGCGCTTGCGCGCAAAAATTTTGCAAAAGACCTAGTGCTTAGTACTAAAAATTTTGGTCGATGTTTTTAAAAAAAAAACATTTCGGACGTCATGTTTTTTTTTTAAAAAACGTTTTTTTTAAATAAAAAACGTTTAAAAAAAACATTGGCCAACCCTATATATAACATCACAATATACTGTCACCTGTCTGGTATACCTATATATTTTGACTCCTAACCATATCTGGGAGCTTTAAAAAAAGTTCTATTTAAAAAGTTTTTAAAACAAACAAACAAGGTCTTGAAAAAAATATTTTTTCCATCCCTAGTAGTAACAAAGATATATCAGCGTTTAAGCGGGAATTAGAGCTCAGCGTCGATTTGACGTGAAATGATGACGTGAAATGTTTTCGTGAAATTAATTACACGAGTGTGGATCATGCTACGGGTCTACAATTTTGCTTGCAATAGTCTGACGTGAAATGTCAAGTTGTTCCCTGACACTGTGACGTGAAATGATGATGACGTGAAATGATAAAAATTGAATTTTTCAATTCGCTCTAGTTGTGGCTGATAACACTCAGTATTGGACACGATTAAGGTATTGATTCATATATTATCCTTAGAAAATTGTAGACCCGTAGCATGATCCACACTTGTGTAATTAATTTCACGACATCATTTCACGTCGAATCGACGCTGAGCTCTAATTCCGGCCATATAGACACATAAGTAATTATATTGATGCTTTATACGTGTTCTAATGCAACTCATTCATTGTTTTTAACATATGTCCTGCTTCCAATGATGTGTAAGTTCTCCAAAAAAACGCTGTGTTTTGAGTTTTTCAAAAATCAATACCTGTGTTTTGAGTTTTTTTCGCAAAAAAACTTAAGTAACTCTGTTCTCATTTCTGTGTTATTTGTAAAAACTCGAGTTTTTTTAAGTTTTTCTGTATAAAAACTCGAGTTTTTCTGCAAAAATTATGAATAACAGCATTTTGATGTAAAAAAAATTGGTTTTTCACATGTTTAAACCCCACATAACATCTGTGTCTCATTCAAATGTCGAAAAAGTCCATAAAAAATGTCTACAATGAGGACATCCACATCACAACACCAGCATCAACAAATTGCCCAGAAACAACAATTTACACAGTACTCCAAAATTCTTCAATAGATGTGCACCGTATGGAAGACTACGGAATTGATTTGAACTACAACTATACTTAAACATGTTGAAACTTAAATTGTCAAATCCACCAGGAGATGTGCATGTCATCTTTAATTTTTTTTTTGTTCCATCATAAAATATGGATACCTTATGTACATACATATATACATACTATACATGCATATATTATCTTGTTTAGTTTTATTGAATTCATGTGCATTCAACCACTTAGCTGAAAAAACTTTTCCGCGTTTTCGTGTTTCTGTGTTCTCCAAAAAAAGCTCATTTGAGTTTTGAGTTTTTGAAAATTTGTGAGTTTCTGTGTTTGTGTGTAAAACAAAAACACAAAAACTCAATGAGCTTCTGTGTTCAATTTCTGTGTTTTTTTCCATCGTTGGCTGCTCCACATGGATACCGAACTAGAGTTTTGTTATGTATATTATCTTTACACTGATTTTGGGTGGGGTTATTTCGAGCGGGGGGTCAATTCGAGGGGAGGGGGGTAATTCGAGTAAAAACGGTATATAAGCTAGCGTTTAAACTAAGATTGCACCTATCAACATATTTTGCTGAAGTGCTGTGCATGTTTTAGATTGAAGACACATTGTCGTCACTGAAAAAACACGTTCACAGCTTGTGACGACTATCAGCCACTTTTCTGTGTCACTGCAAAATGAGCGTGACGATCACGATCATGAATTTGCTGGTCGTCACAGTCAAAATAAATTTTATTCGTTTTGTCAGTGATCGTTGTCGGCTTCCGACAACGATAGCCGACAGCAAGAAAAATCAAACTTTTATAACTCTTTGGAGACCAAACCGATTGGACTTTAATTTGACAAGCATATGCACCTAACTAATATATATCCTTGACCACTTTTTCTCATAAATATGGAACTTTTCACTCGATTTATGGAACTTTTGAAAGTAAGATTTTTGTGGTTTGTCGTCACCCAAAAAACCGTGTAAACGCTACCTAATATAAAAAAGTCTAATCACACATTTGATCTGGGTTTCTTTGTGCAGTAGTTGATTGACTTACTACAAGTTTGAAGTTTCGCGAAAAGACAATCATTTTTATCGGGCAAATTTTTCGCGACGTGATGATTTTTTTGCAACACGATTTTGCCGTGAAAGCACCTTGAAGCCCTCTGGAAGGAATCCTTACATTGGTAAAACTTGGAATTTCTTCCTTAAAGTAAGTTTCTAAATCGAGGTCCTTCGAAAAGTTTTGTGGTGTTCAATATCGTCCACCATTGCGTCAAAACCAACCCCAAGTACCATTCAATTACCGCGTTTGGTGCCATTGTATATGGCAGTGGTGCCGCATTAGGCTGTCCCTTGTTTGTGGTGCCGCCTTTGAGCATTTTCACTATTTTGAGATCTTGTTTGGTTAGAATTGAGTCTGGTGGGCACTCGGAAACCGTGTAAAACGCCATGTAAAATGTTATGAAAGATGTCATGTAAAATATAATGAAACATGTCAAATGCACGGCAAAATAAGGCAAACTTCGACATTTTACACGAACTATCACATTTTATTTGACATTTTTACACATTACTTGACATTTTTACACTTTACACGACTTTTTACATGGTGTTGGAGTGCTCCCTGGTTCTGGTTGATGTGGTGATTGAGTGGTGCCCATTGTGGGCTGACCAGTGTACTCCCTGTCTCTGGCAAATTCTCTGGATGAAAGTGTGTATATTTTTAATTGTATACCGTATTTCCTCGAAATACCCCCCCCCCCCCCGGGGGTGATTGTTTCAGAGTGAGAATTTTGAGGGGAGGTTAAACGAGGGGGGGGGGGTATTTCGAGGGGGGGTTATTATTTCGCCAGAAAAATTTTGAACCCCCAGTACTAAAATGTTGGTTGTAACGTACGCAGACGTCGAAAAATGCGACAATAAGCACCATGTATAAGGGTCTATACACTTTTTTTAGTATGTAGATGGTGTAAACCCTGTTCTGACGTGACACAGTCATTGTTTTTAACATATATTCCGCATTGCCAGATCACAAACTGCAGTTTTGGCATGTACATTCTCTGTACATGCAATTTGGGGGGGGGGGGGTATTTCTAGGGGGTGCGTAATTACTTCATAGTCGCCATTTTGAGGGGGGTATTTCGAGGAAATACGGTTTTTTCGTCAAATGGGTGTTCGAATTTCTCCCTTATATGATTAGATCAATTTTCGAATTCCTAAAAAAATGTGGATTAATTTTTGAATTTTCGCTACTAAGATTCTGACTTTTCTAATTCCATTGGAATGGGATTCAAGCTGTAACCGCCGAAACATTTTTACTTGTTTTTTTGCTGTCACCAATCAATCCAGGTGGATTTCAATTGAGCGTTGGCAGTACTCTATCATTTTCGACCAAAAATCACATGAATTTTGCGACAAGATTTCCCAATTTGTCAACGATGTTGCCGACAAATTGTGAAATCTTGTTGTTAAATTCATATCTCGAGAACTGCATTTTTGATAGTTTTTTGACGCAATATATTTTGATATCGGTTAGTGCTATCAACACATCATTTGAGGGGTTATTAATTGATGTCTCTCAGCTCAGCGTTCTTATGTATTTCAAACTTGTCGAGACTGAATTTGTGTTTTTTTGTTTTTTTTTGTCATTCTAACCAGTTAACCTGTGTGTCCCAGTTTACCTGTATGTCATATTGCACTGGCAGCCGGTCCCAGCTGGCAAGAGTTCGAATATGCCACCGCCCGCGTCCAGTTTGAGCATTTTTCGATGTTTTATCGATATAATATAGCTATCCAACAACTAAACCACCTTTCGAATGTGCACTGCAAACGAATGAAGGCTTTATGTGTCCACTTCCCGCCTGTGTACACTACGTAAGCATGTGTAGAATCCTACCATAATTCAATGAATAAAATCTTGTCATAAATTTCGTAAATTTTCGTTTCGTAGTAAAAAACGGAATATTATGATGAAAAAAAACGTTAAATTTTTGGTTCACTATTCAGATCGATTATGGTAGGTTTCCATATCGTGTTATGTCCGCCGAGTATACACTGTACACTCGTTTGCATAATAGCGGAGTGTCTTTGAGTCCCTTCTGTTTAGGTAAGTAGTGGTGGGAAATAAGCTATGCATCGAATGATGGTTGACACTTGACTAAGGTTGGAAAAAAACGTTGTTTTTTTAACTCGATGTTTTTTTTAAAATGCCATGGGATAGAATTATAAGTGGTGATTTGTGTCAAAAACGTCCATTTTTTGTCGACATGTTCGTATATCGTCTTATAGTCGAATGTTCGTGACTTCAGGTAAAGTTTGGCACGGAATAGTGATGAAACAAGGTTATAAAAGGAGGTTGTTACTTTGGGAGTGATGTTACACACTGTGGAGGTACATGGAAGCACATTACCTCAATATTTTATACTACAGCAACATAAGACGGTATACTCGGCGGACATGATACTCTGCCCTCGCACTCAGTTATGTCTCACGTTGGATGCGTGCCAATGATGATAAAGCGTGCGCTTTTTGTATAAAAGACGTAAAAATCATTGTTGTGAATGAGTTAACGTTTTAGCATTATAACAACGATTACTTTTCTCAACTTTTTATGAAAATCGAATGCGTAAAAAATCGTTGGCACGCTTCCAGCAGGAACCACGTGTGCAGGGTGTAAAGTAACTGGAGTATATATTAACCCATGGTAGCACATAGAAATGGATACTTTGATACTAAAAATGCCACAAAACTAATGAAAACAACCACCAATGTAAATTTGTGTGTGAAATTGCGCGCTTGCGCGCAAAAATTTCTAAAACATAAGTAATTAAGGGCGCATACTTTGCGGTCCGCCGAGTATACATGGTTGGCATTTTTTCACGAATCCAAAGTTTTACTGCTTTTAACCAGGGTTGGCAAAATCTCAGAAAAGAATAAAAATAAAATAAAAATAAAATGGAAAATTGAAGAATAAAATAAAATAAAATAAAATGGAAAATTTCAAAATAAAAATAAAAATTGTATAAAAATTCGAATTTTTGTAAAATTTTTGTAAAATTGTATACAAATTCATATTTTTGTAAAAATTGTATAAAAATTCATATTTTTTGTAAAATTTTTTTTCTGTTGTTTATAGTTCAACCTGTTCATTCGCAGAGCTGGGGCAGTCCCAAGCCATGTAAAGTGTCAAAATTTCACATGAAATGGAATGGAAAGTGTCAATTTTCATGAAAATGTTAAGTAAAGTGTCAATTGTCATGACAAATATAAATAAAAGTGGAAACTGTAAAGCAAATTGTATCCAAATCTTATCTTTTGTATCCAAATCTTGTTGGTTTTTGTAACGAAATCTTATGTGAACATTTGGATACAAAAACATAAAATTTGGATACCAAAATATAAGGTTTGGATACCAAAACATAAGATTCAGATACACAATTTACACTCTGCACGACATTTGTCATGACAATTATACTCTGCTTGACATTTGAGATGCCAATTGACTCTTTACTACATTTGTCATGACAATTGACACTTTGCATGATGTTTTACAAATGCGCCCAGCACACTCCAGTAATCCTTCTACTGAAAATGCAAACCATTCTTATCGATACTTGTAATTTAACACTTGCAACTAGCTAACAATACATACTACATGCAACTTTTGCAAAGTAATGAATAAATTTGTCACACGTTTTTCATGTTTAGGTCTAATTTACACATTTTTCTGACCTTGCATGCAAGATTCTGATTTTTTGTAAAATTTCTGTAAAATTTTTGTAAAATTTTTGTAAAATGGTCCATTTTATTATTTTATTATTATTTTGGAATAAAATAAAATAAAATAAAATGAAACAAGAATAAAATAAAAATAAAATACATTTTTATACAATTTTTATACAATTTGTATACAAATGATTTTTATAAAACCAACCCTGCTTTTGGCACATATTTTCCAAACCCTAGACCCGCTTTCTATCCGACCAAACATCTCATTAAATATACAAAATTCAATCAAGTGGATTGTTCTGTTCACATGCATTTCATTGTTGATATTTTATCGCCCTGCTACGAGGGAAAGAAATCGAAAAAGCAGATATAATATGTGTGAGTAGAAAATAAAATTGATCAAGAAATTTATAAAAAATGGAATGTCTGTCTATATGCATCTGGATGAACATGTTCACCAGTTAATTTTACAGCTTGCACACGTGGTTCGCGCTGGAAGCGTGCCAATTATATTTAACTTATGCGACATTTTATAAAAAAATGGAAAGATCATTGCTGTTGTAAGGTTTTACGTTACCGTATTCACAAAAATGCATTTTTTCATTTTTTCACAAGGATTCGCAATAATGCTTTACTGAACATTGGCACGCTTCCAAGGCGAGACATAAGAAACTGAGCGTGCAGAGTTTCATGTCACTAACCAAAACATGAAGAAAACTTGCCCTACATTGGCGAGAGTCTATCCGGTAGAAGGCTTTTCAAACAGGGATACAAGATACCGTAGCTGTGATACAAATTGGCATCAATTATTACATCATGTACATTGCATACATGGTGAACATCATTCAAAACAGGGGGGATAATTCAAGGGGGAGTTATTTTCAGGGGGTATTTCGAGAATTTATGGTAAACCTATGTACATACATAAACAAGCGGCGACATAAACGCAAAAAAGGTTTCTCTATTCAATGGAATCCACTCGATGTGCGTTCAGACCATGGAGTCGCCGGGCAAGGCGGCCACGAGCGTGCAGGACGACCTGGGGCTGGCGGCGGTGTGCTGCGCCCTGCCCCGGCTGCCGCTGCCGCCCACGTTGCTGCCGCTGCCGCCCACGTTGCTGCCGCTGCCGCCCACGTTGCTGCCGCGCCGGCCCGACAGAAGGTTGGGCGCCCGACGCAGCACGTTCGCTACCAGACCTGTCAGGTTGTGGTGTGTGCCCGACAAGACTGGCACTTGTGTCTTTGACAACTAGTGTGTAAAGTAGGGCCAAAATATCACAAAAAGTTGGCCCCAAATTTCAATATTTATAGTGATTCGAATTCAATAACTTCGAAAGTGGACTGTTTCACTCCGTATTTAGCAAAAAGTCACTAGATTAAACCAGTAAAAGTTTTTGTTCGATGTGGATTTCATCAACATTCTGTCATTTTAGTCCTAGGAATATCCTCAGAGAACACCTTGGGCCAGATTTAATTCTCGAGTAATGTGCCCTACCCGAAAGTAATGCGCCCGAAATCGGGCAGCCGGCCTACAAATTGTTTACGGATGCCCTACCCTACACGTCAGTCTCCCGACACGACAAAACGCAATTCAATTGCGTGTCGGGAAACACGTGTCGGGTGTAGGGCATATTTATTTGTTTTGTTTAGTGTTTCACAAAAAAAGAAAATGTGTAAATTGTGTAAACGATGCCAATGCAAGCAAAAGAACGTTGCATTTGGGCCAACCTGTATTTAGGGTGGAGCACTGTGTGCTGAGAATGTGTTGAGATTTGAGGAAAGAGGCCCGAAATCCACTGTGGATACATTGTGAAG
Source organism: Sphaerolaimus hirsutus (assembly GCA_964036195.1). Taxonomy (NCBI): domain Eukaryota; kingdom Metazoa; phylum Nematoda; class Chromadorea; order Monhysterida; family Sphaerolaimidae; genus Sphaerolaimus; species Sphaerolaimus hirsutus. The sequence continues at coordinate 2,309,244 of OZ038457.1, forward strand.
TGTGCATATTTTACCTATTCCGTCGGTCATTTTGACCTAACTTTCACCCCTCCCAACAGCATTTTGCTTGAGGGCGGATTTTAATTTTAATTTTTATTTTGTCGGCCACGCGCCCGACAAAACCTGAGAATTGAATTGGAAATTGGTTCATAGGGCGCCTTACGCGCATAACTTAACTATGCTTTGTACACGGTTTTGTCGGGCGTGTAGGGTGACGCGTGTCGGGTGTAGTGCATAACTTAAGAATATTTGTAGGGCATATTAAATCTGGCCCCTTATCTCACTTTGTTTACCGTTCACTGTTGGTCGCACTGGGCGTTTCTCCTGCGAAGGTCCTCCCAGGGATGGGTCCTGTAATTTGAGAAACAAATACATGATGTACACAAAACATAACGTCCCACCATCGCACACTCACAATCAAGGGCAGAATCTGGGGCCAGTTCACCAAAATGACGAGTGAGAACTGAAATGGCAAACGCGAAGTAAAAGCGCAAAGGCGAAGTGAAACGGCAAGTGAATTGACAAAAGCGAAGTAAAAAAATAAAAAATAAAAAGTAATTTCTCTTCGCTTTTGCCATTTCACTTGCCAATTAACTTGCCATTTCACTTGGCCTTTGCGCTTTTACTTCGCTTTTGCCATTTCACTTCTCATATATCATTCTGCGGAACTGGCGCCGGGTCGCCGTCGGTTTCGTTGTAGCCGCTGATGTCGCTGTCGCTGCCGCTCACGTGGAAGTCGAACTGGAGGCCGAGCGAGCTGGCGCGCGACGACCGCGACATCAGGTCCGCCTCGCTCTGCGACTCGAACCGCTCCCGGCCGCGCTCACACACCCCGGGAAATGCCCGGCAAAATGTCAAATGACAGGTGAAAAATTTGACATTTCACAGGACATTTTGCATTGCTTTTGACAGTTTGCCTGACATTTTGCATGGCTATTTTACAAAACATAACGTTACATAACGTTTTCCGGGACATTTTACATGACTTTAGGCACTTGACGCGACACTTGTCATTTTCCAGGACATTTTTACATACTTTGCACAACACTTGACATTTTCCATGACTTTAGACACTTTGCACGACACTTGACATTTGACAGGGCATTTTGCAGGGTCTGGAAGTGGCACCAGGCGGCTGAGGCGCCGGGGGGCGCAGCGTGACGGCATCATGTGCGACCACTGGATGAGAGAAGCATTTGATTGGAGCATAAAACGCAAAAAAAGTCATAATCATAATTATGAAAATTACATACACCTGATGAAATTGAAAAGGGAAAGTTGGCAGATTGCCAGGACACTTTCTGATAGCGATTTTTAGTGTTGCGTGAGCGAAAACGATGTCGTAAATACCGTATTTCCTCGAAATACCCCCCGGGGGGTGATTGTTTCATAGTGGTCCCGAGAGGGGGGGGGGGGGTTAAACGAGGGGGTGGGTATTTCGAGGGGGGGGGGGTAATTATTTCACAAGAAAATTTTTGAAAACCAAGTACGAAATAGTCGTCTGAAACGTACGCAGACGTCGAAAAATGCAACAAAAACCGCCATTTATAAGGTTCTGTAGACTAATATTAGTATGTGGATGGTATGTACACTGTTCTAACGTGACACCGACATTGTTTTAACGTGTGTTCTGCAGTACACAGAACACAAACTGCAGTATTTGTCATGTACGTTCCCTTTACACTCAATTTGGGGGGGTATTTCGAGGAAATACGGTACTTGCATTTAAATTCCAAAACCATAACCATAATTAACAGACCTGTTCAAAGTCGTAGGGATCGTCATCCCGGTTGGCGAGTGGCTGGTAAACGGAACTCATGGAGCCGGCAGTGATCACGATCTTGGGCGGCTCCGCGCCGCACTCGTCCAGCTCCAAGTCCACGCCGAACACGGCGCGCGGCCGCGGGTTGGATTTGAGGCAGTGTTGCACCCGCCCACAACCGTTTGACTGGATTTTTCGACATGTCTCGAGCAGCGTTGGCAAAATCTCAGAAAAGAATAAAAATAAAATGGAAAATTTAAGAATAAAATAATAAAAAAGTAAAATGGAAAATTTCAAAATAAATTTTTTATAAAAATTCGAATTTTTGTAAAATTTTAGTAAAATTGTATAAAAAATTCATATTTTTGTAAAATTGTATAAAAATTCGTATTTTTTGTAAAATTTTTATCTTGTAGCTTGAGTTTTTGCCTGTATATTCATGGAGCTGGGGGCAGCCCCAAGCTTTGTTAAGTGTCAAATGGCATGTAAAATGTCATGCATAGTGTTAATTGTCATGACTAATGTAAAGTTAAGTGTCAATTGACATAACACATGTCAGTCTTAAACCAAATTGTGTTTAAACATGATGTACTGTATCCAGATCTTATGTTTTTATCCAAATCTTGTTGTTTTGGATCCAAATCTTTTGTGAACGTTTGGATACAAAAACATAAGATTTGGATACAAAACATAAGCTTTAGATACACAATTTACACTTTAGATACACAATTTACATAACTATCACTTTGCTTAACATTTGACATGATACTTGACATTTTACATGACAATTGACACTTTACTTTACATTTGTCATGGCAATTGACATCTTGCATGACATTTTACAAATGCACCCAGCACACCCCAGTAGTCTTTCTATTGAAAATGCAAACCGTCGTTATCAATAATTGTAAGTTTACACTTGCAGCTGGCTAACAATACCTACAGCATGCAACTTTTGTAAAGTAATGGAAAAATTTGTCACAGCTTTTTCATGTATAGGTCTAATGATGACATTTTTCTGGCGTTGCATGCATGATTCTAATTTTTTGTAAAATTTTTGTAAAATTTCTGTAAAATGTTTGTAAAATGGCATCATCTTATTTTATTAATGACTTTTAGGAATAAAATTAAAAAAAAATAAAATGAAACAAGAATAAAATTAAAATAAAATACAATTTTTATACAATTTGTATACAAATAATTTTTATAAAACCAACCCTGGTCTCGAGATATGAATTTTTCACCAAAAAGTCGCTATTTGTTGACATTTCTAATGAAAAATGTTATCGAGAAATCGAGATTCATAACTGAACGTTTGGTGTTAAATTTATATCTCGATAACTACTGTTTTTTTAAATAATTTTCGGACACAATCTAAAGAAGTCGGTAAGTGCTTTCAAAAATTCGATTTAGGGGTTGATATCACTAAACGTTCCTGTGTATTCGTAATTTTTTGAGACTGATTTTGTCGCTTCACCTTTGATTTGTCATTATGCGATACCGTAATACGAGAAATACGACGGAGAAATACAGCAAATCCACCACTATACTGCGTCTGGGGGTGGCTTCACCCAAACGAGCGCCGTGTCAACCCCCCTAGCACCGAACCCCCGCGCACGCGCACTGCACTGTTGGTCGCCGGGCAGGGGGGTGCCCTGTCGCAGCCCCCCCAGCGCTGGGGCGGTGTATTGGCGGCGGCGCGGGCACCCCTCCGCTTGGAATGAACCGCTGCGGCTGCGTGACGTTTGCCTCGGCTCGATGTTGAAGTGTACTGCGTGTTGAAGGTGTATTGGTGCTACATAGTAAGTATGCAGACCAGTGAACCGAACCTAGGTGTCAACTGTTTTTGTTTATTTATTGACATGTTAGTTGACCCGGCGCGGAACCAATAGACGCGAGTGTTCGAATCTGGTTTTGCATAGCGATACTCACTCAAGTTCGGACGCACCTAGTGCGGGACTTGAAGTTCCACTTGTAGTTCCACGAAGTCTTCCTGGCATCGACTGGGAGGGGGGTGCCGCTGCACCTGGGCCTGCGACCACAATCGCATTACGCCATTTGATAAATTGGACGACGATACAAATCTTGTGACAATAGACACGTGGATTTATTGTACCCATCTTGTTTCCACTCCTCCGTTTGTGGGCCGAGTTGATAGTGCGTATTTACGTTGACTCCGAAATATGCGTAAAAACGTGTATTGCTGTATACTCGGCGGACATCACACTAATCATTGAAAAAATCTCTGGGAGATTTATTTTTAAAAGTCTCAGAAAATATAAGATTTTCTGAGATTTATATTTTTTCACGATTTTCTAGTGAGATCTAATTATATTTTCTTTTTGAGAGATTTTCTGAGATTTTTATTGGCACTTTGCACCCTCTTTCTATAGCGCCCAGTTTCTACATGTCAACATGGCGTCATTAGTGCTTGGCTCCCTTTCCTCCAGCAATTTCCCATCACTAGTCTGGCGTCAAGTCAACTAAGTATCGCCGCCCAACTCCACAAAAGGCGCAATGGGACTTTGGCTTCCTTCCAGGCACCTGGCACCTGGCCAATCTCTGGTGGCGCGGCTGCGGTGGGCATCTTGGCGGCGACGGCGATGGCGGACACGGCCGACGGGCTGCGCGACAACATGTTCGGCAGGTCCATGCGGCTCGCTGACAGGTCCATCGTGCTGCCTTGCAGTTGCGCGTTCGCCGCGCACATTCGCTCGTACGCTGCGGATTGGTATGAGTGGTTTGCCAATTTGCCTGGGCTGGGCGTGGATTTTGTGTAAACACCTTCCAAGCCAGGTTCGGCACTTACATTCTGCAATTGGTGCCGCAAGCTATATATCAGGCTGTGTGTGAGGGCTAAATTCGAGGGAATTTTTGGGGAATATAAATACATGACATCTCCACTGCTGCGATACATTATAAACACCTTCCCGGACAAGTTCACCACCCATTTTTTTATTTCACTTCGAATGCAATATCTCCGTCCATGGGGGTGTTATAAAGCTGAAACTTTGTATATATAAAGTTGTAAAACCCCTCTACTCCCCAACAACAGGGGAGGTGCGGCGACTCACTACAGAGTGGGTCGCCCTATATGCAACAATTTTTTTGCCGTTTTTGGTGTCCCAAACAAGTTCACCACCCACTTGATTGGCTACACTACGAGAGCCATATCTCCAGCTGTGATGGCGGTATAAATCTGTAATTTGGGGAATGTCTTGCCAACAACACAGGGAATAGTACCTTTTATTTCACTTCGCATGTAATATCTCCGTCTATGGGGGTGCTATAAAGCTGAAACTTTGAATATATAAAGTTGTAACACCCTCCTACTCTGCTTCAATAGGGGGAGGAGGGGCGACTCACTGCAAAATGGGTTGCCCTATACACAACAACATTTTTTGGCGTTTTTGGTGTCCCAAACAAGTTCACCACCCACTTGATTAGCTATACTTTGAGAGTCGTATCTTCAGTTGTGAGGCTGTTATAAAGCTGAAATTTGGGGGATGTTTTGCCAACAACCCCCTTACAATACACCAATGGGGCTGCCTGCCAGCAACTCACTACAGTATGCGTTGCTGCGTTGACAGTAGTTTATTTTTTTTTTAACAACCCAAGTGTCCCAAACAAGTTTGCCTCCCAACCGCATTATAAAAAATGTTGTGAGACCATACCAAATATAAAATTGAGTCAGATTTGAACCGTAATTCTGCTTATTCAAAATTTTTCAGTAGGGCACCCACCCAGTCCCATAAACAGCAGACCAAATTTCACTTTAAACCAATTTTTTGTTTCACACTTAGAAAGTTGGTTTACAAAGTTCACTAGGGAAGGGTCCAAGGTTCAAAGTTATGTAAACAACATGACCTCTAAAATGCCTCCATAAGGAAATTTATTTGGGGTGAATACTAAAATGTCATAATCACATCATCACAGGAACAAAATTTGACAAAATTTTCACATTTTCATTCACCCGAAATAAATTTCCATATGCAGGCAGTTTAGAGGTTATGTTATTTACATAACTTTGAACCTTAGAGCCTCCCCTACCAACCTTTGTAAACCAACTTTTTAAGTGTGAAACAAAAAATTGGGTTAAAGTGAAATTTTTAGTTGGCTGTTTATGGGACAGGGTGGGTGCCTTACTGAAAAAATTTTAATGAGCAGAACTAGGGTTCAAATCTTATTCAATTTTATATCAGGTATGTTCAATTTTATATCAGGTACAAATAACAAAATATCGCGAGAAAAACTATGACCTAATTGACACAATTTAATTAGCGCGATTACTTTCGATACCGTATTTCCTCGAAATACCCCCAGGGGGTTTATTTTTTCAGAGTGAGAATTTTGAGGGGGGTTAAACGAGGGGGGTATTTCGAGGGGGGGGTTTATGATTTCGCCTGAATTTTTTTGAAAACCAAGTACTAAATTGTCGTCTGAAACGTACGCAGACGTCGAAAATGCAACAAAAATCGCCATTTATAAGACTCTAAAGACTTGTATAAGTGTGTAGACGTATAATCACTGTTCTCACATAACAGAGTCATCGTTTTTAACGTGTGTTTTGCATTACCCAGATGACAAACCGCAGCCTTTGTCATTTACGTTCTCTATACACTAAATTTGGGGGGTATTTCGAGGGGGGGGGGGGGTTTATAAGTTCATAGTGTTCTTTTTGAGGGGGGTATTTCGAGGGGGGGGGGGTATTTCGACGAAATACGGTAATTTGATAAACTTTATAAAAACTATTTAATAAAACCTGCAATAAATGCCGGTGTTATCCCTGAATTCCAGTACTAATACCCAACTAAACACGCTCTGTACAGAACGTTACCATATTTTGATGAACAAAATAGAAAAATTCATTTCGTGCGAAAGTCACTTTATAAACACCTTCCCGGAGAAGTTCACCACCCAATTTTTTATTTCACTTCGCATGTAATATCTCCGTCTATGGGGGTGCTATAAAGCTGAAACTTTGAATATATAAAGTTGTAACACCCTCCTACTCTGCTTCAATAGGGGGAGGAGGGGCGACTCACTGCAAAATGGGTTGCCCTATACACAACAACATTTTTTGGCGTTTTTGGTGTCCCAAACAAGTTCACCACCCACTTGATTAGCTATACTTTGAGAGTCGTATCTTCAGTTGTGAGGCTGTTATAAAGCTGAAATTTGGGGGATGTTTTGCCAACAACCCCCTTACAATACACCAATGGGGCTGCCTGCCAGCAACTCACTACAGTATGCGTTGCTGCGTTGACAGTAGTTTATTTTTTTTTTAACAACCCAAGTGTCCCAAACAAGTTTGCCTCCCAACCGCATTATAAAAAATGTTGTGAGACCATACCAAATATAAAATTGAGTCAGATTTGAACCGTAATTCTGCTTATTCAAAATTTTTCAGTAGGGCACCCACCCAGTCCCATAAACAGCAGACCAAATTTCACTTTAAACCAATTTTTTGTTTCACACTTAGAAAGTTGGTTTACAAAGTTCACTAGGGAAGGGTCCAAGGTTCAAAGTTATGTAAACAACATGACCTCTAAAATGCCTCCATAAGGAAATTTATTTGGGGTGAATACTAAAATGTCATAATCACATCATCACAGGAACAAAATTTGACAAAATTTTCACATTTTCATTCACCCGAAATAAATTTCCATATGCAGGCAGTTTAGAGGTTATGTTATTTACATAACTTTGAACCTTAGAGCCTCCCCTACCAACCTTTGTAAACCAACTTTTTAAGTGTGAAACAAAAAATTGGGTTAAAGTGAAATTTTTAGTTGGCTGTTTATGGGACAGGGCGGGTGCCTTACTGAAAAAATTTTAATGAGCAGAACTAGGGTTCAAATCTTATTCAATTTTATATCAGGTATGTTCTAGCAACATTTTTTTATAGTGCAGTTGGTTAACAAACTTGTTTGGGAGACTTGGGTTGTTTAAAAAAATGAACAAATTTATATGTGGCAACCCATGCTGTAGTGGGTCGTTGGCAGCCACCCACTGGTGTATTGTGAGAGGGGTTTGTTTGCAAGACATCCCCAAATTTCAGCTTTCTACCACCCTTACAGCTGGAGATATGGCCTTCGCAGTGTAGCCAATCAAGTGGGTGGTGAACTTGTTTGGGACACTGAAATAGCCACAAAAAAATGTTTGCATATAGGGCAACCCACCCTGTAGTGAGTCGCCGCACCTTCCCTCATTGATACGGAGTAGCGGGGTGTTAGGACTATATACCCACCAAATATTAGCTTTATACCACTTCCATAGCCAGAGATATTGCATCTGAAATGAAATAAAAGAATGGGTGGTGAACTTGTCCGGGAAGGTGTTTACATTCTATTTATTTCATGAACTGTTTTTCCTGTCGTTCCATTTGAGGCTGTCGGTATATTAGAAGAAATATAGTATTAGTGTAAGGTGTCCAGTCATTGGTGTGCAACTTGTACAGGCTTGTCCTCCAGAGTTGTACAAATACCGGTATTTTTGGAAAACGTAAACGTAAACGTAAATACCTTTTCTCAATTTGAAGTATTGATGCTAAAAGCATAAAATACTTTGAAAGTACCCGGGTAAACGTTAAAAAAATGTAAACGTAAAAATATTTTGAAGCACTCCCATCATCAGAGTGTGTGAAAAAACCTCACCTATTTTTACAGTTTGATGAACATGATGAATAATGTGAAGTATTTATTCATTGTCAAGTACACGGTGAGTGGAATCTAATACACCCCGCGCATAAGGTTCCTGCATGGGCAACTTTTGTGTGTTTATAATTGCGATTTGTGATGACAATGTGCTAGGGGTGGGGGGGCTGATTTTTGTATCAAAATATAGCCAGAACATTTCATTACCAAAGTATGAAATTCCAGCCCCCCAACTTTATTGTACCCCCTAGCGTTATCATAGAAGTGAACTTCTGTTCATGGTGCATGAACTTTTGTCTACGCCAATTTCATTTTGGGGACTCTACACGGGATGGGGTAGAATAAAACTAGGGTGCATTTTATACGTTGGTAGAGAAATGTTTTGGCTATCTTTTTCCCACCAATATCAGTACCCTAGCGTATTGTCATAATGAATCGCAATACATAAACACACAGAAAGTCGTTGTGCACGAACTTGAAAATATTTCAAACAGGGTTTTGAAAATATTTCAAATAAATAGCAGTTTTTCTTTTTTCCATACGATTTTTACGTTTTCCTTAGTACCCGGGTATTTTGGTCAGGAAAACGTAACGAAACGTGATGTTATTTTTGGAAAACGTAAATGTAAACGTAAGTATAAATACCCGAATAACTGGGCATTTCGGGTAAACGTAAATACGTTTTTCCAACTCTGTTGTCCTCTGCTAATGCGCCGCGTTTGTCATGAACTCGATTAGAGCAAAATAACGTAGAACTATAGTTGGTCTGTTCCAAAATTAATGGGACAATGTCATATGTTTCTGAATAACGTCTGGACTGAATTCAGCTTGGTGCTGTAGGTATGCTTGGTGCATAGAATGTTTGATGATGTCAAATTCCTATCGTCACAGCTGCTGAATGCTATTGCAAGTGTTGAGTTAGGCATGAAATTTGGCTTTGAGTTAGGCATGTTCTACTGGGCACTTTACATGACATTTCACAGATTTATCACAGACATGTCATTTTATATTTTACATGGCATTTTACAGGGTGCAGGACCAGCCCCACAAGCAGTGCTAAATATTATTTGAGAAATTATAAAGGGAATCACCTACTTCCATATAATTTATGAAATGCCCCTTTTATTTGCAAGAATCAGAAAAAATACATATCATAGACTTTTTGTCCCATCTTTTTTTGAACACACTCATTATTAAATACATAAGTAAATACTCAACGGCAAGTACAAGTGAGGGTACTTTATTATTAACAGCTAAAATAAAATCCGTTGGAAATATTTTGCGTTCTGCGAGCGTTTTCAAAATGCGAACACGTCACTCTGATTTTGAGCTTCATTGAAAATAATGCTAAAAATTATCAATTTCAGTGGCAAAATGCAGCGATGTCACACAGTAGAAATCAGAGTTGCGAAAGCGTATTTACGCTTACCCGAAATACCCGGGTAAATGGGTATTTATACTTACGCTTACGCTTACGCTTTTGTAAAATACCCATACGCTTTTTTACGCTTTCCCGGCCGAATTACCCGGGTACTAAAAGCGTATTAAAAAACGTTTTACACGGTCCAGTTTTATGCTTTTGAAAAAGTGTAAAACAACAAAAAAGGAAATGAACGAAAATGTGTAAAAAAAAACTGACTGCGTGTGTGCAGTATCACACTAACAACAACAGCAAATGTACAAATTCTGTTGAAATGCAAATGTCTCGTTAAAATTTGTTGCCTAGCAATATCGTAGCTTCAGATTACAAATTTTGGGGCTGAAAATGGATTCCAAAAACTGTTGCTGAGAGCTTTATTTTGAAACAGTTCACTGAACAAAAACAGACAGAATCCCGGATGCATTACCTTTGCCGCCACTGTATGCAAGTACCGTATTTCCTCGAAATACCCCCGGGGGGTTTATTGTTTCAGAGTGAGAATTTTGAGGGGGGGTTAAACGAGGGGGGGGGTATTTCGAGGGGGGGATTTATTATTTCGCCAGATATTTTTTTGAAAACCAAGTACTAAATTGTTGTCTGAAACGTACGCAGACGTCGAAAATGCAACAAAAATCGCCATTTATAAGACTCTAAAGACTTGTATAGGTGTGTAGACATATAATAATTGTTCTCACATAACAGAGTCATCGTTTTTAACGTGTGTTTTGCATTACCCAGATGACAAACCGCAGCCTTTGTCATTTACGTTCTCTATACACTAAATTTGGGGGGGGGGTATTTCGAGGGGGGGGGTTTATAAGTTCATAGTGTCCATTTTGAGGGGGGGTATTTCGAGGGGGGGGGTATTTCGAGGGGGGGGGTATTTCGAGGGGGGGTATTTCGAGGAAATACGGTAAATATTCACCGGGTATGCATATTTACTTGATTGTGAATGCATACATAATCTTAATGTATAATAAGTATGCAACTGTGTACTAATTAAATGTGAAAATATGAAAGACAATGGTGTAAAAATTCATCTAATAGTGAAAGCAAGGGTGTTTTCTGACGCTCAAAAGCAAGAGCACTTTCTAAAAGAAATTTACGCTTACGCTTTGTTTACGCTTTCCTATGTGTTTTAAAAATACCTTACGCTTACAGTATCCATACTCGAAATTAGGAAAGTGTATTTACGCTTACGCTTACGCTTTCCAAAAATACCGGTATTATAACAACTTTGGTAGAAATGAACAACATTTTTTTGCGGTAAGGAATGTGTTTTACTGTAATTGGACAGATAATCAGTGATGCGAAAATCAGGGACCAAATTCAATCAGACCCGCAGGGGCAGGTTTATTTTCCGCTTGACGAATTACCGTATTTATTCTCATAGAAGGGTAGGTCTCCAATAGAAGGGCGTCTCCCAAAGAAGGGTCAAAAACTGCTGGAATTGTGCCAAATGCATAAAAAGACGGTGGTAGCTGTCATTTAGTGGCTATGGTCTATGGATTTGGTGCTATTTTAAGATCAAATGTTGAACGAACTTAAAGGAATTCTGTGACGAAACGTGTTGAAAACCCTTGACAGAACGTGCAGAAAAATTGGCAGAAAAAATGCTAAAAATAGAAGTTGCTTGTTATTACAGCGTACAAAGAAAGTGTATTTTTTGTTGCTAAAATCACAATTTTCTGTTGCTAAAATAAGAAATCATATCATTTTTCTAAAAAATACTAAATAATCACTAAAAATCTATTGTGTCGGTTAAATCTAACTCTTACATGTAAAAATTAGTAGCTTTTGAAAAAAGGAAAAAGGAAAAAAGTGTTTTACTCACATTTACACATAAGTACGAGTAAGAAAAGTATTTTACATTTTCTATACTTTATGGTGAGTAAAAATACTTACATTTACATATAATTTTAAAAAGCGTTCAGTAATTTTAACAACTCTGCTACTCTGGGCTTATCCTTGAGATTGGCTCCTGGTGGTGAGCAAAATTGTGCAACAGAACAGCCATCCATTGTCGCGCAATAATAGAAATGGCGCTGTTTTAATCAAGCCCGATAGAAAGTATCTAATTGAAACACAGAGAGGGAATAATCCTCTCTCGCTGGCGAATTGTGACCGAATGGTGATGGAATTGCGCCACGGTGTTGGCGCAGGCGCCATTTTATTGCGCCGTGGCGCCATCTGCGCTTGGCGCCCTTTTCTATGTGGGGCGCTACTTGCTAGGGTATTCGATATTCGATATTTTTTTCTGAAACTCGATATCGATATTCGATATTCAATATTTTTTTCTGAAACTAGATATTCGATATCGATACGATATGGAACCTCGATATCGATATTCGATATTCGATATTGAAAAATGGTCGATATCCGATATTCGATATTCGATACGATATATCGTTTGAACCCTACTACTTGCGCCATTTTTTCTGGCGTTCTCTATCACTCCAGTTATGATGGGTGTTATGTGCTCAGCGGAATTGTGTTTGTTGAACCTTGTTGGAAATGGCAATATTGTTTGAAGATACGGACAATGTAAATACATGTAGAAAACGGACACAAAATGTTCCTCTTTTTTAAAGTTAAACATTTTTAAAGCTTACTTGGTTGCCGGTGTAAAAAAAGTTCTAAATCTGAAAAAGAAATCTTCTAAAGTTAATACACATAACTTTCCAAAATTCATAAAAAAAGTTTAAAAAAACTGTGTTTTTTGCAGGTATTTTTGACAATGCATACCTAATTGCATTTTCATAAGTGTAAAACTTAGTGTAGACAATCTTAATATCACAATACATTACACTACATTATTACACTCATAGTATTAGCACTAGGGTGTCAACAAAAACTTTTTGGCGGAAAACGGAAACGGAAACGGAAAAAAATTTACACTTGCCGGAAAACGGAAATGGAAACGGAAAAAAATTTGCACCTGCCGGAAAACGGAAAAATGAGAGGCCGGAAAATGGAAACGGAAACAGAAAAATTTGCTGAAATTATGCCGGAAACGGAAAAAATTTGCTGAAATTTATCCAGAAATCAAAAAATTTGCAGAAATCTTGCTAGAAATAGAAACAATTCACATAATTGAGAACCTGCATGCATGTTTACCAGTTTGGCTGAAACAGAAAACAGAGAATTGAGTCAGAAAATGGAAAAAAGTTGGAAAAACAGACAATTGAGCCGGAAAACGGAAAAAAGGTGGAAAAACTAAAATTTTAGCTGGAAAATGGAAAATGAGCCGGAAAAATGGAAACGGAAACGGAAAAAAAATTTAGCAGCCGGAAAACGGAAACGGAAACGGAAAAACATTTGCCTGTGGAAAGCGGAAACGGAAAATGGAAAACGGAAAGTTGACACCCTAATTAGCACACTATGCGACAATATATTAGTATTATACCTAGACAATCCATCATAGATAATCTATGGACCAATAAAAGCCAAAAACAAAAGTGCGACGCAGAATGAAAAGTAGAAACAAATTTAGGTATTCAACCGAGTTCTGTAGCTAGAGGCAAGGTGAAAATACACATTGTGAAAGTTGCCATCACATCAGTTAGAGAATTCCATTCAGTCATGTTTACACCTACAGTTAAGGCAAAATTTGCAGCACGTAATCCGGATGCCCCAGCGGTTCACCGTTCAGGGCCAGGGCTGAAACTCAACCCGACTCGACTCAACTCAACTCGACCCGACTCGACTCGACCCGACTCGACTCAACTCGACACGACTCGACTCAACTCAACTCGACTCGACCGACTCGACCGACTCGACTCGACTCGACTCGACTCGACTCGACTCGACTCGACCCGACTCGACTCAACTCGACCTGACATGACTCAACCCGACTCAACCCGGATTTACAGCATAACGGCAAATTAAAGGTGAAATGGTAATTCAGTCTCGAGTCTCGATAAATTACAACACAAGAACGCTTAGAGATATCAATCCCTAAATTGGCAGGTTGAAAGCACTTACTGATACTTGGTGGTTCTCAAGTTACAAATAATAAATCAAAATTTTGTGATTTCTCGACAACACCAACGAATAATGTTGTTCACAAATAGCGAAATTTTCGTTTTAAATTTTTATCTCAAGAGCCACTCGCGCATTTTGAGTAATTTTTAGACAAGTAAAAAGATATCGGTTGGTGCTTTCAACCTGCTAATTTGGGGGTTGATATTTCTTGCGTATTTGTAATTTGTCGATACTGAATTTCTCGTTTCACCTTTTATTTGTCGTCATGCTGTAAATCCACCCCAGACAATAAAGACTTAGGTACATATACCTTTTAACCTACACATTACCCCACCCAGTGGAGGGTTATCATTCTGACATACGGTCTACCAACCATGACATAACGTGAAACTGACGTGCGGCGCATGGCACTCTGACATAATGTGAATCTGACATGAGCAGTGTGAAACTGACATGCCCATGCACATGGTGTGCATGAAAATTCCTCAAACAATTATTCCCTAGTTCACTCAAACCTCGGGAAAATTCAAGGGTCTTAATATGGGAAATTATGGAATATCAGCATCAGAAAGTCATATCATTTGAACCCTATTGCATTTTTGAATCTTGTGAAGAATTTTATTAATTTAATTTGTCATATTTCTATTGCATGTCCTTTCCTTTCCTTCAGAACATCTGTCCTATTCCATAATTGAAATTTTTATAACACCAAGCATAATTTTTTACAAAATTATACCCAAATTTTTCATGCACCATATTTAGAAGAAATTATATATTTGCCTCATATTGTGAAAATTTGAGTGTATGACACATGCCTTCCGACCACATGTACACAGAATGTCAGTTTAATGCTGTGCTGCATATGTAAATTTTGCCTTTGGGCATGACAGATTCACGTTATGTTAGAGTGTCATGCATGCGCCGCATGTCAGTTTCACGTTATGTCAGAGTAGGCCGTATGTTAGAGTGGATTCACCCGCCAGTGTAGGGCGCAGCACAAAGTCACGCAAATGTATGCATTTGGGGCGGTGCACATGAAAAGCTAAGGCGCCAAGCTGTCCGACACATCGCTCATGGCATCTCATGTCAATGTGCATGTAACCTATGCTGCGAAAAGTGGAGGTTTTTAAAATACTTTCAAATGTTTTTGGAATTTTTGGTTCGATAAAATGCAGGTTACAATTTTAATTGGGTACAGCTTTTATAAACTTTTATGTGGTTAAGTTCTTTTAAAATATTTTTGATTTTTATACATTTGTATTATCGCTAATTTTCTTTGCTGTTTCTACTGAATATCGGTAATGGTTTCACAATTTTATTTTGTAACTAAATAGGGTGTCCTATACATTTAATTATACAATTCCGAACAATTAAAAACACACAAATATAAAATGTAATATACAATAGTGAGAAGTATCTTCTAATCAGCATTTTCCAATATTCTATTAAGGATTTCGGTTGGATACATTCCTATATTTATCTCGCAAAGATAGCCACAAACATAGGTAATTACCAAAAATTACATAATTACTGAAAGCGTGAAAATTTATTTAAATAAATATTTTTCTCATCACCACGCGACGCACACAAATGAATACATTTAGTCACTAATGCTGCCGTCAAGGAGAATAGCTACACTCCATCTTTTGGCACCCAATTGATTGACGATACTTTTTATTTTATCTGCCTACCGTATACGCATTAATAAACGCCGCCTTGAATACACTGACATCAAGATACCGTATTTCTTCTAATAGAAGGGCGCCCTTCTATTTTTTTCGTCAACTTTTTTACCCGCCCTTCTATTGGAGGCGCCCTTCTATTGGAGACGGCCCCTCTATTTCTTTCGTCATTTTTTCAGCATTTTTTTTCACTTTCTCTCAAGGTTTTTCTAGGTGTTACGTCACAGACATTTTAAAGAATGACGATTCATAGAGTTCAGTCAACATCTTATGTTAAAATATTATAGAACCAGATCAATGGATCAAAGCCAGATGCCCACTGATCTTGTTTAATTTTTTATGCATTTTGCAGAATTCCAGCACTATCTGTACCTTCTATTGGAGACTGCCCTTCTATTGATTTCGTGGCCCAAATAAAGTCAAAAAAGTGTACCTTCTATTGGAGACGCCCTTCTATTGATTTCGTGGCCCAAATAAAGTCAAAAAAGTGTACCTTCTATTGGAGAAGCCCTTCTATTGAAGGCCCGCCCTTCTATTAGAAGAAATACGGTAACACCCCTTGGAGTTTTAGTGAGAACGTATTTAGGTGGAGTTTTACAACACACCAAAATAATGTACTGATTTTAAAAACAGGTAAAGGGTGTACCCTTTTGATTGCGTTGATTCATTGAATGTGAGAGGTCTTGAATAATTCAAAATGAAGAGGTAGTATTTATGTGATATTACGTTAATACATCTGGATACGTTTATGCAATGCATTTGTCATGACTTTTCATGGAAATTCTGACATTGAAATTTCACGACAAATAGTCCCTTTTCGACCCCCCCTCCCTCAATTTTGGGCGTAATAAAAAAACCCTGGTATACTCCGGTTACTTTACACCCTGCACGCGTGGTTCCCGCTGGAAGTGTGCCAACGATGGTTAACGCGTGCGAGTTTCATAAAAAGATGACAAAATTGATTGTTGTTATAATGTTATTCATTAACATATTCACATCGATGAAATTTTTTATTTTTTTACGGAAATCGCATGTTTTAACAATCATTGGCACGCTTCCAACACGAGACATAAATCAGTGCGACGGCAGAGTATCATGTACGCCGAGTATACGCATTTCAAGATCTATGGTAGCTCGTTTTTGCGCACTTCCCTATTTGATGTCTGTTGTTTTTGTCCTACTTTGGAGGAGTGCCTTGCATTTCTAAGCTTAGTAATTTCCATGTTATTTACATTATTAAATACGCTAAATGTAATTTGTTATGTATTATAAATAGGTAATTACCTAATGATTTATGTTACATATATTTATTATTTAATGATTTTTAAGTAATTGACTGATGAAGTGCTGTTATACCCAAGTACATAAAATTATTCGGTCACAAATTGGCGGATTACCGGGTTTTCCTAGTATTTAGTTATAGTATTTATTTAAGCCATGCAGGTGCTTAAGCACAGCTTACTAGTTCAAAATAAAATTCAATAAAATTGTCAGTAAAAAGTTAAAATCAAAGTGGCCCTTCATTTATTGTCTCTGTATTTATTGCACGAATATTTATCAAAATATCACCAGTTTGCATTGCAAATCGCCGCGGGCGCTTCTAATGAATTCTGTGTTCGGATCGAAATGAAATTCATATCAGATGCGCTTTGCCCTTCAATGGGTCTGTTTATAAATGTATTTAGGTATGTATTTATGTAGTACAGTATGTATAGTATTCATACTAGCAGGATTCTCCTTCACACCTTTGGTCCGGTTTTATAGTATTGGGAGCCTACACACTAGTTGACACACGTGTGTCAACTGGTTTGTGTCAACTCTGATTTCGTCTTCACGTGTCGCAGAGCGGTCTCCAATGTTGAGAAATAAATATTATGACAAGTGCATTGGAAGATCGCTCTTCGACATGTGAAGCCAGGCCAGTTGACACAAATGTACTTGTGTTTGGGTGTACACTTCTACACTTTGCATTCACTCACAGGCATTTTTGATGCACATCAATTATTAATCAGTCAGTTGCATATTTTGCAAGTTCTAACAGTTGTTTCTTTGCATTAATTGCCTCAATTCTCTTTGCTTCATAATTTTAATTTTATTGTGTGAAATCTATACCTTTGCAGACATAAAAACTACATTTGCACACACAGACATTTCAGCCAAACTCGCAATAATAACATGATATTTTCATCTGCAATTATTTTACACCCCAAAATATCACTCAGGTGCATCAAAACACATTTCAATGGGTTTACAGCTGCTGTGCAATGCATCTCATCAACATAGGCAAAAGCTCACTTTGACATTTGCAAAAGTTTTTTATCACTTCCTAGTTCCCCAAATATAATAGTCATAGATGCACGCGGGGGCGCGAACAGCTTCACTGACTGACTGATTGGGAATGTGCCGCCGCTGTGGCCCAACGGAAGTGTTGCGAGTCTGCGCTTCAGCTAGTGTTGGAAAAGTGCCAAAAATCAAGCTTTCTGGCTTCGACAGCGAACGCAAGCTATATAGTGTAGTGACTCGTGTGCCATGGCACTTTGCACGCTTAGTTGTTTATGTCTCACGTTGGAAGAGTGCCAATGGTAATTAAACCGCGCGATTCTAGGGCAATTGAAACAATCTAATACAAAATGCTTGCACCAATTTCCAAGGTGCTTCACCATCACTTGCGTCCCGGAACGGGTCTTTTATAGGCCTATATGGAAAAGTACTGCGCTGCGCTTTGGTGGGCGATTTTGTGTTCAATTGTGTTCATGTGACGGTTGCTGCCATCACGGAAGCTTCTACTCACACCGCCACATATTTTGATGCCAGGATCGTTGTGAATTACGGTAAGTGGTCCCGCAAAGTATTTAGTGAAGCGTTGTGAAGCGTGAAGCTTCATCAACAACTACATATAAGCATCGAGATGTGTGTAGCTAATTCACCGCGCATCGCGAGCACTCAATCATAGTTGTTAAAACGTATTTACTCGATCAATACGTATACTCGAGTACAGAGTAAATACGTATACGTTTCTTCCGAAAAAAGTTCTGGTACTCGCTTTTACGTATACTTTTTGAACTTACTCGAGTACAGAAAACGTATTTTAGATCATCTTTTATATAGGTTTTTTAAGACATAGAAGGGAAAAAAGGGAGAAAATGAGATAAAAATATGGGAAAGTAGTCGAAAATGGGTATAGAACCAAAAATATACCTAGTGAAAAATTGCGTAAAATACGCAAAAAGTTATTAAAATGACCGATTTTGAGCGACATTTCTTGAAAAATTTGGCGACATTTCTTAAAAGTACTCACGTTTACGTTTTCTGCGGGGAAAAGTACGTTTACTCACGTTTACTTATCATGAGTAAAAGTAAAAAAATTTACTTTACGTTTTCTGTACTCAAGGGGTGAGTAAAAACTAAAAACTTAACGTTTACGTATACTTTGAAAAAAGTTCAGTACTTTTAACAACTCTGCACTCAATTTCCTCAACAATGTGTGATTTCCCGGCAATGCGCATTAGTTTGGTGGTGGCACTTTTCATGAACGGCTGCAGTTGAATGGGCGAATGGCTGCGTGAGTGATAGCTGCCCCGCTGTATTGTTGTCTCCCATTTTTATCGTGTTTCCCCCCCATTATGTCGCTGCTATGACGTTTGTTGTGTGATTTTTTTCCGGCCCAATTTCGTGTCTATTGAAACTGTTGCTTTATCTACCTATACTGTTTTTTTGGGTGAGGGGGCAGGACTAGGAGATAACAATTTCTTTGAATGTGCTTCAAACTTCCCTGCCGCATGTCGTATCCAATTTTCATGAATAGGCGAATGGTAATCACCATTGCATATCCAAAAGCAGTTACCGTATTTCCTCGAAATACCCCCCGGGGGGTGATTGTTTCATAGTGGTCCCGAGAGGGGGGGGGGGTTAAACGAGGGGGGGGGGTATTTCGAGGGGGGGGGTGATTGTTTCACAAGAAAATTTTTGAAAACCAAGTACGAAATTGTCGTCTGAAACGTACGCAGACGTCGAAAAATGCAACAAAATCCGCCATTTATAAGGTTCTGTAGACTAATATTAGTATGTAGATGGTATGTACACTGTTCTAACGTGACACCGACATTGTTTTAACGTGTGTTCTGCAGTACACTGAACACAAACTACAGTTATTGTCATGTACGTTCCCTTTACACTCAATTTGGGGGGGGGTATTTCGAGGGGGGGGGTGATTGTTTCATAGTGGTCTCGAGAGGGGGGGGGTCAAACGAGGGGGGGGGGTATTTCAAGGGGGGGGGGGGTATTTCGAGGAAATACGGTACATATTTATTTTATGTGTGCAGAGTCAGTTATTTTTGTGTCTGAACATTTCCCCCATAGTTGTTAAAATGAATTTACATTTACTCGAAAAATACGGTTACTGAGTAAATAGCAGAGTTGCGAAAGCGTATTTACGCTTACCCGAAATACCCGGGTAAATGGGTATTTATACTTACGCTTACGCTTACGCTTTCGTAAAATACCCATACGCTTTTTTACGCTTTCCCGGCCGAATTACCCGGGTACTAAAAGCGTAAAAAAACGTTTCACAGGGTCCAGTTTTATGCTTTTGAAAAAGTGTAAAACAACAAAAAAGGAAATGAACGAAAATGTGTACAAAAAAAACTGACTGCGTGTGTGCAGTATCACACTAACAACAGCAGCAAATGTACAAATTCTGTTGAAATGCAAATGTCTCGTTAAAATTGTGTTGCCTAGCAATATCGTAGCTTCAGATTAGGAATTTTGGGGCTGAAAACTGATTCCAAAAACTGTTGCTGAGAGCGTTATTTTGAAACAGTTCACTGAACAAAAACAGACAGAATCCCGGATGCATTACCTTTGCCGCCACTGTATCTGAGTAAATATTCACCGGGTATGCACTATGCATATTTACTTGATTGTGAATGCATACATAATCTTAATGTATAATAAGTATGCAACTGTGTACTAATTTAATGTGAAAATATGAAAGACAGTGGTATATAAATTCATCTAACAGTGAAAGCAAGAGTGTTTTCTGACGCTCAAAAGCAAGAGCACTTTCTAGAAGAAATTTACGCTTACGCTTTATTTTACGCTTTCCTAGGTGTTTTACAAATACCTTACGCTTACAGTATCCATACTCGAAATTAGGAAAGTGTATTTACGCTTACGCTTTCCAAAAATACCGGTATTATAACAACTTTGGTAAATAGGTACATTTACTACTCCTCTGAAAAAGTACCACCTTTACGCGTAAATACTTTTGAAAGGTATAGGAAAGACTCATTCCGCTTAACTCAAATGCGTTCAAAGCTGATGTATGAATTTTCCAAATTTTTTGAAATTTCGTTATTCACTATAAAACTTTAGATTATGTAACAAAATACAAAGTCATTTTAATTGGTCAATAAAAATTTTCAAATCGTGAAAAAATGGAAATCAGGAAATTCGAAAACTGATTTTAGAGATGATTTTTTATATAAAAATATAAAATATATTTATAAAATAAATTCAAAAATTCATTTTTTGAACCCTGGTAAATTTGAACACTTTACCTGAACGAGTTTCTCATCGTTACCCAGTGGTTCCTTTTCATGTTGAAGCACATACACCTCGCTACAGACAGAGCAGTTTACATCCACACATCTTATGTGTTGCGCAACGATGCATGCACCAACGCGATACTTATGCATGAACCCCACTCTAAAAAAATTAAAAAGAAAAAAGCGGAGCCGAGTATAAACAACACATGTTTAGCAACCCAACGTTTTTTTTTTGCAACGATTTGATTTTATTATCATTCTATATACCTACGATGATATTTACTATAGATACAAGAATGTGTAATTATGCTTTTTATATATTTATAAATTGACTACCTATTTATATATTTGAGTATCGGCATCGGAATTTTGATAAACTATTGATAATGGACATTGACGATTACCCAGACGAAAAGATATTTTATCATATATGAATAAACAAATATGTTCCTACTTGGTAAAATGTTCAATTTTCTATTCACCACAATGCATCGGGTGAAGAGCACTTTTTCTATTTATCATACACCAGTGATTACTTTTTATAGCGTTTTGCACTGGTTCTCTGCACATTGCAATACTAGGTATGTTATTTGTGTGTTATATTGGCATTTTCAATGTGGCCTGCCTTTGCAATTTTAGAATCCCCTGGTTGCCACTAATCAAGCCTCCCCAACTAAATATATATGCATGTACAGTGTGACAGGGAAATTGTGCAACAAACATCATACCATATTTCTTCTCATAGAAAGGCGCCCTCCTATTTTTTTTGTCATCTTTTTCACCCACCCTTCTATTGGAGACCGCCTTCTATTTTTTCGTCAACTTTTCAGCTAATCCTTTGCAAGTTTGGCCAAGGTTTTTCAAAGTGTTACGTCACAGACAGTTCATTGAATGGTGATACATAGAGTACATTCAACGTTTGATGTTAAAATAGCACAATATCAATGGGCAAAAGCCACTAAATCACAATGTCCGCTAATATTTTTTTATTTTTGATGCATTTGGCACAATTCCAGTACCTTGTGTACCTTCTATAGGAAACCGCCCTTCTAGGTATTTATTTATTTCATGGCCCAAAAAAGTTGAAAAAGTGTACCTTCTATTGGAGATGCCCTTCTATTGGAGACCCACCCTTCTATTAGAAGAAATACAGTAGCTGTTTCAACTGCTATTAATGCTACTCAATGGAGTGCATAATCATATAACCTACTGTATTTCTTCTAATAGAATGGTGTATCTCCAATAGCAGGGCACCTCCAATAGAATGGCAGGTTTTATCACATTTTTGCACTTGTGAAAGATTCACATGCTTCACAAAATTTTCAGTAAAGTGTCTTTCACACACTTCACTTATCATCACAACATCCAAAATTGTGTGAAGTGTACTTCACAATGTAAGGAGATTGTGAAAATGCTTCACATGATATTTCCATGCAAAGACACATTGTTTTGTCTTGTGCTGCAAATAATTCAGTTCAAACAAAATATATTTTTATAACTAAATTTTTTCAATTAAATCATTCACAAAAATATTACAACCTCTTTACCATCTCCTGTTACCTTGTAATACATAAATTTTGTGTTCATATGCTCTTTAGGTCCATCATAAAGTTTTGAAGTCAATGTGAATCTATTTATACATAGTTCACCACATTTTTTTCTTGTGAAGTGTCTTAACTACAGGTTTTGCATTTTGAAGACACATCATGGTGGGGCATCAGCAGTGAAGACACTTCACAAACATTGTGCATCATCAAGCACATCTGTGATGCGAAGTGTTTTCACAACAAATTTCGTGAAGCACCAGAAAACGTCACTATGAACACACTTCATGACACTTCACAACGCATCACATATTCTTTTACTGCGTGTACTTTTTCTTTTACTGTTTCATTGAGTCAATGAGACCAACGTTTCACATAATCTTTGACACCCGATGTGAATATTTAGCCCATCAAATCAACTTACCTTGGTTGGTTAGTTATACAAAATAAATGGAAGGCATGTTTTCAATAGAAACTCGTCTGAGCAGGGTCTCTGTGTTTGCGTGTTGTGTTGGCTGAAATTAAATCCAACTGCTTTTTCCGGATGCCCGGACTGAGTGCTTCGTTTCAGCTTGCAAACGCTGGCAAACAAAATTAGAAAACTCGTTTTTTGATTTTTGATTTTTTATATTTTCTTTTCGCGTTTTCTAGTCAGACTAAACACTTAAGTAAAAATCTATTTTTTTAGAAACTTGAAAAATTTAGAAATTTGAAAATATTTTTATACCAAATTAAGTGAGTCTCTGCATACAGTATAATTGAACTATGATAGATTGGGGTAAAATTGATGAAAAAAGTGAAAACGACACTCACTGCAGCGTAGTTGTTAAAACGTATTTATTTTTACTCGATAAATATGTATACTCAGATACAGAGTAAATGCGTTTACGTTTCCTCCAAAAAAGTTTCTGTATTTGCTTTTACGTATACTTTTTGAAAGTACTCGAGTACAGAAAACGTATTTCAGATAGTCTTTTATATCAATTTTTGATGCCATTGAAGGGAAAATAGTGAGAGAATATGCTAAAAATTTGGGAAGATAGTCGAAAATTAGTGTACAAGCACATATAAAGCCAAAAGTTGCTTTAAATAGGCAAAAGGATATGAAAATTAGTGATTTTGAGTGAAAATTGGGGTGAAATTTCTCAAAAATATACATGTTTATGTTTTCTGGGGCAAAAGTACGTTTACTCACGTTTACTCATGAGTAAAAGTAAAAAAATTACATACTTTATCATTAAAGTTTTTGGCATAAACACTTTTACAAGTCTGTAAAAATGCAATAAAAATAACACGTTCAAAAGAAATTTTGTCATCGTTACGCAGCTGCATTCCAATGCAACTGTATTCCACCCCACTACTAAATGATGTGTATAATATAGAGAGGAAATTTGTGATAGTGCTTGGAACTTGCAGTTTGAAAATAGGTGGCGAAACAAAACTGCATACGGTATATCCTCGAATAAGCCCCCCTCGAAAAACTTCCCTTCTTTGTGAGAAGTGTGAGAATGGGACAGACGTCCATTGTATGTATACTCGGTGGACATGATACTCTGCCCTCGCACTCATTTATGTCTCACGTTGGAAGCGTGCCAATGATGATAAAGCATGCGATTTTTGTATAAAAGGTGAAAAAAATCATTGTTGTAAATAAGTTAACGTTTAGCATTATAACAACGATTACTTATGCAAATTTTTATGAAAATCGCATGCAGAACAAAATCGTTGGCACGCTTCCAGCGGGAACCACGCGTGCAGGGTGTAAAGTAACTGGAGTATATGTTCTATCCAAAAAGTATTGCATGTACGTGTTTATTAACAGTATCGGTATATTCTTTTGCTGCTGATTACTAGCAGTGATTTTATTTCAAATTTTGTAATTTGCATTCTGACTGACAGGCTTATCTAGCTAAAGTGAACCCCATTCATACATTGAACCCCAATACAAAACTGCAAACGTTTCTCACTACCGTATTTTCTCGAAATACCCCCAGGGGCAGGGGGTTTATTTTTTCAGAGTGAGATTTTTGAGGGGGGTTAAACGAGGGGGGGTATTTCGAGGGGGGTGTTTATAAACTCATAGTGTCCATTTTGAGGGAGGGTATTTCGAGGGGGGAGTATCTCGAGGGGGGTATATCGAGGAAATACGGTAGGCAAATAATTGGAATTTTTCAAATAAACATTCCACTATAAATTTGTAGCAGTTACTCAAAAAATTCCTTTCAGTCAATGCAGTCAATGATAGTTGTTCCCATGGCTAGTGAAATGGACTGTTAGCATGCACCCAATTGTATTGTATTACATTTGGTTGCGCAATTTGCATGCGCTCAATTTTACCTGCTATTCCATTCTACAGAAATCTGTTTTCTGTCTGAAATAGGATACTCTTCAGCATTCGTTTTTTTTGTGAAAGTGGGTATTTGTTAGGTGTTGCTTTGGAGCGTTTCGCTGTAAATAAATATTAACGTATTTCCTCGAAATACCCCCAGGGGGGTTATTTTTTCAGAGTGGAAATTTTGAGGGGGGTATTTCGAGGGGGGCTTATTCGAGGGGGGGGGATGGTATTATTCCGCCAGAAATTTTCGGGAATTTAGTAGTAAACAATACGTCAGAAAATGGCCAAAACCGGTAATGAATGGGTTATATTTGATGAAATAGGATATATTTAGGCATAATAACGTACATTCTCTACTTTCACTACGTAAATATATGTGTAGTTGCGGTGCAAACCGGCAGCAATAAATACATCATGTACATTGCATACATGATGTACATCATTTCAGACGGGGGGTATTTCGAGGGGGGGGGGATTTTTTCCCCAGCTTAAAAACACCTGGGGGTATTTCGAGGGGGGGTTAATTCAAGGGGGGTATTTCGAGGAAATACGGTAGTTTGGAAAGAAGTTCTTTCCAACTCCAACTGAAAGAGAAGTTCTAGAATCAGAAAGAACTTTCTTACCAAACATTTATTTATGTTTACAAGTGCTGTCACATGTTCACAAGTGCATAGGAAGTGTAAACGGTAAACACTTTTTTATGCTTTTTCTAGATGCTAACATTCTTGCCTCATTAACCACATGCTCAATTTTTCCATTTTATCGAGTTAAAGTAAAGTAAACAAGTTAAATCATAATCAATTTTATCAGTCTAATTTCAGGCGGTAACGTGACTGTGACTCATGTGAAGATTATTGTTGTCACGCATGGACATCACAGTTTTACTTCCTTTTGAATTAGACCATGCGACATCGCTTGTCTTCGGTTACCGTATTTACTCAAATAATCCCCTCCACTTGAATTCTCCCCCCCCCCTGTCAGACAAATCACGGAAAATAATTCCTACGCTTAAATACCCCCCCCCCAATGATGGAATACAAATAATGTATATCGGTATCTTTAAAAACATGTCGATTACCCTGCAAAATCGCTGTTGTAAACACCTTCCCGATCAAGTCCGGCCCCCTATTTTTATTTTCACTTCGCATGCCCTATCTCCGGTTGTGGGAGGAGTGGAAAGCTAATGCTTGTGGGGTATATAGGTGCAACCCCCCACTACCCCTCATGAAGAAATAGGGCAGCGGCGACTCATTATAGAGGGGGTCGCTGTATACGTGAAAATTTTTTGCGGCGTTTTCAGTGTCCCGCACAGGTCCGGCCCCCAGTTTATTTCTTATGCTACCGCTTGATCAGACGCCAATAACGCCACAGGAAAATGGCGCTAAGTGATAATGACCGTCTCAAATGGCGCCAGTGCCATGGCGCCATTCCATCATCAATTCCAATAGCTCAATATTTATTCCCTATCCCAAACCTTCAATTTTAAAAGGCTTTTTCGCTTTTATTTTGTGACAAACTTGACCCGCTGGTTTAGGGTGTTTTATAGAGGAAGGTTTAAGGTTCCAAGTTGCGTAAAGAACTATACCCCAAAAATGCCTCCATTAGAAAATTTAGTTTGGGTTAATTCAAATAGAAAATTTTGACAACTTTTGTTCCTGTTATGGCATAATTTTGACATCAAAAGTTCAACCCAAGTAAATTTTCTAATGGAGGCATTTTAGAGGTAAAGTTTTTTACGCAGCTTGGAACCTTATACCCCCTCTTAAAAACATCCTAAACCAGCGTGTGAAGTGTGTACAAAAATAAAAGCAAAAAGTGCAGTTTTAAATTTGCAAAGTTCATTTTCTTGTCTGCTGCTTAGGGGGTGGGTGTTTGTGGAATGTTTGGCCATGGCACTGGCGCCATTTCAGGTATCCAAGCGGTGCCACGCCAGGGCACCTATTTCCTGTGGTGTTATTGGCGCCTGATGCCCCTTTTTCAAGCTGTAGCGCAAGAAATAAACTGGGGGCCAGACCTGTGGGGACAGTGAAAACACTACAAATTTTTTTCCACATATATGGCAACCCCCTCTAAAATGAGACACCGCTGCCCCATTTTTTCATGAGGGGTAGTGGGGGGTTGCACCTATATCACAAGTATTAGGTTTCCACCACTCCCACAAACCGGGGATAGGGCGTACGAAGTGAAAATAAAAATAGAGGGCCGGACTTGATCGGGAAGGTGTTTAGTAGTTGACTGAACTACAAACGTGTCTGGTTTGATTCATCGATGCAAATGATGCGTCCAATTCTAAAAGTCGACAAGTCCAAAATATAAAAATTTCGATTTAGGCGCGGAAACGTCATCTAGGGCTACTCCCGCAGATTTTCCATTATGCTGCGATTACAGATCGGACGTAAAATTCCAGCGTAAAATTCCATCGCAAAAGTGATTACATGAAAGTGGATGATGTTTCAGGTCTGCAATTTTTCATGGACAATATGTTTATCAATACCTTCATTGTGACCAAGGGTCATCGTCCACGGTCATTTCTATTTGATTCAGAAAATTCAAAAATTTCGATTTTACGCTGCAATTTTACGCCAACTGAAGAAACATCAATCGATAAATCAGCTACGCCAGGTGATTGCATGCAATGACATAGCGTAGAATTGATTTTTCGTCGGCTGACGTAAAATTGCAGCGTAAAATCGAAATTTTTGAATTTTCTGAATCAAATAGAAATGACCGTGGACGATGACCCTTGGTCACAATGAAGGTATTGAATAACATATTGTCCATGAAAAATTGAAGACCTGTATCATCATCCACTTTCATGTAATCAATTTTGCAATGGAATTTTACGCTGGAATTTTACGTCCGAGCTGTAATCGCTCCATAATGTTCCATAAAAATTGTTAACCTCACATGCCTATTGTAGTGCCAAATTTGACATTTTTTGGGAAAAATGCAAAAAAATTTGGGCTAAAAGTCGACAAGTCCATCCTTCGCCTGCTTTTAAGTTTGCTCAAAATCGCATTTGTGGATTTGTCAACTTTTAGAATTAGACGCCTCAAGTGCACTGCGCTGTGCAAAGGTGCAATGGAATGTGCACAGTGCACTACAAACGGATACAGCACATAATGTGCACAATGTGATAGAAACGTGCTTAAAAATTGTGATGAAATAATCATTCCCCCACTTGAATAATTCCCCCCTCAAAAGGTCTGATGGAAAAATACTCGGGTGGGTGGTGCGCACAGCTCAGTACGT
>OZ038457.1:2337624-2349093 GCA_964036195.1 Sphaerolaimus hirsutus
CACCCCCCGGGGGTATTTCGAGGAAATACGGTATAACTTATTGTTGCCGCGCACACTAGTTTGCTATCAGAACTAGAAGTAAACTAAAATTGGGTGCTCCGATATCAACTTTGAACCTACCTACTTGAGTTTACTACAATGAGTTACGTATTTTCAATCTTCGTCAACTGCAGTTGACAGACACCTCATTCTGGTAAACTCAAATGCGTTCAAAACTGATTTATGAGTTCACCAAAATCCCAGTATTCTGGCAGTGAACTAGATAGTGTGCACGGCGCCATTATGTAGCTTCCCATGTTCGAACATACACATAGCCCATTGAGCCGGCCGCGAGCGAAGCGAGGCATTGTGCCGCCAGACAATCACAATGGGAAGATACAGCCGGGGCATTAGTGCGGCGTGAAATATGTACGGCACGGATTTACGTGCGCCGCGGCTGGCCACTGCTGGCGGTGGAAAACTTCCTGGGAAATTGGTTAAATTTTTGAATTTTAAATTTGAAAATGTGTTTTTTATTTTTCGAATTTTGTTTTGTTATTTTTTGGAACACTGCCAGTTTTCGAACTTTTCCCACCATATATTTCAATTTTTGAATCACTGATTAATGTTATCTTGATATTTTGCTGGCCTCATAGCTTTTGCCGCAAATACTTACATTTGAACATTTTTGCTTTTTCCTAAAATTCCTGTGAAATAGAAACTTTAAATTGTATTCTTTGCATTTTATTAAAACTTTTCGAGTTGTAGAAATTTTCAAAGGAAAAAAATAGATTTTTGAGAGGTTTTCTTATGTTAGAAAAAAATGCTCAAATTTCAAACAAAATCGCAAATTAGAATTTCTTTTGAGTTCAGAATTTTTGTTGCCATCGTTAGCCCGTACAGACCATCGGTGCATGAACGTGCCGCGGGTTTAGTTTGGTTGCTAGTTACAAAGTCAACACATTACTATAATATACATCTGAAATAGCCGATATTGTGAAACTTTTTCCGAGGTTGTGTCCGATTTGTGTCCAGTTTACTACCGCAAATACTCGAATAAGACCCCCCCCCTCGAATAACTCCCCCCTTGAAAAAATCCCCCCTGTTGGCGAGGTGGGGAAAAAACAACCCCTACCCTCGAATAACTCCCCCCTCTTGAATAACTTTTCCCTCCGGATGAAAACTATACAATACAAAAATACAAAAGAATATTATCATCCAGCAGCGACAGCAGATACATGATGTGTATGCAGTGTATACACATCTTTTTGTTGTTGCTGGAACGTTATATACCGGAAGTATATGAGTTTACAGACTGCACCCATACAATGAATGAAGTCCAAGTTTTATGAGGAAAAAATAACCCCCCCCCCTCGAATAACTCCCCCCCCCCTTGAATAACTCCCCCCTCCAAAACGTCTGAGGAAAAAATAACTCCCCTGGGGTCTTATTCGAGGATTTAGGGTACTTTAATTTCCTCTGAATATTTAATAGAGTTCAATCCGAGCGGGCAAAATACAGAACAAAGGTACTTTTGTCATTCTACCAACATTCATTCGACATTAAGGCATCTGGAAAATCTTAAACTCGAACATCATGGCGCAAGTCATGTACATCATGATTGGATCAACATACATTTATGTGCACCACCGCGCGGCGGCTACAACTCGCTGATTCGCTCCACACCATTTCCAGTTGAAATTTAAAATGAAGCCAACCTTCTAAGCTGTAGCATTCAATGCAAATGTCTCATGCAATAGTGCAGCGCACTACGCTGGGCCAGACAAGGTGCAGTACAGTGCAAATTGCCAAAATTGGGTCATCCCCGCGACAAATTCGAGTGCAACTTATATCAATGTGGTCTTATGCACTTTCCATCCATTTTCAGCTTAGATTTAAGCCTAAAAGCCTGGGTGGGTGGACTTTTAAGGATGTGGTCTGCCTTTAGGCCAATTTAAGTCACTTCCGCGAACGTCATGTCAATGTGCTTCGTGTATTCTGAATTTAGTGGCACTGCTATTTACCTAAATGTATGACTTTTCTGACTTACTTAAATGTCCATGTGAATAAGAATTATGAGATTGATGGCTGTAATTTTACTTGACTTTGACAAATATTTTCTTAACTCGAGTGTCTTATATGCTATACATATTGATTTCAATTCACTCGAATGTAAAAAGATCAAAAAACCGTCCTTAATGTGCACTGTATTAAATGAGCAGTGGTACTTTGATCTAAAGAAAGTTAACGTACCGGTAGTTTTATTGGCGGCACACCAACTGGTCGACACATCAAAAAATGAATGCTATTGTCAACTGCGTCTGTCAACTAAAAGCGCACACCTGCCTGCACATTCAGTTGACAGTTTAATACAAATGTTACATCTAACGTTCGTGCTCAATAATTCCCCTAGAATTCCCAAAAATACATAACTCTCACAGTGACATAAGTATCACATTTACATAATAATGTCGACCCACAAAACGATCTGTCGCAGCACTTTGCGCACACGCCAAATTCCCAAGCACATTTACATCTTTCTATCCAGCGCTGAAACTCGCCCATTCCACATCCAATAGCACACAGCGTTCGCCCAATTTTTTATCAGAAACAAGATCACTTTTGGATGAAAAACGCCCCCGCGGCGCGCCGACATCCCAATATTAATCAATCCCAGTTTTCATCCAGGAGCCATTTCGCTAATCATAAATCTTGCGTCTATTTATTTACCTACCCACCAAAAAGCGCCCAGCCTACGTTTTCGCGTGAAAAACGTGAGGCATGCGGGGCGGCCAAAAAAGTGACGGCGGCAGACAGCTAAAAGTCTCGGCCCGTCGGAATAGCGCCAGCTGAAATCCGGCCCACTGCTGGCGCCGCCGCGGCTGAAAGAACCGGTCCGCATGGAAATGGCCCCGCGCGGCAGGTCGCGTTTGGACATAAATGAGCTTTTTGAGATTGATTCATTTGGAAAGCGGTGGTTCATTTTGGAAAGCGTTTGGATAGGAGGAGATGTTCGGACGTATTTATGCTTAAAGTCTTTTGTAGATTAATGAGTTTAGATTTTGACATTGTTGATAAACTTAGGGGCTATGAAACGATACAATGTTTTTGCCTTTAGGTACAAATGACTATGCTCTCATGAGCAAAAAAATCTGACGGTTGATGAATTTTGGCTTTGGTCAGTCTCGTACTGTGTAAAATGCCAGGCAAATCTGTCAAATGACAGGCAAAACATCACAGGCATTGTAAACTGTGTTGTAAAATACCAAATACCTGAAGACCAATTTTATTTTATTCTTTACTGGCCATTTGACATTTTTTATGAAATTCAACAACTTTTTGTGACGTTTTACATTGCATTGGGCATGGGACTGTCTGTGGATTAGTGAGTGAGAGTGATCGTGCTGGCGCCATTTCAGGGTGCTCTGTTTCCAAATAGCGCCATTGGCGCTGGGCACCCTTTTCTGGCGCTTTTACATCACTACCGGGATACGTATCATCCTGATTTCAAAGTTAACTCTCCACCAAAAAAATCCACTCAATCAACAAAATCGTCACTCGAATGTCCAAACGCGACCCGGCCGCCATTGTGCTGCGGGCGCGTGATTTTTCTACTGTCCAGCGCGCACTTGGCGGCAGTTGCAGCGGCGGCGGTCACATTGGAGGGCGGCGGCGACGACCCGCCCACCGCCCAGTACGTCACCCTGCCGCTGTACCCGCGAACAAGCCCCGCCCACCTGGTTGGTAGACATTGTGTTTTCTTTTTTTAATTTAAAGCGCACTTTTTGGGCACTTTGTGATTTTACGATGTTGTTTTCGCGCTGCCATGGCCACACGCGGCCAATCTGAATTCTGAACCAGGTTGTAAATAGCTGGCTGTTTAAAAGTGCAGTTGGTATTCAGCAAGTACACAAGTAATAAGAAAGGTGGTAAGTGGCAAGTTAAGTTAATTAGTTCACTTAGCATTAAGTGACAAGTAAAATTATGTGTAAGGATCATTCCCAGTTAGAAAATAACCCAAGTCACTTCTTAGTTCACTGGCCACTTTACCAGCCACTTTCAAACTTTTCTTCTCACTCACTACCACTCAACCACCGGAAATTGGCCTAACGTAAAGCTCCAGATTCAGTTTTGGACGCATGGACTGCAGGTTTCCCATTTTTAAGTGTTGGGCTAGCTGTGGTATGGTCCATCTCGATGCCTCTCCATTAGCGCTGGAGTGGCGCCATGGCGTTGGCGTGAGCTACTGGCGCATTTCGCAATAGCGCC
This sequence comes from Sphaerolaimus hirsutus, assembly GCA_964036195.1. NCBI lineage: Eukaryota > Metazoa > Nematoda > Chromadorea > Monhysterida > Sphaerolaimidae > Sphaerolaimus > Sphaerolaimus hirsutus. Next base: position 2,341,873 of record OZ038457.1, read on the forward strand.
ACTTCCGCAAAAGACTCCTAGACAACCATGGCGCGCGGCGCCATTCCACCATGGCGCGCGGCGCCATTCGACCATGGCGTTTTTCACCGGTAGAACCGGCGGCCAGCTTATAGGGGATGCGGCGCGGCGGCGAGTCGGGCTTACTGCATATGCGGCGCGGCGCCAGTAACGATGGCAAACCCTCTCGAAAAAAGTATTTAAATTTTTAAGTATTTTTTCAAAATGACTTTTCGAATTTCCGAATTTTTTTCTAAATGAGTTTTTGGATTTTCGAATTAAATTTTCGAATCTTTTTTATTAATTTTGAATTTTTTTGTTACTTTTTGAATTTTTTGCATCAAATTATTGCATTTTCGAATTTTTGGTCTGACTTTTGAATACATCTTTATGTTATACAGCCTTACCGCTGTTACCGCATAAGTATTTTGAGTCTGCTGCTACAAAAAAATCCATGTGAATATGATATTTTTGGTGAAGTTTCTTCGTTTTTACTCATTTTCAACAAAAATCACCAAAAAATTCGAAAACTTTTTCGAATTTTCGAATCTTTTTTTGCCATCGTTAGGCGCCAGTAGTCGAGCCGACATGATCCCATGAGATCGGTTTGGGCGCCGCCGCGCGTCAATTCAATGCGGCGCCGCCTTTTTTGCGATGCGCTCCCAGCGGTGCCACTGAAAACATGCCCATCAATATATGCGAGGCAGTGCGCTGCGCGGCCCTGGGGCTGGGGCTGGTTCCAATTTGAAGGTAGGGCGTCCGTGACGGTGGCAAAGGAAAGTTCGAAAATTTGGAAACATTTTCGGATTTTTCTGATGCTTGGCAATGTTTATTCATTTATTGCCAAAGAAAATACCTTAAAATCAAGTTTTTTGTAGAAAAATTTCGTAAATTCGAAAAGTTATATTGTGGCCACACAAGCTAGTTTTCAACCGAAATTTTGAAAACTCGTAAATCTGCATTGAATGCATTTAAGGTTTCTAGAATGAGTCATTTTTACCCTCCGTCAAATGTACATAGATGACGGGTACCTCAGTCTAGAATACTCAAATGCGTTCAATGCTGATTTTCGATTTTTAAAATTTACGTTGAAAACTAGCTTGTGTGGCCACATTAGAAAAAAACACATAAAAATTTCACAATTTTTCCAGAAGTTTTGTCATCGTTACACGCGAGTAAGTGCATGAATTTGTGCTCAAAACTTACTAGGTAGTTTGTGTGGCACCTTAGTGCGTCTTTGGATTTGGGCCAGCCCAGACCATATTGTACAGGATTGAGTGAGTTGTTGCGGTGCAGTAACTATTGTATTTATTTGTGGGTCAGTTTGAAAGGCACCTACATCAATAAATTGTGGGTCCAGTCTTTTTTTTCATTTGTTTTTGAGATTTCATGCATTCGCTTCCGTATTCGAATTGCGCTGCCTGTTGAATTAGAAATTGAAGTGAACAGTTTTTTTGAAATTTGAAATCATTTCTTTTTTGCTAATATTATTTAATTTTCGGATATGGTTAATTTCTACTCGAATATACACGTAGATCTATTCAACTCGATATAAATTTGTATTTTGGCTGTATGGATATAAAAAGCATACCTATTTGCATGGATAATCCCCCCTTGAATAATTTCCTCCTGTAAGACGAGTGAGGAAAAATAAATCCCCCTGCGTAATTCGCCCTTTAAATCATGATCAATTCCTTATGCCCAATTTGAACAAAAATGGCAGTTTATTGCGTTAATAAAGAATATTTTATGAAATTTCTATAGAAACATGGTTGAAAATTTTTATGAAATACCTAATACCGTATTACCTCGAATTATCCCCCCCTTGAATAAACCCCCCCCTCGAAATACCCCCCTAAAATTGAGTGTAAAGAGAATGTACATGACAAATACCGTAGTTTGTGATCTGTACAATGCAGAACACACGTTAAAAGTGATGGCTAAGTGACGTTAGGGAAGGATTGATGTGTATATACAGTTATATATGCCTGTAAACACATATACATCTACGTAATTGTTCGATTTTTCTACGTCTGCGTATGGGGAATTTCCGAAAATTTCTGGCGAAATAATAGACCCCCCCTCGAATAAACCCCCCCCCCCTCGAATTATCCCCCCCTCAAATTTTGCTGGCGAAATAATTAACCCCCTGGGGGTATTTCGAGGTAATACGGTAGTTCCTCCCCTAACAATAGTTCCCCCTCAAAAAAACTCTGACGAAAAAATAATTCCACAGAGGAATTTTCCAACCTACCCCCCAAAACAACCTGTCACAAACTCCGCCCACTTTTTTTTCAAATAAAAACACAATCCACCCATCCTCCCCATAAGCAAACCCCTAATCAGTTTAAGATAAAAGCAATGAAATTCAGTTGCAGCCATACCCGCTGAACGGCAGTGTGCACTACAACTAAGTGCTATGTTACAGGCTGCGTTAGAATTCATGTGGGATGCTTAAAGCGACGGTTCGCATGCGATTTCTGTGCATGCATAGACACAGATTTAAATACTGTTTGCAACTTGTGCATTTTACATACTCGGACCGGAATCTATGCTTTTTTAATTTGAAGGGAACACCATTTCCCACACACTAGTTGACATCACAGACAAATGTCAACTGAATGTCAACTAAATATCACAAAAAAGTTTTTTTAAGCATCACACTCCACAGAAAAAAATGAAAATTAAGTGTCTCTATATAAAATTAACTATGCTATATCACATAGGAATATTGACATCACATAATGAACCAAAATTTAGTTGACATGAAATGGTATGGGCCCATTATGACATTATCATCAATAAATTTATAACTGTTCCAGAAAAAAAGAAAAACATTTCAGGAGAAAAACCTTTCATCACTTGTAGGCAACTCTGACTTTTTTATTATAAATATTTTTCTTCATTGTGGATGCATAAGTATCCTAGTGCCAATTCCGAAAGTAGAGAAGTAAAAACCATTTAGCAGTGTGAAATAAAAAGTGAAAAGTGATGTAAAATGAGAAGAAAGGGGTAAAATGAGGATTAAAAGGTTAAAAGCAAAGTAGATTTATAAGTAAGAAGTGAAATGGGAAGAAGAAAAGTAAAAAGCAAAGAAGACTTCACTTCTCATTTTACTTCACTTTGTCCTTTTACTTCTAACTTCTAAAACACTCTTTTTACTTCTCCACATGAGGAATTGACTCCTGCTTGTGCATTATTGACTAAGATATAAGTAACTAGGGCCCTATACCCTGCAAAATGCCATGTGAAATGTCATGTTAAGTGTAAAAAGTGATGCAAGATGTCATGCAAAATGTTGATTTTTAGGATTTTTTCAAGAATGTACCATTTTGCATCTCACGTTACAGGAAGTCCCATATAACCCAACATATATTGGGTTGCGAAAAGCGCGCATATGCTATCACAGCTTTCTCGAACCAGCCAACTAGCTTCGTCGCGGTGCTCATGTGTCGCGCGACGCGCGTGTCGTGCCAAAGTAAACTTGAAGAGCGCATAGAAAGACACTTTAAGTAAGACACTTTAAAATCGCAGGCGAACGCCAGCGGTGCAGCTAATGATTCGTTCGCTTTGGCGCCGTTCGAACGGCAGAATTTGGCCGACGACACGAATGCCGTTCAACGCATAGCGATCGCTTTGGACGCTGCGCGGCGCCACTTGGGTACGTAAACACTTCGGTACACTACACAGACGGTGTACTATTACGCACAAATACCCATTCCGCACATTTGCCGGTTATGCACAAAATCTAACCCATCACGCACAATTGCCCATTACGCACACGACTGATCATTTGTGCGGAAATTGAAATTGAAATTGAAAAATTGAAAACGCTGAAAATTTTTTGAGAAATTGAAAAAATTAAAAAATTCAAAACGCTTATCACTTGACTTTTCGTAAAACTGCCAAAAAAAAGTCAAGTGATAAGCATTTTGAATTTTTAATTTATCAAATTTGGGGGATTTATGCGCAGTAATAAGCCAGGCATGCACAAATACCCATTCCGCACAAATACCCGTTTCGCGCAATGCCCATTACGCACAAATGATCAGTCGTGTGCGTAATGGGCAATTGTGCGTGATGGGTTTGATTTTGTGCGTAACAGGCAAATGTGCGGAATGGGTATTTGTGCGTAATAGGCATGCCCGCACTACACACACTACCTAGTTTGCTAACAAATTGAAGTCAACTCGAGTTGGGTGCTCAGACATGAGCTTTGAAAACATTTGAGCTATTTTAAGTCTTCGTCGATTGTAGTTGACAGACACCTCATTCTGGTTAACTTAAATGCGTTCAAAGTTGATTCATTAGTTTACCAAAATTCGAGTTTACTGACAGTGTTCGCAGTGCCAGCAACATGCCGGCCCACAGGGAGGTCCGGTTTAAGATTTTGGCGTCAGGCGCAAGTAGGTCGGTGGTAAAAAAAGTGACAAGTAAACTTTTAGGCGATAATGTGGCCACACAAGCTAGTTTTCAACCAAAATTTTGAAAACTTGTAGATCTGCATTGAATGCATTTGAGTTTTCTAGAATGAGGTGCCCATCATCTACAGTTGACGGAGAGTAAAAATGTCTCATTCTAGAAAACTCAATGCGTTCAATGCCGATTTAAGAGTTTTCAAAAAGGAACATTGAAAACCAGCTTGTGTGGCCACATTAACGATGGCTAACATTCTCGAAAAGTGTTTCAATTATAAGTGATTTGAAGTTTAAGGTGTTAAAATTTATTGAATTCCATTTAAAAAAATCGATTTTCAGTGTTTTCCAGGGGTGAAAGAAAATTTTAAATATTCATAAAAATTCGAAAATTTGAAAACGTTTTCAAATTTTAGAATTTTTATTTGCCTCGCTTTTTGACAAGCAAGTTTGTAAAGAAATACTTGTCAATTATACTTTTACTTGTCACTTGGACTTGACTTACTAATTACTTTAATTACTGCTTGCCCCTTGCTTGCCTACTTTCGCACCAATCACTATTCGCACCGGGCTCACTTCTACCTGCGTAAAAAGCAATTCATACGTAGCGTTTCTGTGCCGCCGCGCCGCCACGCTTCACGCCGCCTACAATTCCCACTCTCAGCTAATGAAAATTTATGCAAATTTTTGATGTTGTTTTTATATAATATTAACCCAGCGCACACTAGTTTGCGATCGAAATTACGGAAACTTGATAAATTAGCTTTGGAAAAATTTGAGTTTACCAGAACGAGGAGTTTGTCAACTACTGTTGATGGAGATGAAAAATTACTCATTCTGGTATGTATTTTGATTTTTGCTCGAATAATAGGGGAATAATTTTTTTGTCACACTTCTTGGGGAACTATTCGAGAAGGGAATTTTTCAAAATTATTTTTGAGAAATTATTTTTTCGTCAAAATTTCAAGCATGTTTCTATCAACTCACCCAGCAAAATATGCTCAATTAACACCATAACACGCAATTTTTTAAAATTGGACATTCAAATTTATCATAGTGCTTATGAAATTTATCATGGGGAATTATTCAAGGGGGCAACATTTTTTCTTTTTTTGTCTTACACGGGGAATCATTCAAGCGGGGGAATTATTCAAGCGGGCAATTATACAAGCAAACACCACAATTTCTGCTTTTTCAACATCTCTGGCATCGCGTCGATCTCAATCACGCCGCCCAGCAGCCACATAAAACGGATAGGAACAAGCACTTTTGATGTGCTGCGCACTTGTAGCCGAGCGGCCGTTCCCAGCGGGCCGAACTCCGGTCAAACACGCTCTACTTTATGTAATATTTATACAATATCCATGCGCTATTACTCACGCGGCGGCAGCTATCAATTCATGCGGCTGCTACACTTCTATTTGCTAGGAGTGGATTTGTTCTCATGCGATTTCGCGTGGTGCCATTTTACCTATGCCAGGACAAGTGAAATGAAAATTTTGACGTCAGTGGAAAGTCAAGTTATAAGTGATAAGGCGAGGGCGAGCGACAGGTAAAATTACAAGTGACATTAATATCTTCACAAAATTTCACTTGTCGCTTTCAAGTTTACAAATGACAGGCATTTTGACTTACCATTCATAGAACCAGTTACCACTCGATACTTTTTTTGTCACTTGCCTAATTGCGAAATATCGGCAATTAGTGTAGTGTTTAGAAATAGGTAAAGCCTTTGCCGTGCAAGTAATTAAATAATTCAAGCCATCATTTACAATTAGCACCCAGCGTTCGAAGAACCATTTGCTTTTCAGAGAATACAATGTGTGGCGTTTTCTGGCGCTGAAATCGCTATTGGCGCCAGCGCCATAAACAATGGCGCTTATCAGACACTAACACCAGTCCGGCAGCGAGGGTGAAATGTGTGTGCACTACAAAACTTACATTTGTATCATATCCAGCGCGGCCGCATGTTTGTGTTTCTGCATTTATAATTGCCATCGAGAGTCATTGGCGATTCGTTTGATTCACTATTGGTTCAGTATATGCTACCGTATTTCTTCTAATAGAAGGGCGTCATTCTATTTTTGGTCAACTTTTTTTGCTAGTCTTTTTACTGGAGACGCCTTTCTATTGGAAGGCGACCTTCTATTTTTAAGACATAGGTATTTTCAGCTAATTTTTTCAAGTTCTGCCAGGTGCCAATCCCAAGCCCTGTAAAGTGTGAAGTAAAGTGTCAAATGTAAAGTCAAATGCAAAGTAAAGTGTCAATTGTCATGCAAAGTTCAGTAATAAAATCTTTTCTTTTTTGTTTTGATTGACACTTGACTTTGCATTTGACTTTACATTTGACACTTTACTTTACACTTTACAGGGCTTGGGACTGCCCCCAGAGTGCCAGGCTTTGCAAATACCTAGTTGCTTCATAGTTTTCATGTCAATACAAACAACAATTCATATAAATAGAATTAATTCAACATTTGATCTTAAAATGGCGACAAAACCATTCACGAAAACCACAAATGACAGCACCCGCTGATATTTAAAAAATTATATCCAACAGTTTTAACTCTTCTATTGGCGATCGCCCTTCTTTCAATTCGTAGTCAAAAACTTCTAACAGTGTACATATTTACCATTGAAAAAATGCGGTATTTGAGTTTTTATTCAAATTACGAGAACTCGAATAAGCCTGAAATCGATTAAACCAAACGTTTGCTTTTTGGTACGTTCGGCAATGTGCATTTTTGCACACGCCAGAACATGCATATTTTAGGTTGCTGCGCGGAATAATGTCAAAGTATTAGGTAGG